>CM057164.1:2664622-2692122 GCA_029962745.1 Echinometra lucunter | reverse complement strand
ACAATGCCCCCATCGGACTGTCAGAGGTCAGAGAGGAGGTTTTAGAAACCTCCGAGGGGCTGCAGAATCCTGGTCTGGTTGATGACGAAGATGTCGACATCGTCGATGCTGGAGGACTCAAAATGACGGGTGCAATCGCGGCGGGGAGTACCCGATCACCTGGTTACGAAAATGTAGCTCGACCGAACACTAATGGCAAACTATTTCACTAGCTTCAAATGAAAGCAAAAATGGGAGTTAAAATATAGTCACGGACATATTATGTGCAGAATTCAGAATTTTTAATTATGACATTACTGGGTGAAGAGGGTCGTCATTCGGTATACTTTGATTAGAGTGTCATATTCATTAAAGAGGAATAATGTATATCGCGCTCATCCTGACTAGATTCACTATATCTTTATGACACTAGGGAGAAGTATATACACAGTTTTTTTTTTTTTTAAGTAACTCACTATCATAATTATACTTAATATAATGATAATAATGAAATAGAAGCGAATGTTATGAACCCCTTTTTACATCCCTAAAGATCATAACCAGGTCCCTGTTTCATAAAAAAATTGTTAACAAGCTGCAATAACTTGAAGCTACTGAAATCCTTACATCTGATTGGCTGAGATCAAATTTGTCATAGAAATGTGGCAGTTGTTACTGATAAAAAGTTTTATGAAACGGGGCCCAGATGTCATGAGGTGATATCACCAGAGTAAAACTTAGAGTATACGCTATTGAATGAACGTAGGAATTATACCCTTAAAGAGGTACATAATAATATTAAACGAAATTCCATCGACTGTACGAGACCTGCTGGGCCCCATTTCATAAAACTTATCAGTAACAACTGCCACATTTCTATGACAATTTGCTCTCAACCAGTCAGATGCAAGGATTTCACTAGCTTACAGCAGTTACTGTAACTTATCATTGATAACAAGTTTTATGAAACTGGGCTCTCGTAAGCAAGAGGTCAGAAGAACAGCACGGCAGAATCTCTTTTTACTGATTATTTGGTGCTATCTATATATGGCATGAGTAACATACTTTGCAGAATTTTGATTTGGGCTTTCCTAGTGTATTTTAGTGTCATAAAATTAGAATGTGAAAATTTTACAGTAACAAGAATCGTGAAAAAAGTCGTAAAGCTTCTTCCCAAACATCACTATATATAATTATTCATAACAGATTTGAATAAGTATAATTTATGATAGATATTAGTGTTTCCCTAAAAAGAAAAGCTTTAAAGTCCACTCAAGCCATTTTCAAGTGCCTTACCATTTTTTTTTGTATAAAGTGTAATTAGAAAGTTCCAAATAATTGTATCAACGCATGTATATTTCAATACTAGGGCCCTCTTGCATATTAGGTTGTGATTAATCGCAAAAAAAAAAAATAATAAAATAAAAAAAAATAAACGCAAAATCATTTTCAACATAGGAGTGAGTATTTATGGCGTTTAATCGCAACTTTTTATGCAAGAGGGCCCAGAAGTCTACATTGGTTATAAAAATTATAGGTATGCAATCATGGCATTACGCTAATTTGTTACACATATATATCCACAAATGCGTACGAAATATATGCTGTAAAATCAATATACGTTTTTACCATCGTCTTTTTGTTTTGTTTAGCTTGTACTTCAGAAATTTGACAAACTGACTTATTGTTTCATTCTGCAAGCATTAATAAATTTAAGAAGTTTGAAAAGTCTCGATTTACTTTCTATGGTGATCTTTAAATTGAATACGTTGATACATTTTGTACATAAAATTCATATTTTCTCCATTATCTATAAAGATGCTGCTTGTCTCTTTGTGAACTCAGCATATGTTGTGTCAAATACATATTCCCATGATATATCTTGAGCTAAGGAGGAGACAAGCTGCACCTTCAAAGATTAATAGAGAACATCTCAAATTTTGTGTACAAAGCAAATGGAGAGTTGCCCACAAAAACCTGCCATTTTAAAGCAATTGGCAACTTGAGGATCACCATAGAAAGTAAATCGAGACTTTTCAAACTATCGTAACTTTCTCATTTCGTAACCGATTTGGATGGAACTTTTAAAAAATTGCTTCTCTCTATTCTCACTTGTCATTAAAATTGATTTTTCTCCTGGGTTTCATTCTCCTTTGAGGTTTTACCCGAACCCTCCACACCATGCCCAATCAGATACCTAAAATTGTTTGATCGTGCCTAGCTCCTAACAATTTTGTAACTAATTTTGACGTATCAAGACAACTACGCTGGTGGTAATTATCGATTAAATTCACGATTTAGCATTCAAATTATCTCAACCAATTATCCGCACTTCATGAATTTAAGTCATGAATTTAACAGTAATAACCAATGTGTTCTCTCGGTTCTTCATGTTCTTCATATCCTGCATCAGTAACCTATCGGGGTGGTGTTTCAAAAAGATTTAAAGGGGGTACCCAATGCTGAAACAAGGTTAGCTCATTTAGAAGAGCATGATTTTATTAGCAGAAAATCATCCGCCTAAAGTTTTTTAAAAAGTGGTATTACCAAGGTTTCAGGATATTTTTGACCCTCAGCTGTGACCCAGTTTCAACCGGGTACCCACTTTCACGTCAAAATGACGTCAAAGTGGGTACCTTGTCGCGCAAGGTATAATACACATTGTACAGTCTTGCGCGTAGCACAACTGCAATGCGCGAAGCTGGGTACCCACTTTTACGTAATACCTCATACTCAAATTTTTTGGTCAGCTCTTGACTTTTTATGAGAAAATTAGCCAAAATGCATTGATTTCGATTGAAAAATCATCATATTTTTAATGTAATTTTTCTTAGAATTCTATTCTCGATCATATATCCAAGAAAAATACCATTGTGTAATCACTTTAAGTGTGACTAAAAGTCATGCTTAGGCGCCAACGCGCGCATGTTATTTAACTCGTAATATCATTGATGCATACCCATGATGCATACGTGGTAACGCGCGCACCCTGTGCATGATATATGAGGTGATGCGTTATATTCCACACGCAAATGGGAATTTAAGAGCGATTTTTAGTCGGACTTAAATCTTTGTGAAACACCCCCCTGATAAATTCAAGTATCAATTACCATGATTACGGGGCTCTTATAGTAATAAACAATTGAATCAGTTCATCTATGATCTACCCATATTACGTTTCGATAAACTATCCAATCAATGCATCTGGAAATCAATTACATCTACTGGAAATTATGTCTTTAAACCCATCCCACAATTTCTCGATTAGAAATACCAATCAATAATTCATCTCCCCATTACATGCTGCTGATCAGTAACCTATAGAACTGAACTCATCAGTCAGTCATTCATGTCGATCTATCAATGAACTTATCAAATCAAATCATATACCAGTCACTCACGTCATCTTTTAATATAAACCGGTTAAAGCATCCTTCAAAAATGTTGCCTATCAATAAAAAGATTCAGTCTTTTTATTATTTTGTCCATTATTTTTACCGATGGACATTATTCACAGTGGTTTTTTTTAAAATACTAACAATACATTGTAAACTAAGCGGAAAGCTTGAAGACGAACATGAATTAGCCTCAACCAAAATGTTTCAGGAGAAAAATATCATTGCAGCATTTAAATAATAAAAGTGACTTTTATTCGTTTCTTAATTAGCTGTAAAGGTACACAAACGCCTGGTAATGATTACGAGGAGGCCTTCTTGGATTTATATGAAGGCAAATGATACATTTTATTGATATAGAAAAACCAAGACTGACATACAAAAAGTGTATTCAGTTTGCAGTTATATAAGATTACATTACATAATTATCATATTTACATACATATTTAATTTATATTTCAAAAGATACTGTCGTAAAGAACAGCCAGAACGACTCAAAAACCCGAAAATACATGTAATTATAAAACGTCGTGAGCAAAATAACGAAAAATGTAATTAACTACATTACTATATGTCGACAAGAAAAAATAGTGGAATATTATGTATACTTATCACTAGTTTTCAAATATTGATATTGTAATACACAAGCATGTATTGCTGGTTTTTATTGCTTAAAAATGCACCCTATATTATTTAACTCCCTATCTTAAATATCCTTATCATACCAATTACATTATGCATTGTTCATTTCTACTTTTGAAACGTTGGCAAGACCAAGTTATACAGTACTGAGACAGGGGCAACACGACACAAATGATTTTTGCTTGAATACCAACAGACAATGGAAAGTTTAGGTGATGTAAAATACTTATAAAAGGTAAGAGGAATAGTGCATTCTCCTGATTATATATAAATCAATAATAACCCATAAACGTCATATGAGTGGTTACAAAGAATACACTACACATACATGTGCATTATAGTTAAGATTGGAAAGCTATCGAACAGTGACGATGAAAGAGAAAGACTCTGCTTTCCCTCTTACTTGAGAACAATCAAAATATAATTCTTAAAATACGTCGATAGAACTCTCTGTGGTAAGAATAAGGGTGATTTATATTGTGCATGTTGGATAAAATATTAGCATCTTGATAAACCTGATAAATGTCAAACTATTAACAAAGTTCTACCAAACTTTACCAGTATCAAGACTATGAAACTGCCTCAAGGCACACCCGGTAAAGAGAATATGTAGTTGACTTGCACAGTTAGATTAAACTAAAATCAGCTTAGATAAGTCAATATAAGATGATATCTCTAAAAGAAGGCACTTGTTTTAAGTCACAGATGCGATGGGGTATCCAACTGGTTACCACAGCTATGCTTGTGCACACGCCTTATATACACCTCTTCACAGATACAGGGAATGCCATTCTTTTGTGGAACATCTCGTTCCAGCTTTGTAGTCAAAGAGTACTACCATGTACTATACCACTGGACCAGAAATGGGCCTCCCTGAATGCAACGTGGTAATACTCATGCTACTGAGGACAGGACCTTTCTTGTGCTGGACCAGGACTTCACACTCTAGTCATCGGTACGATTCCGCTGCCCTAGAATAAGCAGAACATTAAATCAATCATGTCTTCCCTTTTAACATGATACCTTTTAAGATTTTACTTAAATAGTTGCTGATATACAAACTATGTAAAACAAACACTAAAAATAATATTGGGATTATGTTTCAACTATCCTAAATAGTATAAAACCATAATGTATTCTTCTAAATTAAAAAAAAAAACACAACACATTAACTATTCAAATATAAATAACAACTTTGAAGATTCTAGTCTCACTTTAGGGAAACAGAGGCAACTGTCTAAAATCGATGAAAATAAAATAAATGGCACTTTTCCAGGAAAATATATCTAAGAAATCATCGATAGTACTTCATATGTCACATCCTAACATACATCCTCTATTTAAAAAATAAAGCAGCTCAGTATATAACTTCTGATATACATATATTACTTAAAATATTAATGAATGATCAAAGAGCACATTGATACATAATAGTGCAAAACTACGCATAAATAGAAGAATATTATAACCCCTCATACATCTAGGGTGGACTAGCATAAAGGCCCTTTCTGAATAATAGTTAACTTAGGAAAATCAATTTTCATGAAATTGTACATAATATAGAACAAAAGATTCCAACAGTTATTTACCCCATCGTGTGAATCAATTGAAAAGAAGTACTACTAATGAAATAAAACAATAAACGTTACCTCCGTGTGATTACCATGCAAAAGGGTGTTATATGTACTTCATTATTAAAATTACATGAATTAGAACAAAATGGGCATATCATTTCAACGATGTGAGTTGTGCAGTTTTTCTTAATACCAAACTGCAGATACCGTATTTGTCCTTATTGACCATCATTGTACAGTATTGGTTTTGTTATCAATTATGTTCCATAAAATTCGAGACAGGCACCTTTATGAGAATGTTGAGATACCGGCCCTAAAATCATGCATTGCCCTAAAATGCGTCTCCTGTGAAAGCTTTGAACAAACTCATTTTGTATTTCTCATTTCCACATCTGTTTTGAATTCACTAGTCTTGCATTAAATCCATCAAAACATTGATGACTATTATGAAAATTAGTATTAATTTCAAATTCATCCTAAAGGAAATTTTACAGCTAATATTAATTTGATGAAAACATTACTGAGGTATTGCTTTGTCCATACAACAATCTTACACAGAGTGGCCAATAATGTGCCCATGCAATTACCCTCAACCAGACTGTGTAAATTAGAAAATGATTGTCTGTATACAGCCTCTTTACGATTAAACCCCCACACAATATAAACTCCACCAGCACCGATTATGGTATCTCAACGTTTATGCAACAGGTTCCTGGATCCTAATGATCCTATTAATGAACATTCAGGAGAAACCGAAATTCGTTTGACCAAGAGTAAAGAGGGGTTATTCATGTTATAGAAGGAATATGAAGACAAATATCCCTTTTCGAACCAGAGCAATTTTCTATTTCTTGTTCAAACAGTCAAATCTCTTTATGATACGACATGAATTCAATCGATTGAATTCGGTGAGTTCGGTATCTCGATTTAGATGGAAATCCTCATCGTGTCTCACTTGATTATTTTAATCAATAAACATATTATCAGTCCACACATTTGCTATTCTGTTCATGTTGCTATCCGGGGAAGTGTTTCATAAAGCTGGTCGCAAAATGTACGCATGAATTTACGAATGACTTGAATATGAAGTGCCAAATGGGCTTTAAAAAAAATTCCTGACGTTTTAACAAAGTGTAACTGCATTGCCCATAATTTACTTCGCAATGAAAATGTTTGTGAATAAAAGCAGTGTTTATCTACGTCTGCATCTTTAACCTCTACCTGATGCGAATTGTATAATGATTAAGAATTCCTTTTGGCTTGCCATGTTCCAGTCGTTCGTAAAGTCATTCGTTCCTTTACGAACAACTTTATGAAACACCCCCTGGTAACTTTAAGTGTTTACTTTGCGTAAGTTTAAGTGTTATGATTTTAGTAGAGAACTTCTTCTTTCGGAAGAACAGAAGAAGGCTGTTCCGCATGTGCATCATCCACAGGGTTCTGATAAAGAAAGAGAAGTAAGATTAGAGTTAGTTTCAATAGTCCGTATAAATGGGAGTAGGAAGGGAAATACCATCAGTATACATGTTAAAACTTAAAAAGACCAGTGAAATGGTAAAAAGGATTTGTCAAAATTAATCAAAAGTTAAGACAGGTGTAAAACGTCTAAAGAGGCTTCATGAAAAGGTAATATGGGACTGAATTAGGACATTTAGGAGTGAAACATTTTAAGTTAGTACAATATCCGAAGATTAATTAAATAAGTATATAAAAATTTAATAAGGAATTTTCCTGCTCGAATTCTTATGGATTCTCCGAGAAGTTAGGAAAGGCTATTTCCGAGTCATTTCTTAAACAGAAATATTCAATGAAAGCAAAATCAAGTTTCCTTCATTTTCATGAAATTAGGGATATATTCTGCTTTCAATACGAAGAAAATATGTCTTCAGTTTTGGCTGTTGAAAAAATAACGGTAAATCCGACCATTAGTCCTACAAAAGTATTCACTTTAGCTGTGTTTGTTACTTAGGGAATGAAGACAATGAAAATAAAGAAAAATAATATCAAGACATTATCCAAATTGCTATGAAAGACAGAGAAAATGAACAAAACTCAAGGCGGCGTTTTGACAGAAAGTGGATAGTATTGACAGCGATGGCTAGGATGATGACGATGATGATGGTGATGATTTGATGAAGGTGATTATGATGGTGATGATGATGACGGTGATGAAGATGATGATGATAATGGCAGTGAGGATGATGATGATGATGACGGTGATGATGATGGTGATGGTAATGATGATGATGATGATGGTGATGATGATGACGGTGATGATGATGATGGTGATGGTGATGATGGTGATAATGGTGATAATGATGATGGTGATTATCATGATTATGGTAATGATGATTTCAAAATATTGAAACTGATTTACGGTTTCTTTATCATGTTTATAAAAAACAAAACAAAAAAAAAGAAAAAAACATATCTATCGGGGGGGGGGAGAAGGGGGGGGGAGACCTACGGAGAAATAGAACAATGTCATTAAATGTATTTCAAACATCCAGTAAGTAGAAGAAAATAGATAGGAAGAAATAAGATCGCAACTGCATCCGGTGAGAGAGAGAGAGAGAGAGAGAGAGAGAGAGGGGGGGGGGGGGGGGGGAGGGGGAGAGAGAGGAAGAGGTCGGAAAAGTATAGATCATTTATTGAATACTATCATTTTAAAACGGGTGAGCATCGCAAGAAAGAGGTCCATTGTTCGAGAACCTTAATCAAAGATCATTCATATTCTTGCTAATCTATGTATGTGAATGAGTTGAGGACTACTGGTATTACCATAGTTATGAAGATGATTATGATCATAATGATGGAAGTGGTGGTGGTGGTGGAGGAGCGGGAACACCACGAGGAGGACCAGCAGGTGATGTATCGCCCGCGTTTTCAGTGGGTGAAGGCTGAAACCAAAGTTAATGCGTGAAATGAAATGAATCAACTCGGAATGATATGATAAACGGAAATGTAAAAAAAAAATGCCATGGATGTATAATAAATGTTAGAGAATGAATTGGATTAAGATGGAATGGTGAGAAAGGAAAGTTAAATCTATTAGCACATCCATTTAAAATGGCGCAAACTGACTTTCATGCGTCAGCAGCAATTTAAAGAAGAAAGCAATAACCTACTAAAATTTCATAATTATTAAAATATATGCTTTTAGTTTCACATCGCCCCTTTATTATCTATCTTTTTTGCATAATGAATATTCCAGTTAATCCAACATAAACCCATGAAATTTGTTTAATTAGCTAGATCACTTTATTGAACGTCATTAACTGTAAAAAAAGGTGTTTTCTCCCTTTTAAACGATGAATTAATGAGCACTTCACCCGACATTTAATTAAAAAACTACTTTGCTGTGTTCAACCGTACAAATTTAGTTCTTCAATTTACGGGCAAGAATTGCATGAATCATGCGACCGTGTGAAGATATGGCAATAAAACATCACGAAGAAATAATACATTTCAAAATAAATACACCTAAAACAAATTATGCTTATAAACATTACGGATGTGGTGGTAAAGTATTCAAAAAAGTTATCTACTTGCTAAAAATTCTGCCCTGGATGAATAAAGAGATAGTCACATTTGGCCGATAACGATAATGAAAATGAAATTTTCAGTTAAAGGTACAACCTAACTGTTTTGGTATGTACGTGTGATCATGCCCGTGTCTGATAACCCGTTCAGGACAATTTGATCAGTTTATCTTCTTTAAATTGGCAACATCAGTATTTCTTTTATTGCTACACTTCTAGTACCAACAGTCATGAATCTGAAAGAATATAAATTGACGGAAATTAGGCTGAAAAGTGAAAGAGTTGCCAATTTGCATTGAAAAGAGGTGATTTCGAACTTTCCATTGCATTGCCAATTTAAGGATTTAAGTGCTTATTTTCCTTTAGGAAATTCAGCATCCAACGATACTGACGCAACCAATTTAGGGATAATATGTGTAGATTTTTGTTTTACTCTTTCTGCTCATGTATTTGATATGATTTCTCGGCATAGAACGTTATTGAAGTAAACCACAAAATGTGGACACTCTGTCATGAATGGATTAAAAGTACTCCAGCTAAGTTGAGGTGCACCTTTCATGAAAAATCTAATTTGTTTGTTATCGTCGTCGGTCAAATGTGAATAAGGCCTTAGTGTGCAGTAACCTGGGGAGCGTTTCATGAAGAATCTTGTCAGCGATTTTCACTGACAACTGTTATGAGCTACTGAAATCCTTGCATCCGACTGGCTGAGAGACAATTTGTCAGTTGAAATCCCTGACAAGCCTCTTTATGAAACGCTCCCCTGGTAGCTTGATGTGACAGTGATTTTTTCAAAGAAAATATAGTCATGACAGTGTTTATGAAAACAAGATGCATGCCAGGATTATTAAAAGACTGTTCCACAATAGAGGATAATGAAGAAGAAGAAGAAGAAGAAGAAGAAGAAGAAGAAGAAGAAGAAGAAGCAGAAGAAGAAGAAGAAGAAGAAGAAGAAGAAGAAGAAGAAGAAGAAGAAGAGAAAAACAAGCAAAATAATAAATCTAAACGAGAAATGTTGAAATATAATGAAGTAAATTAAAACGCACCGAGTCTGCAACTCGCAACCCAGATGTTAATGACGCTGACACACCGGGTAACTTTGAGGTCAAACCTTTAACTGTCAGCGAAGGTTTGTCCATCACCGCAGGAGGAGATTTGAAAGAGGGTGCAGGGGAACCCAGGGATGGTATAGGTGGAGATGGTGGAGGAGCAGGAATGGTTTCTGATGGGGATGATGATGGGATTGGGTGTGTTAAGGAGGGGTAACCCGTGGTCGAATTTGGGGGAACTGCATCTTTGGTAGAAATGTCGTTTGGAACCTGAGCTATCTCTGTTGGCTTGCTTTTCTTAGATATACCAAACTTTGAGGAAAGCCCTCTAGGAATCGAAACCGACTTTGGCAAAGGCAATGATGATAGACCCTCCGGCGATTCATCATATATGGCTTCAGATACACCCGAATCTACAACTGCTTTTGCAGATTTAGCAAGCATGGACCCCACTGGTCCTGAAACGGTCTCCTGTAGCTCTTCGGGGAGTCCCATCTGGGACATCACAGCGCCACCCACCTGCTTGGCAACGACAGGTCCAAATTTCTTTGCTACCTTTCCAAATTTCGATTTGAGACCCACTGGAATTTTGCCCGAATCTGGGGTGGGTATAGAGGATAGTTCCTCTGATGATACATCTGCCATGGCTGCTGATATACCATCATTTACCACCGGAGCAAGATCTTTTGCAGATTCGGTGAGCACGGACCCCACTGTTCCCGAGACAGTCTCCTGGATTTCTTCAGGAATTCCCATCTCTGACATGACAGCTCCACCAATATTTTTTGCAACAACCGGACCTAATTTCTTGCCTGCCTTTTTCAAGAAGCTGGTAGCACTTTTCTTTCCGGATTTTTGTGGGACTGGCAGGTTATTGTTTGGCTCTTCCGGGAGAGCCTGATCAGTTAATTCTTCAACGACATTTGGCAAAATCTCCAATGCAGATTCTGGAATCGCATCTTGTATATCTTCTGGTAGCTCGGACAGAATAGCGCCTTGAGCTTGCTCTGCAATGATAGGGGCGAGTTTTTTGGCTGCCTTTTTCATAAAGCCAATGGCAACTTTCTTACGCGATTTTGAGACAGAAGCTTGCACGGATGGTATACCTTTGGTAAGGTTTCTTGTAGCTTCTGCCTCCAACGGAACAGAGACGATGTCCTCCGACATATCGGGGATACCCTCAGACATTTGTGAAATAATGCCATTTCTAGTTTCATTAATAATAATAGGAGGTAGTTGATTGTTAGGTTTTTTAAGTAAAGATTTGGAAGATTTGGCATTTGCGGATATGTCTTCAGGAGACAATTGAGGTAGATTGTCGGATAAGTCCGTAGGTATTTCCTGAGGTAGTTTGGGTTTTGAAAGAGATGGGATCAATTTCTTCAATGATTTTGAAAATCTGGAGCTCTTTGGAACTTTAGGTATGGATGCAACGGCCATATTTGGTAGATCAACCTCGGGAGGGTCTATAGCGGAATGGGAGAAGGATGGTAACTGACTACCAACTTCAGACGCACCCGGCCCTACAGGCATGCGCTGACCAAGGGTCTCTGTCAGTTCAGTTACAAAAGGATCATTTGGAACTTCACTTTTATGCGTATCATCCAGTGATCTTAACGTCCAATTGGAACCGATTGACAATGTCTTCGGGGCATTAACCGTTGTAAAAATTGCGGATTGTGTTGGGGAGTGTCTGGAATTGTCATCAGCCTCATTGGCTGATTTATAGATGGGTTTCGTTGCAGAGGGTGGGGTTGTAGTGGAGTGTGGGATAGGGGGTGGGGGAGGGGCTACTGGAATTAGGGATGGTACTGGGGGTGGTGGTTGGGGAATACGGGTATTCTGTTAGAAGAGGAAGGAAATGAGAAGTGCAAACTGACAACCGTGCAAGGTGACAATACATGAAAATAAACAATGATAAAACAACTCAAACAAAACATGCAAAAACGTGCAAAAATGCAAAACAGAGTGATTAGGAATAACTTAAACCATGTATTTTACCGGCAAAAGAATAAATGCGGATGTAATCAAACTTGTATTCAAATATCGAACCACCCCACCAGATTTATGTACATTATGTATTATCCTTGGATAAAAGCTGTGGATTCAGGAATATAATTAGTGCCCATGCGCATTTGCTATGAAGTTAATAGGGTAAATATTTGCATGTTTATAAACAAGTGCACATGACAGAGCGAAGGGAGAAATGCATTTAGTTGGGGGGGGGGGGGGAGAAGCACACTGGTGCATCCTTGCATATAGATGGATAGATTTTGTATTCTTATCAGGAGAAGGTGCATACTACTCCTTGGATCGTTTCGTCAGTAATTTAGCCGTTGTTGTCTGAGAATGCACACAAAATTAGGAATACACATTATTCAAATCTTACCACATTGTTATGTCGAACTTATTAACTTGGCTTCATCAAACCGATTTTGATTTAATCAATTGAAGGGTTAAAGAACACTCTGAAATCAATCGACTGATGTATGTGTTCATCACAACACAACACACAACTGCATTTCCAGTTTACCGAGTTATACGATGATACGGATTCCTGATCGTATTGTAACCGAACAGGAGTGGGCAGCGGTGGGAATGTCGGCGATATTGGGGGTGAATACTACGTGAAAAAAGTTTAATGACAAGAGAGAAACAAATAATTGCAAGTTTTCTTACTGGGATCATAACAGCCAAGGCTTTACAGAATAATCTAAAATTGACTGAATTCAAAATAAATTATTCTATTTATAACTGTCATGTTGAAGCTTTAATTCATAACCATCATGACCAATGATTCTGAATATTCATAGTGGTCTTACTCCGATATTCACCAAGCAAATATAAACTCAGTTTTGGAATTAATACGATCAATAAATCTCGTGAAATCAATTTATGCTTTCTCTTCTTTATTTCATGTATGTGAGAGGATTTTTTTAAAGGGGGAGGGGGCAATTTTCCAATCTTTCAATATATTCCCCTTCTACAATCTACGTAGTCATATGGGTCTTTCCATAATGAAACCACATTTTCAAGTTTAGTAGCAGGATAACATTTTGAAACTATAGGTCCGTGAATGTGATTTTTTGTAAGAAAAATTGCACATGATGAAAACAGGCGATCATTTATCTATTTTTCTTTAATACACAGCACGCTGTATTTACCGAATCGTAGTACATGCGTACGGGGGTGGGCAGGGGAGGAAAGGTCGGCGACTGAGGCAAGAGCTGCTAATATGGTGCATCCATATAGTGCATTTATGAAAAGGAAATAACCAGAAGGAATCCATTAGTGCCAACATTAGATGCGTAATGGAAAATAAAAATGGAATTAGTTGTTGTGTAGCCTTTATATACCAATTAATGATAGTAAAATATGATAGCGTGATAGTGGTAGTGAGATTTTCTTCAGTGAAACCGTCTGAAATATCCAGTTACCATATAAAAATCTGACTTCTTGCAATAATAGTTGCAGCCAATATAAAATAATTAGCAATGTGATAAATGGCTATTATACTCTATGCTGAAAGCAATAAGATATCATTAGTCAGCTTCGAAGCAATGGATACAGAACACAAGAAAGAACAAACGAAATATAATGTGTGATACTATTTCAAGGAGATTAGTTTTATAGAGGCTTTATATAATCAGATAATGGGGAACTATTTACCGCTGAATCCACAAATTCCGGTGGAGGAGGTGGGGGCGGGCTCGTTGGGGGCGGCGGAATCTGCTTGCAAGAAAAGAAGGCAAAGCATTTTCAGAACTGACAGCAAGGCTTGTTAAAAGAGAAAAAATAGTAAAAGAAAGCTTTATCGCTGACAAACCTGTTTTTTTTTTATCCTGCCAGCATTTATCACTTGAAAACTATTTTCTCCCTCCTTTATCATGATTTCTACGCATGAATATTCCTAGATATCGATGTCCCCTGCTCAAAACGAATTGCTCTAGTTGAATAAAGACACATTGCCAATACTAAACCAGCCTCAAAACACAAAAGCAAAATGAAGTGAAGACAAATAAAGATTTTAACTTCAAGGTGAATAAAAAATGAGGCCAAACCTCCTAATACAGCTCCTATCCGTATAGAGTTCTCTTTTATATGAATCATAATCATATTTTGTGCCACTATTTTAGAGTCAAATTGAGTCCCAATATTGATCATATCTATGCATACTGCTTTTTTATTGCTGAGAAAGAACCATCATCGCAGAGTGAATACTAAACTTTGCACTCAGTATGGATGTTTTGGATGATGATGATGTTAAGTAATCGTCATTTCTTTTCAGTGTAATCCTACTGTGCATGACAAAGTTTTATCAAACAGAATCATGCCACAACTCAAGTCTATCAAGAGCTAAGAGGCAGAAAGCATGCAGTCAGATAGCTTAAAATTTGACAGGATTACCCCCTTGTTTTGAGTTACCAAGTACTGAACACTGCTGAACGCCTGGAAAAGCAAAGACCTAACGGTCATAAAATGAAATCAATACGGAGAATAAAGACCGGCGCTCACTATACGATCTGTCTGCGATCCGATTTTTGAAAAATTTGTTACGGCATTTGATATGACCATTCAAACGTGTGTTATCTTAATGATCAAAGTTGCAAATTGTCGTACAAATACAGAAATAGAAATACCGGGCCTTTGCGAGTCTCCTTGTAGGAATAAAAGCGGATTCAATTCTGAACCGCACTGACGTCATGGCAGCCCTGTTATTGTCTACGATTTGGAGCCGCTTTGGCCCTTACTCTGACCAAAAGGCTTGCAGTTTACTAAAATTTTTATTTTAGTGTTCGTATCATTATTCCGAACTTCATATAATATCATTTTACTTGTTTACTTTTATCATATTATTTTATTCATTTTATTTGTTTAAACTTTTATATCAAATGCAAAATGCAATTTGTCCGAAAGTCGGGTCGCAGTCGGATCGTGCAGGCTGCGCCAGGCCCAAAGCAAAAGGTAGCAACAAGATATGCGGCAAGACCTCGGTTCACATGGTTCAAGTAGACACTGCAAGTCAAAGATGTACATGTACAACATGAAAAATGACAGCGATGACGAAAGACTCTAGGAGAGGAAACGCAATGGTAAAGCAAGATGTCAACTAAACATGCTAAAGGAATAAACACTGCATCAACCATTTGGTCGGAAAGAAATATGTCTACTGAAAAGGAAAGCATGTATCTGATGGAAGGTATATGATGACCAAGACTCCAAGACTCGCAAAAAGTTTTCTGACCTCGTTAACTGCTGGAATAATTTTTCTTATGGCAAGTATGAAAGCCGTATTGCACCAAACAAGGGCAATATGATTGCAGAGAAGGAAGAGTGCTCACTGTTTAAAAGGAAACCATATGTAAAAGCAGAGAATGTTTGAAAGTCACGAATTGTTAAGGTTCAGGAGAACTGTGGTCTTCTTTACCGCTGACACGGCGTTCTGTGGCCTACTAGCTGATGCAGATGCATTTAGCGCGGGTGGTGGTGGTGGTGGTGGTGGAGGTGGCGGCAGGAATGACGTTGTCTGTATTGGTAAAGGAGGTGGAGTATATACTCCTGTCACGACTATCTTTATTAGGTAACATTAGCAAAATGATGGAACTACAGGCATGCAAACAATATCAAAAGCATTATTTCCAAGCGACAAAAACAGCTGTTTGAAGAAGAATCTGCACTATCATGGGCTTAAGATATCTGTCTCATGAAAAAGCCACATCTTGCTTTAACATGTTTAAATAAAAACACAGTTACTACACTGGAATATTCTACTTAAATGTTGTCAACTAATTCAGACAAAATTAATGAATATCTTTTGACACTGTTTAGAAGTCTCATCTGAACCTAAATGTCTTATATCCGAAGAATTAACATGAACTAGCACAGTGATATGACATACAAATAATTTCTTTAAGATACTGTCATATTTTCCCATCTGAATAATCCCTCCTACATGTAAGCGATTTCATCTTCTTCTAACCCACAGCAACACAGGGTTTTCTTAAGCTTTATTTCAATGTTCTTCTCGCCTCAAATTAGCACCAATTATTTTTCTTTTTCAACTCCTACATATTTTGAAAAAAAAGAGAAAATGTATAAACAAGAACCATACTGATAAAAACTGCAGACTTCTGTAGAAAAGGTACAAAGTTGCTCATGAAATGGTGAATATATATATTTTTCACTAGGTTGCCAAATTAGAGAGAGAGTAATGTTTAGTTGGAATTAAATCGCTCTTATTACAGAACGCCACAACATGCTTAAATGAAAACTAACTAAATATTGTCAGTGCATTATTTATTAACCTCCCCAGTATAGTTGATCTAAAGATAATGCAAAACGATCAATCAAATGAGACACTGAACTGATAAATTGTACATGTACATTTGAAATGGTTTTCTCAGCATAAAACAAAATGGCCTATATGATGTCAAGTTTCTTCTTATTCTAAAATTACACTGTATTGTAATAACTATTGCTTTCATCATATTCAGAGTAATGTATAATTTAAAAAAAGACAGTCAAAGTTAGTTGATACATACCGGTTCGTCGTCATAATCCGGATCGGGTATTTCTGGTGTTTTCGGCTGCTCTGCAGGTGGGCTTGGTGCCCCTCCGGCAGATGTATCAGGCTCCGTGGACTGTTGGGGAACCTCCGAGACAGGATCCTCTGCCATGTCGATCTCCACATTTCCATTCGCGTTGGGATCGACGAAGGCCGCCTTTCCGTTCTTGACGTCGCGCGGGACCTCTTTGACGAAGGACGTATTTTCGACGCCGTTCCTCTTCTCATGGCCATCGTCGGTACCGATGGACATGGGGAGTAGATAAGAATCACCGGCGTTTCCTGCGGCGCCATCAGCGATATCTCTGATGGAATCAAACAGAAAATGCACATCTTTTAAAGAGAAAGAGAGAGAGAGAGAGAGAGAGAGAGAGAGAGAGAGAGAGAGGTGGCGAAGGAGGGGGAATTACGGCTTGAAGTTATTCATGCCGTTAGCTTTGTTAGAAAAGATACAAAGGCAAGCCCCGTCAGTTACATTCGCCACGACCATCATAAACATCAAATCAAACATCATGCTGGTCAGAAACATTCAAATTGTTATTCTTCACGAACACCATCATGGGCAGAAACAATATCACTTTACACATCACACAACTGTCAGTATTCTGATTATCACGGCTACCATCCCCAACCACTAGCAACAGAGTGTTATCCTCCTACTCCGGATCATCACCATCATCATCATCACCATCATCATCATCATCGTCATCATTACCATCATCATCGTCATCACCATCATCATCGTCATCATCACCATCATCACCATTATCACCATCATCACCATCATCATCACCATCATCATCATCATCATCATCATCATCACCATCGTCATTTTCATCATCATCATCATCATCATCATCATCGTCATCACAATTTTGATCAAAACTATGGTTCGCGCCATCACCATCATCTCCATTACATCATTAATATCAAAGAAAAATAGTAAAAGCAGTATCACGTTACCTTTGCGTATTGGTCGTCTTATGACCCCTGCCGAACGCCATATAGATACACAAACTAAGAATCACCATGAGGAATAAAACTCCGACCCCAACAAGAACTGTATAAAAGGCAGAGAGGTACAAATTCATCTTAAAGAAGCTCGAGAAAAGTGACAAATTATTCTGTTAGATTTCTCATTAATTTTTGGTCAGTCTGGAAGAAATCATAACAGAAATATCTCTTGCAAGACATGCAAGAGATTGCTCTTCAAATGAAGCATGCAAAATACATGTATATAACGATATTACTAAACAAGCTTGATTTGTTTGATCCGAACACTTCGAGTTACGTAGTCCCTCATACCCATTTCACCGTGTTGTGCTTGTGGTTTTTAACAAGACTGATTTTTAAAAAACAAGACTGATTTTAAAACCTCAAGATAATATAATTATATACACCTACTTTAATGTACAACTCAGTCAGCTTTTCCCAGTAGCTTTGACACAATTTATTTCACAACGTTATCGCATGTAGTGAGATATCACCCTCCTCAATGTTTCCTCCCATCAAATAATTAAAGGAGATTGAAACCCTGGGGAAAAATCAATTGTAATGAAAAGAGAGGACAGAGAGAATAACTTCAAAAAAGTTCCATCAAAATCAGTTACGAAATGAGAAAGTTATGGAAGTTTGAAAAGTCTCACTTTACTTTCTATAGCGGTCCTCAATTTGGCTATGTTGCTTCAAAATGGCAGTTTTAGGAGGGCAACTCTCAAATGTTTTGTTCACAAAATTTAATATTTTCCTCATTTTTTTCTGAAGGTACAGCTTGTCTCCTTCTTAGTTCAAGATAGATCATGGGAAACACAATTATGTTGGTTCACAAAGATACAAGCAGCATCTTTAGAGATAATGGGGAAAATATGGAATTTTGTGTACAAAACATATTAAGAGTTGTCCTTCTATAAAACCACTGATCTCTAGTGTACAGATCAGTGTATAAAACCTACCAATATGAAGCACTATTGCCAATTTGAGGATCACCACAGAAAGTAAAGTGAGACTTTTTGAACTTTCAGAACTTGTTGGAACTTTTTGAAAATTGCTTCTGTCTATCCTCTCTTTTCATTAAATGATTTTTATACCAAGGGTTTTGTTCTCCTTTAAATTTCGAAGCGGCGAAGTAACAACAGTAACTACTAAATGGATGTCTTTGGTTGAAGGTTTTTCATAATAAAGAAAACATAGTTTTTTCCTGGTTATTTTTTCCTATTTATCTATGCAAGAGTATACTACAGTAAAAAAAAAAAAAGCACAAAAATGATTATTGATATTGAAATGCCCTAATCATTCTTTATATGATTATAAATAGTTTTAAATGGTATGGAGTAAAAAATAATGTCACGCGAGTGTAATTCCACTAACCCATACATCTACTACATCCTGTGAAAAATACACTGCAGGTTTTTGTTTTTTGTTTTTTTGTTTTTGCTGTCAAAAAGAGAACCTATGAAATTGATATTTCGATCAGCGAATAGTTTTAATAACATGACAATGACCATGATGACAAGTACTATACTTACGTATGATAAAATGTGCGGTTGTGAGGCCAGAGAATGTGTTCACACCTGTCAGAAAGAACGCGAAGATAAGAATAAGTTAAACAATAAAATACAGTCAGTCTATTGCCATGATTGCAGGATGATTTATACACGAGTAACATTAAAGTAACACTTGTTGGGCTGTATAGAACATAATATCTTAATCATCATGGTCATAAGTAATACTTCTACCAATAAAACTCCCGTTGGAAGTACTGCTACGTTTAAAATTTCCAATCATTTAGACCTAAATTGCATGTATGCTTGTATATTCCACCTTCCTCATGTACTAGCACAAGAAATTTCATTGACTAAGTTCAATTGATGTCAACCTTCCTGACTGCATATAAGAACAATAAGAACAGATCAGTATATAGATAATTTAGTTCTAAACGATGGTCATAATTATATGATCAAAAATTCGAAACCCCAACATGGTTCTAAGGAGTTTAATTTCTATCATAACATTTTTCTAACAATGGAATGATGACGAACTGACGATTAACAGACCAGGCAGATTAATGATTCTATCAACATAGCCACAAAGACTCTTTTTCTGATATTTGGTTAGGAAATTTTCGTTTCATATTTTTCATTGTGGGGGGGGGGGGGGGGGGCTTTTGTTAATTAGTGTCATTTTGAAAAGCATTTTCAATCTTGATCGATTTCTCCTCTTTTTTTTTTCTATAATCCCCATTTTTCTCATCTCTCTCTCTCTCTCTCTTCTGTTTCACTTTCCAGCCTACCTTTCTTCTCCCGCTCACTCTGTAATGGATGGTTTTGTAAAACAGGAGACGGGGTTATAAGCCATGATCATTATGATAAACATAACGAGCTAATCCCCTGGGATATACCGTTATTCGTATAACGACATACTTGTCATTTGGCAGATGCCATGGTAAGACCTTTGTGTAGGAAAATATAAATCATCGTCGGAGAGAATGAGAACGTTAGATTGGAAACTGCTTTCAAATTAGTTTCATATCATGTCACCTGGATGGGCTACACTTAATTGCGTTTATCACTTTGCTGCCTGTTGAAAATGAATGGCTCATTGTGGTTACTTTTCATGTGTGCTCATCATCTCTCTGTGTATTTACGAGTGTTCATTATGTATAATAACTGCCGTTAATCAGCAAAATGGCAATGGGAGTGGTGTACTTGAACAATGTAGAGTGATATGACAAAGATCCAGAATATCAGTATAATCACGATAATATAACATGGCAAAACGTCATGTGAATGGTGTCTTGAGGTTTCAAAAATGAGAATTATAGCTGGACTTCCATTGCACTCATCTGTATTTTTCCCCTTCAAATTCTTTTCAGTCTTTCTCCCCACTCTCTCATCTCTGTGTCTTCCTCTTTCCCTCACTCAGTGTCAATCACATTTACCTCTTTAAAGTATTTCTTGTAGTATTTGTCAACGACTAAATGTTACATTCTTTATGCGTCCTCGTAAGAGCTCAAAATAGCCGTACAGTTTCATTTTGTGCGTGCCATATCTCCACTTAAAAGCAGAATACATAATGCCTAAAACACGCACGACATTCCATTGCACTGGTTTACTGCTTCTTAAAGAAAAGAAATGGAAAATACCCCAAAAAGGGCTTTGCAGAAAGAAGAAAATGCATTTTAAAGAGAGGCGTAACACCATGAACATCGTCAATGGAAAAAGAAAGTTCTGCATTTTGGAGCAGGAAAACATATTGCTGGTTGAAGAGAAGAAGAAACCCTCATTAATGTGTGCTCACGAACTCTAAGGCTTGATCAGATATGACACGACTACCGCCTGTGGCATTTTTTGTGACTTTTTTGTGTAGTATGGATGGGATATGAGGCGGAAAAAAACCCCCACGCCAATGCAAGAATCATATTTTTGTCTCCCGGTGGCAAAAAGATGTGAACCAATCAAATTCTTAAAAAGTTTAATAGCATAAAACATGATGTTATGACTTTGTTTGCGCAACTTTTGACAAGAATCTCTGTTATTTTAGGGCTGAGAGCTGCGTTTATTACCAAGTGGCGTGTTTTCCGGCGCCATAATCCGAATACTAAAAAAAAACAAAAAACGCTGGAGTTTGTCTCGTCATTCCTGAACAAGCCTTTAGCATGCAGATGAGGAGATTGGTAAATTGATAATAGTACCATTGAGATCATTCATGGGCAGTCCATCGTTACAAAGAACTATCCGCTAGTGTTTTCTTAACCCATTCGTGACAGAGGGTCCACATTATGTGGTTTGGTCTAATAACTTTTGATGCAGAGCTCTAAAAATCATACCAAATACATGAGCAGAAAGAACAAAAAAATCTACACATACTGTGCCCATTTCATTGCATCAATATTTGTTGTTTGATGCAGATTTTTTTTAAAGGAAAATAAGCATTAAAATCCTTAAATTGGCACTGCGATGAAAATGTTAAAAGTACTGTTTTCCCTGCAAATTGGCAACTTGTGACTTGTCATCATACATTCTGTCAATTTATATTTATATCAGATACATGATGATTTATAAGAAAAATGTAGCAATAAAAGAAATATTGTTGGTGTTGCCAATTTGAAGAATAAAAGCTGATCAATTTAAACTTTAAATAATTCCTGTCACGAATGGGTTAAGCGACTCCACAGTCCAATTCTGCTAGCACTGCAGCAGCCACAGAATTTACATTCATAGAGGTTGTCAACATTATAAGAGAAAGATACTACAGCATGCCTGGCATTTCTTTTACGCTCAGCAGCTTGAGGGTGCTCTATCTCTGCTTCATCCAGAGCCCTTTATTACAGAGTTTGGCCAACTCAGTTTCAGTAGGGCACATCATGGTGCATAATGCTTTGTTAGGCAAGCATAATACAGAAGAAATAATTATTGTGCCATGTTGTAACCCACTGAAACCGAGTTGGCCAAACTCTGTATTCAAGGGCTCCGGCTACATCAGCTGCTGTAGTAACAAGTTGCCTCCACTCAACACGGTGAGAAGTCACATTTTAAAAAGTGCCTGGGGCGATATTTGTTAATTTGAGCTGCCTCTTAAAGGTGATAATGATGTGATTACAATGATTTCTCTTCCTAAATCTACGCTTGTCAGTGTCCTGATACCCTTCTGTGCCTTTGCACTTGCCATAAACACTGCTATCTGTTAGTATAATATCAACTGGAATTCCTAGATGAAGACTGAAAGTGGTGAAGGAAGCAGAAATAAGGGGGAAGGGAAGGGGGCACTGAGTTCGGAATTGACCTCACTACACTTAAACTACATCACTGCTTGGTTAAAAGGAAAAACAAAGGAGGGGAGGTGGGCAATGGGTTTTGGTTTTCACTCACTGTTGCACTGGATGGAATTGTTGAAAGTTCCGTCCAGCTGGCATACCGCTGTTTCGAACGCGGCCACGTAGCCAGCATCGCAAGTAATCTCGATCTCTCCGCCGAAGGATACCGAAGATCCCGGTGGCATGATATGACCATTCGACAGCTCGGGGTATATGCATTGCCGTTCTGTGGGGGATAGACACCGAATAATTCCTAACTTGGTGTTAAAGATGATAGTGGTGTCAAGTGTACATACTGGTGTTGGTATTAGGGTTAAATGCGGCAAAATAAGTTACACCTTGGGATTATGATCCAACCGAGGGCGACGGTAGCTTAAGGTGTATAAGTAATTACAAGAGTTTGAGGTGGCGACAAGGTGCTAATTCAGAAGACTATTATAGTCCATGATGCCATGATAATATGCTGTGAAGTCCTGCTATTACGGTGTAAGTGCGAGTTTGGTGCTTATTAATGTGTTATAACAATTTCGCTTAGTGCCTGAACCATTCATAATAAAAGAAATTCATACTTTTGCAAAAGAAATAAAGTTATGTATATCCCATGGAGTGCAGGTAAACTAAAACGGATATTGTGTTGATAAGTTAAAACATCTTAGCACATTTTGGTATGTTTGGGGAAACTGCATTTGAAATTTCAAGAGTTATGTATTACTTTTGCAAAAGAAATAAAGTTATGCATATCCCATGGAGTGCAGGTAAACTAAAACGGATATTGTGTGGATAAGTTAAAACATCTCAGCACATTTTGGCATGTTGGGGAAAACTGCATTTGAAATTTCAAGAGTTTTGTATGGTAAGATACAATAATAGGGATCCAGGTGTGGTATGCTCATGGAATCTATAGTGTAGCCATTACGCCTGCTGCACATGAGGCATCAATGTTAATGCGCTATTACATGTGACATTCGAACATAACCAGCGCATACTACAGTAATTCTGTGTCGTCTTTGTACTGTTTATTTCTGTTGCATTCATCAGGTTCGTGTTTTCTTCCTTTCACAAGGCGGGTCAAAGACCTCTTCAAAGACCTCGTCAAAGACCTCGTCAACGACTGCGCCATTCAGCGACGCAGTCCTGCGTCAAGCTAATGATGCCTCGTGTGCAACGGGCATCGGAAAAGACAAAAATCTTGGGATAGGCTGAAGAAATTGGACTGCTTGATCACGAGGTAGATA
Organism: Echinometra lucunter; assembly: GCA_029962745.1. Taxonomy (NCBI): domain Eukaryota; kingdom Metazoa; phylum Echinodermata; class Echinoidea; order Camarodonta; family Echinometridae; genus Echinometra; species Echinometra lucunter. The sequence goes on along the minus strand of CM057164.1, from coordinate 2,668,329 downwards.
ACTTTAATAGCTCACCCACGATGGTAAGCCTCAAGGAATAGACTCTGTTTGAAACGACGATTCCTGAAGTGTTTGTCACCTCCAAGAACTCCCCATCCGGTAGTCCGGGGTAATTTCCCAGCATCGAATGTCTGTATATTCTATGCTCCGCGCCCTCAGGGACGACATCCGAGTAAACCAGCGGTGACACGTTCTCCGAAGAGAGGCCAATGATGTCTCCTCGAGCGAAGCCCATAGAGCGCGGAAGCAAGGCAGTTACGAAGCTGTCGCGTTCTTCGGGAGATAGCAATACGAGGTCGATGAGCTGAAGCGCGTTCCCGGTACGTACGCGTCGCCATATGGTGACTTCAACCGGATTGGTGGTTGCCGCGTAGAAGGAGATGCGAGTGACTGAGCCGTGACAGGGAAATGGCCGACCAGTGTTCAGGATGAGGGTGCCTGAGATATCTCGGCTTAGCCCCAAAGTTTCGAGCTTACCAAAATACATCGGACATGACTGGTTTAAACGTGAGGCTAGTGGTGGAAAATTAAAGCAATATGGTCTTTGGATAATACCTCAGAATAGGCATTAGGTTCAGGATTAGGCAAAATAAAGTCTTGAAGAGTTTAAGGGAGATATTATTTTGTTTCAAAAATTAGCCTTGGAGAACAAGGGCGTCATTAGCTATGTTTAGAGCATTTTAAGTTTTGCAGATGTTAGAGAAAGTTAGGTTTGGGATGGTGTTACTTAAAACAAAAGATCTATTTTCTAGATAGCCTTCATAGCAACAGAAATATATTGAAGAAAAGAAGCAGAAGGAACAAAAAAAAGAACGAAATGTCATAGAGGGAGGGAGAGGGGATGCCAAACTCATCCTCCTCCCCACATGACCTTAAGAGCGGATAACAAAGTTCATTTGTTGCAAAAGCTATGAAAGGTTGCTTGAAGGATAATTGAGAATGCATAGTGGTGAAGCAATCCAGAGAGGATTAAGCGTGCTGCAATGCTACGTTTTTGTGTTAGTTACTTTATCTTCCGAGTGACTCAACAAGAACTCCGCACTTTTTGATCGTTTTTTTTAAATAAATGCAAGGATAAAATATGCAGGTGAACATGGCTTGCCCTGCTAGAGTAACTTCTGTTGTTAGTTTGGTAGCACATAATAATTTTGTGGACCATCTTTACCTGGCAGCATAAACTAACACTAACAGGGCACAAAATGATAAAGAGACTTGGGAGGTGTGTCATAAAGCTGTTCGTAAAGTTGCGCATGACTTTACGAACGACTTGAATATGAAGGGCCAAATGGGATGTCTAAAGTTTTTCCTGATGTTTTAACAAAGTGTGACTGCATTCCCCATAATCTCAATTAAATTGTCGCAAAAATATTCTTTGCCAAAAAAAAAAAAAAAAAAAATGTTCGTAAACGAAAGCAACGTTAATCTAGCCTGCATATTTCACCTTTAGCTAATGCGATCTATAATGATTGGGAATTCCATTTGGCTTGCTATATTTAAAGTCGTTCGTAAAGTCATTCGTGAAGTTACGAATTCCTGTAAGAACGACTAAACTGTGAACCGCCAAATGGAATGCCCCACGTAGGTCTACTCTTTAAAAAAAGTGTGGCCGTATTTCTGGTAATCTCATTTAAATTGTTGGCCAAAACTCTACTTCACATTAAAATTGTTTTGCTAATAACGAGAATGTTTTCTTAATAACAATGATAATCTATATAGATACTTGAACTTTTGCTCATTCGATTGAATGTGAATGAGAATCCCATTTGGCTCTCCATATTCAAGTCGAGCTTTCGAGCTGTACATTAAATCATTCAAATTTATCACTACTATACAGTGGTATTTTATAGAGGAAGTAACATCATCAAGTTCTATTAATTACTAAAAAATAAATCCCCATTGCAATGTTAGTCGTAAAATTAAACATGTTAGTCGCAAGCTAAGACTTAGAGAATTAAAGTGCACATGAGTATTTTCCTTACTTCTCTTTTAAAAAGGAAACAGGCCATTCTACCTTTGCTGATAAAATAACGAATCAAACTAGTTACATCAGGCGAAGTAATCATCTACCTAGTATTCAGACCCTTACTTTATTTGCTCGAGTTGCTGAAGAGTTAAAAACGATAAGTTCTTGCCCTAAACAAATGCTGGAACACGTTACCCCTTAAATCACAGATTGAATTTGTAAGATTCTATCAATCTTCAACAGTCTGAAAACATATCTTTTCTAATGCTTCATTCTGTTTCTAACTTTTGCATCGTACTGTTTCATTTATTTTTGTGTTTCCTCTGTTTGGTGCGCTTTGTATCTTAATTTGAAAGGCCCCTCTTTAAATTAAAATTCTTCTTTTTATTCTTTTTCTTATCAGCGTCATTATGATCATTATCATTATTATCACAATAATCATACATGTATTTATCATTATTGTTATTATTATCGTTATTGATATCAAGACATGGGTGAATATACCTGCAGTTGTCGTTTCATCAGTGGTAGCCGCCTGCTGCGTGGTCACTGGCGGTTGGGACGCGGTTACCGGGTCAGTCGAAGGGGGATCAGGCGTAACGGTTGTTACCTCTGGGGGCTGTGTATTTGGTGGTTGTGTAGAGGGTGGTTGTGTTGCTGGTGGTTGTGTTGTCGTTTCCTGCGTGGATGGCTGGGCAGGCACCGGAGCGGATGTTGCGCTTGAAGTGTACACTTTTGCATTAAAAACAGAGATAATGATACTGATTTTAGTGTGATTTTTTTTTTTACATCTTAATTTGATTCACATGAGCGTCTGTGAATTAAAAAAAATAAATCTCCAAAGGTTGAAAACGTATTCCTAGGCCTTGAGGTATGGAGGAGGGGCATACGTCTGCTTCATCCAGTCCTGGATACACTAAACAAATCCCTAACACCATAAACTCTAAAAACAAACTAGTCGGATTTGATTCAGTAGATTACCGGAGCACAAGGGCACTTACTCTTTTCTAGTAAAATGTGACTAGATTCTAAAGAAAATGACCAGAATTCTAGAAAAAACAATGAAAACTTTAGCAAAATTCTAGTCAATTGTATGATCCGGTATGACTAGTCAAATTATTCTACAAGAATCTAGTCATTTTGACTAGAAATGTGTAACTTTTGACTAGGGTAGTACTAGTCTGGCAAATTTGACTAGAATTTGTTTTTAGAGTGTAAACGCAGCAAATGTCTATAGGGCCTGGCCTGCAAATACATTATTCAGTTTTCATGTTAACATACCATCGTAGTTCAAAATGAATCCGTCTCCTCCTGAAGATCCACTTCTAAACCAAACCGTAAACGATGAGATCTGAGCGGATACCCATCTTCTTCTTGAGGTGAATGTCTCGTTCACACCCCCAGCAGAGATTATGATGACGTCATCAGGGTTGATGTCAAATGCGGGAAAGTCGAATTGCACCTGATTCGTTGAATCCAGAGTTACGGTCCATTCCTCCAGGTCATTTGAAACGTACCTCCCAGGGTAGTTGGGTGACGTCAGCGAACCGCTATTACCGGTCACGGAGAAACCTTCAGATCCCAGACGTGCTGAAAATAACAATTATAGAAATATAACGTAATATTTGTAATAACACCGCAACCAACATTAACTACAATAACAACAACAATAATGACAATAATGATAATACTACTAATAATAGTAATACATGTACTAAAAAGAAAAAAAAAATAATGATATATG
>CM057164.1:2652122-2659622 GCA_029962745.1 Echinometra lucunter | reverse complement strand
CGTTAGTTTCATCTTTATCAGTAAGCGACTTTTGCTTTCAGGCCCCACCCAGAAATATGTCCCAGTTCTACACAGTGACCTTTCTGGTAGGTCAATATAATATAACAGAAAAAAAAGATAATAATTTTGGATGTTATAACAGAGTTCATAATACTCTACCATGCAAGGTACCAATACTGCCGTGACTCGATCTAAGCCACTGTTTTCGGTGGCCATAAGCCTTCTCCTTATGTATATCTTTGTTTTCTCTTCTCTTCTTTCTCCCTATGTATTTCTTTGTTTTCCCTTTTCCTCTTCTTTCTCCTTATGCATTTTTTTGCTTTCCCTTCTCTTTTTTCTTTCTCATTATGTATTTCCTTTTTTCCCTTCTCCTCTTCTTTCTTCCTATGCTATATTTTTTGTTACGTTCTCCTCTTCTTTTTCCTATGCATTTCTGCGTTTTCCCTAATTATGACTGAACGCGCCTCCGTCCGTCCCTATCATATCGTAAGTCAAGTAAAGAACAGGACGGGAACGGTGTGCGAGGACGGTCATCATGGTCATGGTCGGTTGATTCCCCGTCGCAATGCCCCACCGTCCCGTTTCGTAAGCTCTCTAATGAATACATTCCTAACGGTACCCATGATTATTATTATTATCATTATTGCTGTTCCTATAATTTCTAAACATGTTAATTCAGTTTAATTGTAAGCAAACATCCTTCCCTAAAACCTGGGGGGGGGGGGGAATGATTGTACATGTCATCCCCCCACCTTGTAAGGTGAGGGGATGCATACCCCTCACCCCCCCCCCCCCCCCCCCGCTGTCTACGCCCCTGAGTATTACGTGTTCAGTTTGGTTAAGATCATGTCGTAATATACATGTAACAGGCATAACAAGAGCTTTAGTTTTGGTTGCTGATTAAAAGCAAGTTAGCAAGTCTGAAATCAGTCAAATTTATAACTTCCTGGACCTGAAACTAACCCAGATCAGGAATTTATCCAGGGCCTATTTTCATCTTTGCAGACTCCATTCCTCTCCGTTCTTTCTTCCTCTTCTCTTTACCCAGGTCATCTCTCTCTCTCTCTCTCTCTCTCTATTGTAAACCATAATACGGAATCATTTCTCTTTCCTTTATTTCATTGTTTGATCATTTCATTCCACTGTGAATTTGATAAGATGGCAAGAACTGGAAACACGAAATTCATCTAAAGCTGAATGAACAATTCCTTCATTTCACTTCGACAGTATTCTCAAGCTTATTCTTTGGACGATTTTCATTTGCATTAATTGTTAATGATGTTAACACAAGGTCCATACAATCAGAATAAAGTGTAACCTCATACAAAACATAAATTTAACTTCTAGTTTAAATTCTACGCTTATTGACTGACCCCCCCCACATGATTACATCCTTGCATCACCATCTTTTCCAGTTTTCCAATGGTTTTTGAAGACATTTCTCTTCAATAGCTGTATAACGTAAATTTTCCTGTAGTAATCGTTTCTAATTTCCTCTTCCCTTGTGTTGAATAATTCATATGTACTTTATTGTGTTAAGTGCTGTGGTGCACGAACACTCATCGCCCGACCGCTAAATACAAATAATGTATTGTACTGTAGTTGCAAGATACACGTAGACACTCTTCAGGCATGATTTCCGTGATTACCTAATTAGAAATTTGACATGATTCACGTGCGAGAAAATGAAGAATATGAAAAAAAGTCCATAGGCTGTAAATGAAATGTGATACTCCGGAGTTATTTAATATAATCTTGATTTGCATAATGCCATTTATTTACCGGTTTGTATTCACCATTGCCCTCTCGGTTTCAGAAATCATGTAAATTCATGAAAGGACTAACTGACTAAGATTACTCTCTTTCATTCACTCATGTACAAGCCGAAACAAGACTTTGTTTCTCTTTATATATACATGTATATGTATGTATGTATGTAAACACTCACATCCACACCCACCCACCCACCCTTATATGTAAATATGGGTGTTGTATATGTTTGCATGTGTTGTGTGTTAATATATCACATATTTCATGTTGTTTTTTCTACTTCTTTCTTTGAAGTTAGGGGAGAAGATAGATACTTTTGACGACTGATTTCATTCGTTTTTTTGTTTTTCTGTCGAATATATAAATTTTACATGTATTAGGTTTACTGAAATAGAAATGTATTTTGTATTCAGTTCCCTGGAAAAGGAATTGCATTTTGAAGAATAATTTGAATTGATTTGATGAAATGAGAATAACAAAATTACGAAATATATGATGAACGGGGGGGGGGGGGGGGGGGGGGAGGGGTTGGGTTTGGGCCTATGTTGTCTATTTATAAGGGATTTCATTCTATATTTTCTTCTTTGCTCATGAATTTGTGTACATATATTTAACCTGTAAATTATGTCATGAAAAAACATGAGGATTTGTATTCATATTGATTTATATTGATTTATATGTATTGATGTATTTTATTCGAATGAAATCTCTACTAAAAATTATGGTAAAAAACCCCAATTTTTTTCACATATCTGGCATTGCTGTCGATAGAGACAAAGAAGGTGTCTTCACACAGTTAATGCATTGTAGCTAGTAGTTTAATATTTCATTTTCTCAAATTTTCGACGCTCCATGGCATCTTCAGGAAAAAGATGTATCATAATGTATACATTCATGTATTGATTTTGTCTTCACTTAGTCATGACGTAGTTACATTTGAATATAAGCTCTATTTTGCATGAACACACTTCGTCAAGATGCATACAGTTTGTATATTTTGGCAATTGTGTAATTCTTGTTTCCATTATTATTTAAGAAGAATACTCTTTACTTGTGAATTCCGCATACAGTTTGTATATTTTGGCAATTGTATAATTCTTGTTTCCATTATTATTATTATTATTATTGTTCTTATTATTCATTTATTGCAACCATAAAGGTTGGATTGTTCACATACAAATAGTACATTTCAATTCTAATACATACAATTTATATACATATAAATAGTACATTTCAATTCAAAAGAAACAGAAAAGGGGGAGAAGAAAAGAAGGGAAGAGGAATCAGAAAACAAGAAGGGGAACGCATATAGATAATAAGTCAAAGAATATCTAATAATACACAACAATCATAAAATCCATTTAAAATCTACAGATGATATAAAAATTTAAACTGGAAACAGTCTGAAACGTATATTCCCAAAATATTGCACTTTGTATTGCACTTTAAATCATTGAAGGTTGTACAGACACCAAGGGATAAAACTCTCCTTGTACCTTTTCGTTTTACATAAAGGCAATGGAATTGGTTTTCTATTTCTGATTACATATTTGCTTTCCTTTTTACATATAGATGGAAGGAGGTAATTCAACAGATGATCTTTTTTTTTATTTGGGCAAACAATTTTTCACATATGATTCTCCGACGGCCGGATAGAGATTCTAACCTTAATTCTTTTTAAGAAGAATACTTTTAATTTAAGAATTATTTAAGAAGAATACTCTTTACTTGTGAATTCCGCATACACTGTCTCATTCTACCATCTTCCCCCCCCTCTCCCTCACTCTCACTCTCTCTCTCTCTCCTCAAGTTCAACCTCTCTTCTTTTATTTCTCTTCCAATGCTCTCTCGTTCTCACCTGTGTAGGCATATGGATTCAGTATAAGTCTTTGTATTTTCGTTTTGCTCATATGCGATTTTTTAGTTTTGATTGTACTGTAATTGTATATATTCACTATATTTCATGTTTAAATTGATCCTTTCAGCCTGTGCTGCTGGTCAGTTCTTATATACCAATTCAATAATAATAATGAAAAAGCTTATGGAATGGAAGGAATGATGATAACAAAAATGTCGCTATACATCATGTTAACAAAATGTGTTTATGCAATTTCACTTCAAGTAAATGAACTTTGAAACTTCCAGATCTAAATAACAACAGACATATTCGTGCACTGCCTTGCTTTCCATTATTCTTATGTACCCTCCAAATACCTTTTGCCCGACTACAAAAGATAGCTTCATTCTGTATTCACCCACGAAATATGCATACGAAGAATTAATTTCAATTGAAAATGCTTGCTTTTCAGTAGTTACACAGACATTGAAAGACTTGAATATCTTGCGCGTCGTCATGCGTGGAATACGAGATATTTTATGAAAAGAAATACACACCGCTCTTTACACTATCATGTACATGTACATGTATGGTTAAGGAGGAGGATAGCTTTTATGCAAAGTTCAAAATTACCACAGAAAGTACATCTACATATCATAACAGTAGTTTCGAGAACTATTATGCATTCCTCTTTACCACACATTCTTTCAGAACTCCACTACCAGGGGCAGAGGGGCGGATCGGGGGGGGGGGGGCGAATCGGCTGCGCCCCTCTTGAAATTCATGCAGCGTAGCTGCTCACTTTTGAAACCGAGGACTTTTTTGTTTTTGCTTTTCAGCGAATTTTTGGTGGCGAAATAGACACTTGAAAATGCCCAGGACCTCTTTTTTGTCTGTCAGCAATTTTTATTTGGGTAAACAGACATCTGAAAAAGCCCCACCCCCCTTTTCGAAAAATGCTGGATCCGTCCCTGACTGTAAGGTAAGGACCGAAATGATATTGCAAGCGCCTCATTCAGTAGCAATAAAGACGAATTTCAATTTCAATTACGAATATTTTCAAATCAAACATGTCGAAGGTGAAAAGTAATGAAATCATTAGAAAAGTATTCATTAGGTTGGAAGAGTATTAAATTTCAAAATCTACTTACATGTACATTTCTCTCGAAAAATCTAAATACCATTCTGGAGATCCATTCCAGCTTTCATGATGTGCAATATTCCCGTTCATAAGTGAATTTTGCATGTTGTGAACTTGAATCTTATAATGGATCTGCTTTCAGTACTCACGGAAGTAAATCAAATGCCATTCGATTCCCTCATTTTCACATTTTGTATGAATAAATTTTGCAATCTTGTAGGGCATGCAGTTTAAAAGACAGATTTCAGTTTCGGTCTTAAGATCGCCATGTGTAGGAAAGTGTGTACAAGTAATTTTTTCCATTATGGTTATAGAAAAGAGGAAAAAAAAAAGTTCATTCTGAGTTTTCCGAAAAACATTTATCAGGTGTTTATACTCGCATGGAAAGGAAAAAATACACACAAATTAGGTAGTACACAAACACGTGACAAGTAAATACTAAAAGAATAACCTAGATCGGAAATCTGTTTCAGTAGACATCGACGATAGTGCGAACCGTGTGTTTAGACATTGAGGGGCCACTGGCATATGAGGAAAATAAAAATGGGGCTCCTGTCTTACTGAGTATATGGAATGCAAAATGAAAAAGGCTCTCTCTCTCTCTTTTAATCCGCTTTTCCTATGAAGTGGGCGAGATGGTGGTGTGTGTATGTGTGTGTGTGTGTGGAGGGGTGGGGGGGGGGGGCTGGGGCACTCACTCCATATAGCTACACCATTGTTCAGCACTGTTATCCTTCGTCTCGTTAAGACTACAACCTGCGACTCGTGGGGAAGGAAGAAGTCACAAATTAGTCATCTTGAGAGCTGTCTGGGATTAAGAAACAAGGACAGTTTTTGCATGACTGAGACGCACCTACGTCACGTGACCCCAAGTAGTGGTAGGACGATATGGAAGGACCGGTCAGACGTCACTGTTAATGACAACGTTAAAAGGCCAAGTCCACAGCAAGATGAAGTTCATTTCAATAAAAAGAATGAAAAACTCCAAACAAAAAAGTGAATGTTTCATGAAAATTTGATACAATTAAGGAAGTTATGAATTTTCAATTGTTTGCTATTTTTGGGCAAAACAGCTCTTGAACAGTCGATATGAATATTCAGTGAGTTGTTGATGTTATACATGTACACGTATACTCGCAATTTCCCACACATTACCTATACAGAAATGACAACAAAAAAAAATCATATTTTATCTATAAAATGTAGAAATTGTCCTATATACCCCTTACATACTTGCAAAATGATATTGAGTCTAATATGTGTGGACATGATAGATGACTTTTAGTTTTCGTAAAAAGAATTGGATTTTTTTATTTTTAATTTTTTGGAAAAATTATTATGGAGAATAGTGAGTGTATGAGATCGACTCATTCGTTGAATATTAATACTGACTGTTCAAGACCTGTTTTGCGAAAAATTTGTGAAACTTTGAAAATTTATAACTTCTGTATTTTGCATCCGATTTTCATCAGTTTTCACTGTTTTGGATGGAATTTTTAAAATTCTTTTTTATTGAAATGAACTTCATCTTTTGCTGCACGGACTTGGTTTTTGACGAAAGTCAGTGCGCTACCATCAACATACTCGAGCTCACTCACGAACACACGACATAGTATGGTGTGCTTTTTTTGCAGTCGCTGCTGGAGTCTGACAGGTGTTTCAGAAAGCTGTGTGCAAAGTTAATGTATGACTGTAAAGTGATTACACAATGGTTAAAAAAATTGATATATGATCGATAATAGAATTCAAATAACAATAACATTAAAAATCAGATGATTTTCAATCAAAATCAATGCATTTTGGCAAATTATTTGTGAATTAGTGTAAAGAGTTGACCTAAAAATTTGAGTATGAGGTATGACGTAAATGTGGTAACCCAGCTTCGCGCATTGCAGTTGTAGCGCGCGCTAGACTGTACAATATGTATTATACCTTGCGCGCATTTTACTAGAATTGCTCGACAAGGTAACCACAATAGAGTACTGAAGTGTGACGTCATCAAATTTCGTTTTTTTGCGTTTGAGAATTATCATGAATATGTTCCGGCAGAGCATGATGAAAACCCTCTACACACCAAGTTTGACTTGAAACAGTTCACATTGGCCCAAGTTATGGCCACAAGAATGCCTAATTATCCCCAATGAAATCAGTGTGAATTGGCCTGGTTCATAACTGTTTAGAACCAGGCCATTTTACACATAGTTTCAATGGGGCTCGGTAGGTATTCTTGCGGCCTTATATCGGGTCTCCATGAGCCGATTCCCAAGAAATTTGGCCCGTGGATGTTTTTCATCATGCTCCATCGAGATATGGTATCCGAAATTCAGAAATTCTAAAAAAGTATTCTAAAAAAGTATTTTGTGACATCATCGCTTCGGTACTCTATGACGTCATTGTGGGTACCCAAATGAAACTGGGACACAGCTGAGGGGCCAAAAATAGGCTGAAATCTTACCATATTGAGGGGGGGGGGGGGGGTGGCAACACGAATCTTTTTAAAACTTTAGGCAGATGATTGTCTGCTAATAAAATCATGCTCTTTTAACATTGTTTCAGGATTGGGTTCCCCCTTTAAGAATGACTTGAATATGGGATCCCAATGGGACTCTCAATCATGTTTAATCGTATAAGCTAAAATTGAAATACAGGGGTGTATATATGTAGATTAACATTTTTTTTAAGCAACAAAACAATTTTTGATGTGAAGTATAGTACAGGTATTTGACAACAATTTAACTTTGATTATGGGAAA
>CM057164.1:2642122-2647122 GCA_029962745.1 Echinometra lucunter | reverse complement strand
TTTGCATCTGGGTTATAAAAATCAGATCAAACTGCTTTCCGGAAAATGAAGCAAAAACATTTTGGGTAATTATTGCCCAAAGTTTTTTTTTCTCCCTGCTCTTTTCCCAAATTTGCACAGAGAGCGATCCGACATACTGCTTTTAAGGGTAACAGACCTGGCTCTCTGGTTAATAAACCATTTTGTTACTTTATTTTTTACATCTTATCATTGCTTAGTATATGTATATTTGTTTGCTTCATGCGGTTTTTGTTTAATATTTTTGGTTTGGACCACTGTGAAAACAGCTATTACATGAAAAGGGCTATGCAACCTATGAGTGGCGAATCAAATCAAATCAAAACTTCACTTTTTAGTTTTTACAATTTTTCAATCAAAGAAAAACACCAAATGCCAGTAATAACACATTCACAAGACTTATCACACTAGCCGTATTTCGCAGTTCACGTACACATGTATTCAATCATAATCGAAACTCTATGTCATTGGTGCATGATTAAGAACACCCATTTATATACATCGATTTGGGTCAGTTAATTAGCGCTGGGCGCGTCATTTACTCATTTTCTGTCTCATCGAAAGTGATTACTTGAAGCACGCAATAAATCTTCTGTGGTAACGTTACATAATTTTTTATAATGTCCTCATGGACACACAAAAATGGGGTGGGGTTTAGGGTGGGGGAGTGATAAAGGGCGATTACTTTTGAACACATGAAGCAATGGCTATGGATATGATAAATAAGACAGTTGTTATGATGTCAGATGTTTCTCTAATCATGTTAGATGGAAAGCGAATGAGATTGAGATTTTAGACTGAAAATACATCAAACAGATACAAAATTAAAGTTAGATTGCCCAAAAAGTGGCGCAAGGAAGCGTACTTCCAGAAAGCACTTGGCTTGTGTTGGGGCCGCCGTACCAATATATTAAAAAAAAAATCATGTTACACAATCATAAAATACATAAAAACTTTTGGAAAAAAAGAAGAAAAATAGTCACGTAGTCTCACCCGTGATGAGGAGGTGTTTCATAAAGCTGTTCGCAAAGTTACGAATGCCTTTACGAAGGACTTGAATATGGCAATCCAATTGGATTCTCAATAATTATAAATCGCATCAGCTAAAGGTGAATATGCAGACGTAAAATTAACATCACTGTCGTTTACAATCATTTTTATGGCGAAGTATATCTTTGGCCACAAATAATGGGGAATGCAGTCACACTTTGTTAACAACTCAGGAAAACTTTGGGCATCCCATTTGGCTCTTCATATCATGCGTAACTTTACGAACAGCTTGTATGGAACACTCCCAACATTCCTATTTGCTCTATTAATGTAAACCCATTAAACAAGATTTCACAGGTATATGTTATTTGCTTTCTTTCAGATGATGATGTTTCCTGAAGACGGACCAGTCAAGCTGCCCGAAACGTTGAGTCTTCTCTCCTTCTCCGCCCGCCTCAAGTCTTCTTACCTCTCGCCCGACTCAAGCCTCCTCATCTTTTCACCAACTCAATCCTCTCACCTCTTCTGGTTTACAGTCCTTTTTAGGACTTCACCCAGTTTTCGAAAGATACTCTGCCCTCCAACTTTCCTACTTTCTCGCCTCTCTATTTCACCTCCATCTCTATCCACTTTATCTATAGTCCTTTAGGACTTACCAATGGTGAACCATAAACCCCTTCTACGAATTTCTTTCTTTCGTTCTCTCTCTCCTGCTTTTTCCCTCTAAAATCTTAAGCAAGGCAAGAAGTAAGTATGATGGCGCCCTTCACCATGTTTACAAGTAAGGTTAATTTCACCAGCACATTATTTTTCCGTTGTTAATGAAGAGTAGGGGAGACCGGGGCTTCAAGTTACAGGGGTATGTTGTAACACAGCATTTTTATCATGGAAATATGTGTGATGATAGCATACATTCTGAACATTAATAACGCATAGGTATTTAATCCCATCGACAAAACGATTTCATTTCAAGGCTAGAACTTTCAAAAGTATTACTTTTAGCCCCGGTCTCCCCTAATACAAATCGTGTTTGCCCGTCATTGTTACATAATTCTCCCTGCCTTTAGCTGAATCTGTTCATTTGTCTCTGTTAATGAATTCTATCTCAAACGAAGCAGAGGCTGCTGAATGTTCTATTTGTGTGATAATTGGATGGGAACTAAAATGCCTCATAAAAACCCGTTGCGTTCAGTGGATGGGGAGAAGTGATGAATTATTTCACATTAAGTTAAGTCATATAAGAATTTGATTTTCTCTGCGAAGCTCTGTACTATCGTTTTATATTTCCAATAGAGAAAGCAAAAATATGTTTGCTTCTAAACCTCTGTTTTCTGTATTATTGTTATATTCAGGGGGATCAGGTAATGGTGCAGAAAAGTAAACCAGCCAATATTAGCATTATTAGTATAATGAACTGCCCGCGTACTGTCGAATTTTACTTATTAATATTTTCTCTTTCCGTCTGATATTTGGCTTTACAGGCTTGACTGGTAAAGCAGTTTCTAATAAGGACTGATGCTTGGAACGACACTATTCTATAGCATCATCAATAATGACGGCACATTTCTGATGTTAATAATGAGTGTAGATATTGATAGGTAAAAAAAGGTTCACTGTCTAATTGTTTGTCATGGACGTTCAAATAGAAAGATATTCACCGAATGTTTGCTTCCATCTACAATTTGTTTCATTCGCATTTGAATTAGATTATGGGACCAAATCTTGATTTTAAGTTTTCTTAAATCACGCTAGAAAAAGCTCTTTCTTTGAAACCAAACTAGACAATGTTCATTATCAGTGGCGTAGACATGTGGGGGGGGGGGGGGGGGGCGACAACTAAAAGAACTACATATAATGATTATAAATTATGGAACAGAACCACGGAACCATTTACATTCCTCGACCCTTGGTTATCTTCGGTCTCTATACTCCTTCGCTTAGTCCAGTTTCCACGCCCCCCCCCCTATGTTGAATAATCCTGGTTATGCCAACGTTCATCATCATTCTCCCTTCCTTACTATACGTAGTTCTAAATCCCCCAAGGCCCGTTTCATAACACTTGTTATCAATAACAAGTTGGAATAACTGTTATAAGCTACTGAAATCCTGCATCTGATTGGCTGATGCAAATTTGCCATAGAAATGTGGCAGTTATTACTGATAACAAGTTTTATGAAACGGGGGTCCTTCTTTTGTCTTTTCTTGTTCCACTTCCTCGGATCCATACCTGGCAACGCATGATGGGGCCTACTCCTTTCATGATATACATCCATGCCGCTCCGAATATGATGATAGATGGTACAACCAACATGTTTAGTTTAGGTTAAAAAACAACAACAACAAAGGTACAAGAAAAACGAAAGGACAGATAAAAAAAGAAAGAAATTAATCCACTGATATACGGAAAGAGAGGGAATAAAAAATAAAATAAGGGTACTTGATGATTTGGGTGTGTATACCGGTAACTATGTCAAAGCCCATTTAAGGGGGAAATACAAAAAAATGAATTGATCGAAGACGAGAGAAAGAGAGGTAAAGAGAGAGGGAGGAAGGAAGACGGAAACAGAGAGAGAGAGAGAGAGAGAGAGAGAGAGAGAAAGCTCAGAAGATACAGAAAAACAAAAAATCACGAAGACATACAACACCCCCCAGATGTTAAGGTTGGAGGGATGGGAGGGGTGGGAGGGGAATATATCATTCTTCTTAGTTCATATTTTCTTTTCCTAAAACCAACTTACCTTGAACCTCTTGGCTCTTCCAAATGCCAACTTCAGGAACGTTCGAGATTCTAACCAAACATGCCAAGCGGAAACGTTTCAAAGAGTTATCATACGTCTCACCTCCATATCCCTTTGGCAGCTCCTGCATCCACCAGTAGTGCCCATTCCAGGCCTCTTTAAAATCACTTCGTTATTGCCAGTTGCCAGCCGGGAGGCAACTGCAAGCCCAGCCACCTTTAGCAATGCTTAGCAGTCTGTCAGTTCCCACCCCCTCTCGAATATCTTTAAGCGCATCTGATCGCAAATATCGCAAATACGAAAGTCAACAGTAGAGGGCGACATTTCCCGCATACAGTGCAGGTCAGACGGGGGGGGGGGGGGAGTACGGGGGGGGGGGGGCGAGATTAAGGGGTAAAGGTGTTTTAGGTTGGGGCTATGTATGCCTTCCTTTCAGAATGCTATATTAATTCTTTTTGTTCTAATTTTTAAAATATCGTATGAAGGAATGGTCTGTAAAAGGTATGTAAAATTTGTACCTTTTCGATGTCCATCAATTGATGCATTGTATTTCTTTTTTTCTTTGTTTTTCTTTTTTTTGTTGAAAAATTAATCTTGTTATGCAGTCATGGATATTTATTGATAACTGATATTAATGCATTTCATTAAGTTTCCTTGTTTGTAAACTATTATGTTGATATATGTTGTATATATATATATATATATATATATATATATATATATATTATAGTGATTATTTCTTGAAATGTATATCTCAAGAGGAAGAATAAAATATTACTCAAAAAAAAAAAAAAAAAGAAGTCAGCACCACTGAATGGACTAGAAGTGTTCAGCACTAGCGCAGATACAAAATCCAGTACCGACGATTTGACAAGATTTTTTCCGGCTTCTATAGAAAATGTACGCCAGGTTAATAACAAATCCCTCATTTGACGATACCTAGTATTGTTGTAGATTTCATTAACTCTTCTGATCAGTTTATTAGATCTATGTAGGTAGCATAAGAATATGCTGCTTGCATTTTTCTAGACTCAAAACCTATAATTTTTATTGGACTTTTGTTAAGACTCGACCCATAATGTTCGTATGAAACCGGAAGTGCCCTTGTCTGCGCCGTGTGTGGAAAATATCGCCCTCTACTGCTAAATATCACATCTGCGATAGGGAGAAGCCTCCCGCTCACTGACCAAAGTTTATACCAAAACCCTCAAGTCAGTATTTTTTTTTTGTTTTAAAATCAAGCCTAAGAGGGAA
>CM057164.1:2628378-2641622 GCA_029962745.1 Echinometra lucunter | reverse complement strand
AATTTGAGCGAAGGTGGCTGTCCAGTCGAAGAGTTTTTGACATCACTGCTGCAGTGTAAGGATTGGATCAATTGATTCAATCACCAACAAGGGTAACTAAAGATTCTTCTACTTTAATAGATCACATATATTCAAATATCAGCATGTCGATATTCATTCAGGTATAATACAGTCTGATGTATCTGATCATCTCACAGTTTTTGCAATCTTCAAAAACTTAGCAAATAAAGCACATTCCAATAAAAAGAAAGTTCACTATCGTGCTACAGGGGTTGTGATATTAACATATTTAAAGAATATCTGGCTCCTGTGACAGGGAAACGGTATATAAATCAAAAGACGGTTAACACAGCTTATTCTAATTTCCTGCAGTATTTTCTTAAAGATTTGCAATAGACATGCACCAATGGTCACTATGCAGTTAGGAAAAAGAAAATCCGCTAAAATGCCATGGATTTCTCGAGGTATAATGAAATCTATTAATGTGTAACATGCAATGTATTCGAAAGTTATTAAATCGAATTACCGTCAAGATCTTGCAGGTAAATACAAAAAGTATAGAAATGTACTGACCACTATCCTAAAAAAATGCAAAGAGGAATTACTACTCTGAAATGTTAAATAATAATAGGAAGGACACAAATAAGACATGGGCTAATCAATGAATTATTAGCAGGAAAAAAATCGAAGTGTTGAAGTGGACAAACTGGTAAAGAATGTATCACTATGAACACGACGGACAAAGAAAGCGGACAAAATAAACAACCCCTCATTCTACCCTTCACAATGGTTCTGGTAGTCAAAAGAACATCCTTTCACTGTCATTGTCTAAAATATGTGGAACAGGTGTCACATGCATATTCACCTGGAACTACGTGATTAAACATAATAGCTATAAAAGGATGTTCCTTTGACTACTAGAACCATTGTGAAGGTAGACATGAAGGGGGTTGTTTATTTTGTCCGCTTTCTTTGTCCGCCATGTTCATAGTGTACGTGCAAATTAGCAACAACTTGCATCTGTATCTGACATTGTTAATGAATTTAATGATTTCTTTGTAATATGGGACCAGATTTGGCCAATGTATTGCAAAGAAGCCACTGCGTATATGGATTACTTTCAGCACGTATGAAGAAATCTTTTATTTTGGAAACCAATAACCCCGGCTGAAGTCAGAGGTCAATTTTTGCAACTTAGACATCAAGAAGGCTTGGGTCATGATAACATTCCAGCACCTTTGATTAAAGCTGGCGCTCCTTTTATATCACATCCATTGGCATATATCTTTAAACTTGTCTTTAGAAACTGGCTTTTTCAGATGAAATGAAATTTGCGAAGATTACTCCCCTGCATAAGAAAGGGTGAAGAGAAGAACCAGGTAATTATAGACCAATACGGTTCTACCAGTCCTAGTAAAGTCTTTGAAAAATTATATCAGATTAATTCAATTTTCTGGAATCAAATGATGCCTTCTGTAATCATCAGTATGGGTTTCGGAAGAAATATAGTACCAAATTGTCGCAATCACACTTGATAATGCAACAGAAAACTTTGAAATCTATAGATGAAGGAAAAGTACACTTGGGTTTCATTGACTTAAACAAACTTTGACATTATTAATCATGATATACTGCTAGGTAAACTCTCTCATTATGGCATTCGAGGGTTACCTCTGGAATGGTTTCGCAACTATCTTAGTCGTAGATTTCAGTTTTTCCAGTGTGGTCCAGCATTATCCGGAAAGAAAGATAGAAAATGTGGTGTTCCGCAAGGGTCAGTGCTCGGACCGACTTTATTATATATATATATAAATGACTTGCCTTTTTTTTTTTTTTTTTTTTTTTTTTTCACTGATTTCTTTAATTTTCGCTTATTTGCTGCGATTCCCAACTTATTCCATACTTTTCCAGCTGAGCAGGTAATGATTTGGTGTGTGAAGAAATAAATGGAAGTAATGGCAGAAGATACAAAGTGTTGTGTTGCCAATAAACCTACAATTAACCTAGTGAAAACTAATTTTCATGTTAATAAGTAGTAGGAGGAAAAAATATCTATGAATGGTGAACTAAACATAGCTAGAGAAAAAAATCAAGGAGGGTTAGATAATGCCACTTTTGTTGGGATCATTATTGAAATAAATATCTGTCTTGGAACAATCAAATGGCGCTTTGTAAATCACTCTATAAGGACGTAGATTGGAGGCTATTCAGGTTGAGACATTTTGTACCCAGGTACACTTGTATATAAAGCGTTCACACAGCCACATATACTTATGGAATAAAGGTGTGGGGAAGTACCTATAAGACTAACCTAAGAAGCATATTTTATTCACAAAAATGGCAGTATACGTGCTATAACTTTTAGTCAGTGGAGAACTCATACAAAAACACTATTTCAAATTTGAGAGTTCTAATGTGTATAACTACATGATTTATCGATTTCTACCTTTATGTTTGATTTATTTCAATAACAACTTGCCTCATACTTTAATAGATTACTTTGATCCTATACAGCACAGTTACTCTACAAGACAAAAGGAAGGTGGACAATTATGTCATCCCAAATTTGGAACAACACAAGGTCAATTTTCACTGTCTTTCATGGGCACTGAACTTTGGAAGTAGATTACCTAAAAATATCAGATTAACCAGTTCTAGAAGTCACTTTCGTAGTTCTGTAACAACACGCTATTGAGCAAATCATAACTGAGAGTCTGGTATATATACATGTACATAATGTAGACAGCAATAACTTCAAAAAGAGTAGAAGGTACGCTATTTGTAAAATCCAACATTAGCTTTTATTGTTCAGAATTTTCAGCCCGCCTCGGCCTTCCTCAGTGTATACAGTTTAATGACAAGATAAATGCACATACATGTACATATATATTTATGCATAATGGATGTACTCACCTTACTTTGTTTTGTCTGTAATTCTTAATTAGCTATTATCATTTTAGCATCAAATATCAATTCAATTACTGTTGTTTAAGCTTATTATTGATTTTTTTCCTTTTTACTAGGGGTCAGGCTCGACTAGTACGTGTACTATTATCTGATCCCTTTTTTACCAATGCCCTTTCTTTTTCCTATATCTTAATGTCATTGTCTGAAAGCAAGTTATTGTAATTGTTGTTGGTAAATAAATGAATGAATGAATGAATCAATCAAATAAATCAATCATTTGAAGTTTCGCCTGGGGGTCGCTCTTAGTTGGAAGAAATTTTAGAATTGGCTATGCAAAGTGTGTATTGAATATCACGTGTCATCTGGGTGCGAGGTTGTTGGATTCCTTGTTTTGTCAAACACGACTAAGAATCGCATCCATCTAGTTTTTATGAATGAAACAAATCACTGTGTAGGGGTTTCTTTGGATTCCTTTTTTGTTAATTACAGCTGGGCTTCTGTCCTGTTTCGTAAATGAAGACTAATCACTGTGGCGATATTCCTGCAAAAGATAAATTAGTTCCGCCTAGTAACAGAGTAGGCACTGTTTATTTTGTTAACATATTAATGGTCGGAAGATATGCAAATTAGTTAAAAGGTACATAGTAAATAGGTGAAGGTGAAAGACTGAAGGTCTTAATGATGCAAGGTCATTGAATCATAGTGATACGGTTAGGTTGGTGATATGAGCAGAATACATGTAGCATCGGCGGGGTTCGGGATTCATTCCCTCTTGAGCTTGTATCAGCGTAGTATCACATTTGCAGGGTGAAAGCTGAAGTCGTTTTTGGTGGTTCTCAACACTTCAGATTCTTCCGAAGTGTGGTATGTACATTTAATTTGAATGTTATTTGTACTGATAGTGAATGTTAGTCATATTGTAGTGTAAGGATGGAATTATTTTGTGAGAAACTCATTGATTTTCAGACAAGTATATCAGTAACCAGATTTGTATGTGTGGGGACATGTATACAAACATGTAGATTTGGAAAGGTCTGCGGTAGGATTCCTTAGTTTGAAAATTATGAAAGAGCAATTGAGCATATATATGATTAAGAGTTATGGCTCTCGATACCTTAGGATTGATATAATTATAGTACAATTGTTATAGTAATTTCAATTATGCATAAATAACTGGAATGTTTAGTTGTCTTATATACAGTTTCTAACTTGTTAACTGTTGGATTTTATCAAGTTGGTAATGATAGAAGTCCTTATCTTCATAAAGAGAAAATTCTTTTAATGGAATGCTAGAATGAAAAAGTAAGATAATTATGTATGAGAACTTAGTAATTTTGAATTTGTTCTTTTTTAACAGCAGTAATGTCCTACACTGGATTGAGTCAAGTCGGTGTGTTGTTGAGTACGGGTTTTGGTTCCCGATCACGTGACGAGTGGTGTTGATCCTGGTAAGCTGTTGTATTATATTTGGGTGTGGTCTAGATGAAAATCTAATTGCATGGTGTACCATATTATGTTTGTACTGTATTGATTTTATTGATTTAAATTAAAATCAGATTGAGATTAATATAGAGTACATTTCAAAAACTTTAAAATGAATTATTGTGCGATAAACGATTTGACTTATGGATGCTGTCCTTTTGATTGAGGTATTTTGAGATATGCACTGTTTTATAGACAGTGAAGAGTGTAGTTAGTGAGACTTTACAATTTTAGGGGATTTGTATGTCATTTTGATTTAGAGGATAATGACGATGGTCTCTCTCTGTCTGCCATTCTTCAGGTTTGGTTAGTGTTACAAACATTCGAGGATAAGGGTGGTTAGGCAGGCTAACTGCGAGGAATTGAGCATTCATAACTTGAATTAGAATTTGATGAATTTAGTACAATTTTGAATTTAGAAATGCATTTCTACTTTTGTAATAATGCTGTTTTATAGCATTATCTAAAATATACACTTCAGCAGTATGCTTATTTTGTAGGATATTTGCTAAAGGATAGACACTTAACTTTGCCATAGTATAATGACATCATCTTGTGCCTTTATCATATGATTATGAATAGATCAATCATTATGTAATAATGTCATTATTTGATTGTATACTTATAATGGTCTTGCTTAATATCTTGCAGGGTTCGATTTTTTTGTCTGATTTCTCTGCTGGATGAATAAAAGACAAGGTACACTGTACATGAATCATCAGTTGCCGTTGTGCTCAATTTGAGTGACCTATTCCGAACTACGGACAATAAAAGAAGAAATGTCTCTTGTGCGAAGTTTCATAAAGTCCCGAATCCCCTCCTCTCATTTAACACATGAATATCAAGAATACACTGGGTCTTTTTTTCTCGTGAACTGACGTTTATTCTGGTTTTTTTTGTGTGTGTGCTAAGTTGCAGGAAAATATTCTAATTTGATGCGTAGTGGCGCATGGTGAGGTCAGCCGTTGGGGTCACTGGAGTAATGGGGGCGCCAGTCGTAAGCCTACATTCCTGTGACATTCAAGATATTTTTCATTATTATGTTTATAAAGAATAAAAGTTCAGCCCATTATTGCCCATTCGTATTATGGTTTTATACCGTTTCATTTTACTTGCAGTTCTTTCAGAATTTTATTCATATGAGGTAAAAAAAAACAGTACAGTCCGTTCTGACATGTCTGATCTGTGGTCTTGCACCCCAAATCAGCCAGGTACATAGCTGAAAAATTTCAAATAGAAAACGTGTGACATATCAGACTCACCTCGTAGCTCAGTACGTAGCAAGGCCTGGAACCCCTTACACCAGTGCCCGTCAACAGTTCTGAATAGAATCCAGAGATATGATCCTTTAGATGTTATGTTGCTTGAATGGACGATTCAGTATAAAGATGCTTTCCACCAGCTTTTCGAGAAATCCGACGTCCATCCTTCGTATACATACACCTCGTCGTTATTTCGGTCTCAAAATCGCTAAAATGAAGCTAACTCTGTATCCTGGAGGAAGCTTCACCAACCATCGCTTATTGACATTGCCAGCGTAATAGGTTCGATAAGGAGGAGGCTCGATAACTCTGTGTTCGCCGGGTCCCAGCTGAATTGCCTGTTTAAAGGAAATATGAATAGTTACTTGTCTGTCTTGATATCAATATTGTTGACTAAAATGAGCCGATCAATACCAACATAGAGGCTCTTTCACATTGGAAAAAAAAAAGAAAAAACAATATCGCTGAGAGGTTGTACAAAGTCACAACATAATAATGCACTGCTCAAGCATTTGGGAAATTGAACCAAAACACATTACTTGCTAATATTATTAAGAAACACACACCGAAATACAGCTTGAAATTACTTGTCCTCGTTCCGGTTAATGCTCTTTCATAGAAATATAATGTTATCAAAAGACTCTGAGGTGTTGTGATCCAGGGGATATATTATCAAGCTTGCTGTGAACCTCAGGCACGAAGTTCCAATCCCTGAGCGCGCGATTTTCTTTTGCAAGATATTAATCTACATTTGCGCACTCGACCCAGGTAAGGGTAAATGGCACCTGACAAGAATTAATTCCTAAAATGCCCGAGCGCTGTAATGGCAGCTTCGCTATCGCCAGGGTAATATAATAGCTAAAGTCCTTGGAAGTGCATAGAGATATGCGCTTGCAAGGGAAAATTTCTTTGTAGGAAGATTCTTCTTCCTCTTATTATTACTCTGTCAAAGGGCAAACAACTGTTTCCCTCATTTAATTCTGAAAGGTGCCCCTTCCCTTTTGTGTTGTGAATTTTATTTTTTCACTTCTGATAAGTCCGTAAATTTCCCCTTCTCTTTTATCCCTTTTTATTTTTAAAACTGACCCGTTTAACCTTATCAGAATTGAACAAAGTTCCCTTTTACACTTCCGATAAGCCTCTAAGTTCCCTCTTCTCTTTTATCCCTTTTCATTTTGATAACTACCCCGTTTACCTTGATTTATAACCGTCCCACTTTTATTCGACAAATGCCTTTTGAAAATCCCCAGATAGCTCTGTCTATAGGTTCAAGGTGAGATTTCGAGGGCTTACCAAAACTATACATTACCTTAAAGGGAGAATGAAACCCCGGGGAAAAAACAATTTTGATGAAAAGAGGGGAAAAAGAGAAGCAATTTGAAAAAAAAGTTACATAAAAAAACGGTTACGAAATGAAAAGGTTTTGAAGGTTTGAAAGTCTCCTTTAACTTTCTATGTCGATCCTCAAATTGGCAATATTGCTTCAAAAATGGCAGGTTTGGAATGACAACTCTCAATATGTTTTATACACAAAATTTCATATTTTTCCCTATCTCTAAAGATGCTGCTTGTATCTTTGTGAACTCAATAATTATGTTGAGTCCACAAAAACGTTTTCCCATGATGATGATTGTGTCTTGAGCTAAGAAGGAGACGGGCTTCAGCTCCAGATACAATGGAGAAAATTTGAAATTTTGTGTCTTTCGTGTATTAAAGTTCTGCCCCATAAGAGAATTTGGGAAAAGTTGCTTCACTATCAAACATTACTACATGACTACTGTCATTCTCATATGTATCCCTGAAAGTGGTCCTGCCCAATGTATGTCTGTGAGATATCAAATATCATACTTTATTGTCCCTACTATTCAGGTTCTTTATGTATGTATGATACTTCGTGTTTTAGATAATGACATGATAGTGTCAGTGTGTGACAAAAATATCAATGCTCTTTTCTACGAAAGTAAGGCTTTTAAGACATAAGCTATGAAATCATTATTTGCTCTGCTGTGAAAGAGATGATGTGATTAATGGGCTCGGCGAACCTTATAAGCACGATAGGAGATAATCATTAGTTTGTGTTTTCCACCTTCAAGACCTACGGGGACAGTTCTTCTTTGTACACATGTCCCCTTCTTACTACCTATGATTACTGTCAAGCCCATTTAAACAACATTTCCCCCCTAAAATATAACAAAAATTGCCCTTTACCCGCTGTACCCATATTACTAGATGTGACAATATATCCCGAAATGACAGTGTCCAATGTGTAGAACGAGGAATGTTACTCACTTGTCCATTGCGCCAGAATATTGCTGAAGCACACTGATAGAAAGATGGCATAGGCCCACACGAATATTGCAGTCTTCTTTGTCTTGTAAACATCCATGGTTTAGGTGCGAGGACTCCAATCTTAGGGATATATTCAAACTGTTCCCATGACTTTGGAAAGCTTTGGCTGTAATGATGTTGATGTTGTTGGAAAATCAACTGAACAAGGACGGCTCAAGTATGATTATCACTCAATGACTCCAAGACAAAACATTATTTCAAATATACACGTCGCGTTGTGTAAATCCTATGGTATTTTGCTACAGATTTCCTCGACGTTTACATCGGTCTCTTTGTGAGGGTACTGGGCCTATACAAATGTCCATGCTCATACAAGGAAATAAGTTATGTAGGTATATGATATTCTATTTATATGGCTCAAGTGTTTCCGAGATTGCAATATTACTTTCACAGCTTTTCCGCCTCTCTAGGTTCTTAGACATGTTGGAATAGGCCTATGGTAGGATGTAGACTTAAAATATGAAAAAGGAAGGCAATTTTCACGATTGATTCTATCGAAGTGTTCATCTGGCATAAAGAATTCATGACATGAAATATGAAACTTTCTTCACCAATTGCATAACTATATATGATATACGACGTCAGTGCGATTGCAATACATAACGAAAGTCGTGCTAAAAGTTGAGAGATGACAACTCATCGAGCATGTCGAGGGGGAAACATCGTATAACGAGCACTCCTTGGTATAACTCAATAATTTATGCACCCCTTAATCGTTAATGTATTGTCCCCTTTCAACATTCCCCGCACGCTTTGTGGTTATATATAGCAATCATATACTGATGTTATGTATTGCAATCGTATATTAATATTTCATTGATGGAAAGAGAAATTTCATATTTCTTTCCATGAATCCCCTAGGCGAGATGATCACTGTGTTAGAATCAATAGTGAAAAGTGTCCTTCCTTTTTCATTTCTGAATTCTGCATCCTACCGCATACCAGGAACCTAGAGATGCGGAAAAGCTGTGAAGTAAAATTGTAGTCTCGGAAATGCCTGATGACAACGTGAGCGCGATCGGAATACCTCCCCTCCCTATGTTGAATTACACTTCAACGTCTGATTGTTTTTTTTTTAATATAACACTGTATGCCTTAGTTATAGGGAGATCTTACATGATGCTCTATTTCTGTATTCATGTGGTTAAATTTCACGACCATGTTTCTCTGAATTTTAGATGATGTTATGCAGATTCAGTGTGAGCCACAAAAAGGAAACCCATTCATTAACCCTGTAGACTACTTTCGTTGTTATAAGTACTGTGAATATATCTAAAGATATTCAAAATCCAGACTTGGAAGTTTGATCGATAACTACAGAGAATGGACAGCTAAACAGTATTATTTTCCCCAGGTAAGCTCAAATTTGCCTCTGTCTATAGGTTTCGAATGAAATGGAGGGTCAACCTAAGGTTTGCTTGAACGGTCTCTATACCTATAGAATGCAGTTCACACAGAATTAGAAACTAACATCATTCCTCCGAAACTTGAGTCAATGCAATTAAGACATTAAGAGAGAGAGAGACAGAGAGAGAGAGAGGATTTTGTTTTATTTTGTAGGCCTTCAATGCAGAAAATGCTGTCCAGAGCTCTTTATTACAGAGTGTATCCACTCGGCTTCAGTAGGGTACAACATGGCGCATATTGCTTTTTTAGGCAAGCATAATACAAATGAAACTGCGCCAAGTTGTAACCCACTCAAACCGGGCGATGTTTGTTATTCCGAAGGTTCATTATTCCGAAACACGCAAACTGCTTGTACCTAGATGTTCGTTAGTCCGAAAATGAAAAAGGGTTCGTTAATCCGAACATTCGTGGCGTTATTCCGAAGGTTCGTTATTCCAAAGGTTCGTTTATCCGAAAATGAAATAAGGTTCCTTTAATCCGAAGGTTCGATAGTCCGAAAATGAAGTAAGGTTCATTAGTCCGAAAATAACTAAGGAACTAACGAACTTTTTTTTTTCATTTTCGGACTAACGAACCTTCAGAATAACGAACTTTTTTAATCTCCGGACTTTTGAACCTTCGCAATAATGAACCTTATTTCATTTTCGGACTAACGAACCTTCGGACTACCGAACTTTTGGGATAACGAATCTTCGGAATAAACGAACCTTCGGAATAACGAACATTCGGAATAACGAACCTTTGGAATAACGAACCTTCGGAATAACGAACTGTATCCCTGAACCGAGTTGGCCAAACTCTGCAATAAAGGGCTCTGATGCTGTCGAATGGAGAGCGCCATCACAAGCTAGGAAGAACAACATGGTATTTCTTTATCTATTTTTTCCTTTTTTATGACTGAAAATTGAAAAAATGATATCAATTTATATATATATTTTTTTCAATCGAAAATTTAAAGTTGATATCCTGGGAAATAGGCCTGCCCAATGTGTCCCCTTCCAAAGCAAAATTTCCTTTGATTACGGATGATATTTAATGAAGGAGAGGCACTCGTCTAAAAGATTAGTATACGAGAAATTACATCTAAACACAAAGTCTGTAGGATGGTATCATCACTGTCATGTTTATTATTACCATTATCATTATTCTCATAAGTATTGTTGTTATTGTTGTTATTGTTGTTTATCATATCATAAAGAATTCGTGATAAAGAACCGAGATAATTGCAATAAGTAGCAAAGGAGACCTACAATTAGATTTCACTTCCTTGTTTGTTGCTAATAAGAAAAGAGTTGAATAATTCTAATATACTTGAAAATACGTACAGATTTCCTCGAATTAAACTCTATAGTTGACATTTTTCTGCTTTAGATAGTATTTCAATATTGGGTTGGATCCAACAACAATATACAAAGAAGAAGGTTTAAATGATAAAAAGAAAAGTGAAACTGCGTTATCTGGTAATCGGTTATTTCTATAGTAGATGTACATTCTGTTTGCCTCGGAGATCATGGAGATCATGTTTATCTGTATTATAATGAAAACATGCCGAATTATGGTTCAGATACAAAACTAAATTAAATTAAACTTATCTCATTCATTTATTGTTCAACGACTCATTACATTTTTCATTTCTTTTAAAACATGTGAAACGCTTAATCTGTTTTTTGCTCAGTGAATCCCAGAGATATCCCAAGGATAGGGAAAAGGACAGAGAAGAAATCGTTTCAAAAAGCAAAAGATTTGTATAGACAGCTTGAAATATACATCAGAAATGTAAAAATGCTAAACATTTAAAGTCATTTTTATATCTTATGATCTGTATGTCTGCATAGAAGCATGGAGGTTGAAATGCACAATGGGAAAACATAATTTGAATGAACTGTAAAATACAGAGGCGTTATTGCTTGGTTGACTTCGAACATGCTAGCTGTAATATAGACGTAAAATGTAAAATCTACATTAAACAACAATGAATTGTGGTAAATCCAAATTAAACCCAATATTTCAAGAACTAATTAATGACAGAAACCGATTATGATGGTGTAACAATTAACAGCTCACTCTTTTTTCTGTTTAAAGCTATCGAGCATGTCGAGTAACTGTTAAAAATCCGAGCTACTTGGCCCTATCTACTATCACTGTTCATGTTGTTTGTAATGAAGCCCTTAAAAATTCAATCCAAGAGCATCATCATGTGCTTCACAAAAATTGAAAACATACAAGTGACCCGAAATACCAGACACTTTTTTGTCCTATTGACTGCAGTGTTAGTAGGCAAAAGTATACTCAGGACGCGTTTTGCAAACGGTGATATTCATTGAAAAATATCTTGATAAAATCGTCTTATATATATGTACATGTACATGTATTTCAAATCTTTGATATTCCTGGCTGTTTATTCATCTTTCTGGACATCTTTATACAACACAGACATCAAAATTCAATTCTTTTATGTTATGGAAACATGTCCGAATAAGACTGAAATTGGCGGAAGCAGAGGTTTCATCCCCGGCCTCCTCATTTCGGAGGGGGGGGGGGGGCAGATCCAATAATGATAATGACTGGGACGGTACTGATTTTTTTTTTTTTTAATGAATAATAAGACATAAAATAACAGGTTGACAATTTTGATACACATTTATATATCGGTTTATATACACATGTTAATAGCAACCATACAGTCTTATACGGTCCATTGGGCTAATTATTTAAAACTAGAATAAGCCAATACCGTTTTCATACTGCGGCCGCCCTTTGTCAGTTTATACCGCTATTTGCCCGAGCTGCGTGCGGATCGCCAAACAAACGTAACGTTCCAAGTGAAAGTGACACAAGTAAACTATTATGACGTCATAATGCTTACAGGCACCAGCTAAGCTTTACATTATGAGGTCATTTGCTGCGCATCGCGGTGCACTAGGGTTCCAAATTTAGGGTACCCCATGGCCACGTCTTACAAAGAGTTGCGATTGATTCAACTCGATCGCAACTTTGAGATTGATCTCAACTCCTATCTCTTAAGTACACAGTTGAGATCAATCTCAAAGTTGCGATCGATTTGAATCAATAGCAACTCTTTGTAAGACGGGGCCCAGCTCTGCAGAAAGCTCTAAATTACCCATGTTTACTGGGAGTTGGGGCATACCAGGTCTGGTCTCGGGGGGTTCCAACTCTTACTATAAAAGGGTCTTAGAAGATAAAGCTACCGTATAAAAGCTTATATGCTGAAGTAAATGTTCAGGCAATTGCTAGAACTCGACCTTTTCCTTTACCTGAGAGCTACAGCTCGAGCAAAGCCTTAAATTTCAAACAGTAGGTCAAAATGGCATTTGCTTGGGCTCTGGTTCCTACTTCACTACTTCACTACTTGTCAGTCACGTGGTTTGACAGGTGGTATTGTTTGAAAGTTTACAATAGGGTTGTGAACCCAAACATCGGATTTAGCTGCTCTCAGGGAAATGTTAAAGTCTGTTTCTGCACAGAGGTCTGTTGCTCTTTAAATTAATGTGACCCCGAAATGCTTTATGGCTGATTACATTCACTTGTCAAATTATCTAACTAAAGCGAAGTGTCAACTTTCAATTTCTACTTGTTTTAAAAGGAGAGGCAAGTTCAAAATACAAAAGCAAATGGTCATTTTCATCATGTCCTTACAAGAACTATGAGAGAAGCTTGCAAACTGTCAAGCAATGCTTGTCTATGAAAAAAATTTCCCCTTTCCATTATTTGTTTTACTAATTAAGCAAGCCTTTGTGTAGCAGAACGAAACATTCCCTTTCGAGTCTGAGTAAAATTTGAATAGAAATGTAAGCTGATACCTCAGAAGCAACAGCT
>CM057164.1:2603657-2627878 GCA_029962745.1 Echinometra lucunter | reverse complement strand
ATATTGTATTAATCAAATGGCAAATTATATTTTGGAATATATTCATATAATAGATTTCTAACAGATCATATATACATTACACAACAAATTACCTGTGTATTTTTTCCATGTAAGAGTGTCAGATATGTAATATGAGTAAATGCACCTTGTTTATAAATACCTCTATAATACCTTGATGATGCAAAGGCACAAATATACTGCATGAATACGAAGAATATGCATCGATATATATGTATATTTACATTTTTTATAAAATAAAAGCATGTTTGATTTAGGATTTCCTCTCGGAATTCATTCTATAATATATATTCATATCTATATAGATTATTTATCCTATATCTTTACATTACAACATCACCCGCACACAGTATGCAGGAAGAGATTTTCATTGAGGACACGTACATTAATAAAGTAAATGACTGTGTGTATGATAAAACCAAAAGAAGGGGAAATATATATACGTGTGTGTGTGTGTGTGGGCGTGTGTGTGTGAGGGTGTGTGTGTATACTGTTCATTTGAAAAGAAACAAAACTCAATTTTGAAAATTCCTATCAGTTAACTTTATAATTATTTCCAGGTATTCAATTTCGTATCTTAAGAAAGAGTAATTCATTATGCTTGCCACTGGTAACTTCTTTAGGTTTCCAGGGTCACGCATCACTAAACACCATAGTTTTGTACAGAATCTCAGGCGGTTCACATTCATGTGAAACACAAAACGTGGGATGTGAGTTGAATGGCTTTGTCATTTGTCTTGGCAGCTCTTCATAGGCACCTGTCAGTAATCAACTAAGCAATTCTCATTATCATTGAATTTATAGATGAACCCGTTTACTGCTGAATCCTGTCATTCCCATATGCGTAAGACAGGGGCCACCCGGTTCCAGTAGCCAATGTGTTAACAAAGAATTTCATGAAATTCTCTCAAAATGGAACAAGATGAAAGCCATAAATCTTGACCAAGGAGTGAGATTTTCAGAGAGAACATTTCCGTTTAGCTCGAGTGCTAAAGTGCTATCTTCTACCAATTTTCAATTAAACAGACATTATTTTGTGAATGTTAGGAAGGTCAAATCTTCATACAAAAATAAGCATTTGTTATTTTCCTCCTTTTCTCTTTGTCTTTAATGTGTATGGCTTTGGGATCTTGCCATCATTTGAGTGTGCACTGGTTCTTTGGTAGGATTGTTTTTTTTTTTTTTTTTTTTTTTTGCATAACCTTTCTTTTATGAAAAGACTTTACAAAGCAAGAATCCTAGAACTTTGTTAAATAACACGCCATCAACATATCTTTGTATTCATCTATTATGGAATTGGAGGACCCTATGACCAAAGTTTTTTTTTTTTTGTCTTTCTGTTATTATCTTCGCACCTATTGTGCTAATATTTTCCAAGAAAGGGAACCATCTGGGACTCTGCACAAAATTTTGAAACATTGGTGTTCACTCATGCATGACCCTGGAAACCTAAACGAGTTGTACTAGAAAGTGTGTATATTACTCTTTTGTATGATATGAAATTTGATACCTAGAAATAAATACATATAATTTACAGGAATTTTTCACAGTTGGGTTTCCTTTTTCAAACGCCCAGTATATATTACATAAATGCTCACTTCGTATATGTTAAGTACATAAACTTATTGAATTAGATAGATTCTTATTTATGACATACAATCAATGATATATTTATTTCACATACCATATGCCATAAGGCTTATTCAGATATATTACTTGACTTTTCATTTCAATATTGTCAATTTTGTCAATTTTGCCAGATTTCCAAATTCGTGGATGCAGAGAAGAAAGATATAGCAAGAGCTCTTCTCTCTATGGAACTGTTCCTCTTTGAAGTACAAATAATTTTGTTATCTTACTTACATGCATATATCTATTTGACTATATCATATATTACATTATATACTTCTAAGCTTTTGCTTCCATTTTCAGATATTTCAAGCCAGTAAGTGCTAGCAAGAAGAAGATATAGCCCTTTTCTCGAAGGCAGTTGCTCTTGAGATATATATGATGTGAAATTTAATATTAGTTTGAATTAAGTATATCATAATTACTTTATAGGATATTTTTCCAAGTTTGGTTTCATTTATTAAAATACCAGGTACAGATTACATAAATGTTAAATATCACTTGATGTATATAGCAAGTACATAATAAGGAAAACTTATTGGATTAAATAGATTTGTGTTTTTTTCTGACATACATTCAGTAATATACTTCACCTATTATATGCCATATTACTCTCTAAGATATATTACTTGACTTTTTCAATCAGATATTGTCAATTTTGTCAGTTTTGCAATAATTCCAAATTCTTAGATGCTGGAAAGAATGATATTGCAAGAGCTCTTCACTGAATCGTTCCTCTTAGCAGTACAAGTAATTTTTTTATCTCACTTATATGCATATATCTATTTTATTATATTATATATTACATTATATACTTCTAAACTTTTCCTTCCATTTTCAGATATTTCAAGCGTGTAAGTGCTAGCAAGGAGAAGTTAAAGTTTGGTTTCATTTTTTTAAACACCAAGTATAGATTATATATATGTTGAATATCACCTGATGTATATAGTAAGTACGTAACAAGGAAAACTAAATAAATTTGTTTATTTCTGACATACATTCAATAATATATTTCAATTATTATATGCCATATTACTGAATCAGATATATTACTTGACTTCTTCATTTCATTATTTGTCAAAGTTGTCAGTTTCGCTATATTTCGTATACTGGATGCTAGGAAGAATGATATTTCAGAGCTGTTCATTCTATAGAATTTTTCCTCGTTTGAAGTACAAGTAATTTTGTTATCATACTATATAGGCATATATTAATTTAACTATATAATATATTACATGATATCCTTCAACATTTTGCTTCCATTTTCAGATATTTCAAGCGAGTAAGTGCTAGTAAGAAGAAACTATAGCTTAGCTCTTTCTCGAAAGCTGTTGCTTCTAAAGTATCAGCTTACATTTCTATTCAAATTTTATTCAGACCCGAAAGGGAATGTTTCGTTCTGCTACACAAAGGCTTGCTTAATTAGTAAAACAAATAATGGAAAGGGGAATTTTTTTCATAGACAAGCATTGCTTGACAGTTTGCAAGCTTCTCTCATAGTACTTGTAAGGACATGATGAAAATGACCTTTTGCTTTTGTATTTTGAACTTGCCTTTCTTTTTAAAACACGTAGAAAGCGAAAGTTGATACTTCGCTTTAGTTACAGAATTTTTGACAAGTGAATGTAATCAGCCATAGAGCATTTGGGGGTCACATTAATTTTAAGAGCAACAGGCCTCTGTGCACAAACCGACTTTAACATTTCCCTGAGAGCAGCTAAATCCGATGTTTGGGTTCTTAACCCTATTGTAAACTTTCAAATAATACTACTTGTCAAACCACGTGACTGACAAGTAGTGAAGTAGTGAAGTAGGAACCAGAGCCCAAGCAAATGCTATTTTGACCTATTGTTTGAACTGTAAGGCTTTGCTCGAGCTGTAGCTCTCAGATAAAGGAAGAAGGTCGAGTTCTAGCAGTTGCCTGAACATTTACTTCAACATATAAGCTTTTATACGGTAGCTTTATCACCTAATACCCTTTTTATAGTAAGAGTTGGAACGCCCCGAGACCAGACCTGGTATGCCCCAACTTCCAGTACGTATGGGTAATTCAGAGCAGCTCCCTGCAGAGCTGGGCCCCGTCTTAGAGTGTCAAAGAGTTGCGATTGATCAAATTGATCGCAACTTTGAGATTGATCTCACCTATGTATTTAAGAGATAGGAGTTGAGATCAATCTCATAGTTGCGATCGATTTGAATCAATCGCAACTCTTTGTAAGACGTGGCCATGGGTACCCCAAATTTGGAGCCCTAGTGCACCGCGATGCGCAGCAAATGACCTCATCATGTAAAGCCTAGCTGGTGCCTGTAAGCAATTATGACGTCATAATAGTTTACGTGCGTCACTTTCACTTGGAACGTTACGTTTGTTTCCCAATCCGCACGCAGCTCGGGCAAATAGCGGTATAAACTGACTGTATGGTTGCTATTACCGTGTTACCGTGTGTATACAAACCGATATATAAATGTGTATCAAAAATTGTGGAACATGTCAACCTGTTATTTTATGTCTTATTATTCATAAGACTTTTTTTTTTTTTTTTTTTTTTTTTTGCAGTACTGTCCCAGTCATTATCATCATGTGACCTGCCCCCTCCCCCTCCGAAATGAGGGGGCCGGGGATGAAATCTCTGCTTCCGCCAATTTCAGTCTTATTCGGACGTGTTTCCATCTTATTAAAGAATTGAATTTTTATGCCTGTGTTGTATACAGATGTCCAGAAAGATAAATAAACAGCCAGGAATATCAAGGATTTGAAATACATGTACATGTACATATATATATAAGATGATTTCATCAAGATATTTTGCAATGAATATCGCTGTTTGCAAAACCCGTCCTGAGTATACTTTTGCCTAGCAACACTGCAGTCAATAGGACAAAAAAGGGTCTGGTATTTCGGGTCACTTGTATGTTTTCAATTTTTGTGAAGCACATGATGATGCTCTTAGACTGCATTTATTAGGGCTTCATTACAAACAACATGAACAATGATAGTAGATAGGGCCAAGTAGCTCGGATTTTTAAGAGTTACTCGACATGCTCGATGGCTTCAAACAGAAAAAAAAGAGTGAGCTCTTAATTGTTGCACCATCATAATCGGTTTCTGTCATTAATTAGTTCTTGAAATATTGGGGTTTAATTCGGATTCAACACAATTCATTGTTGTTTATTGTAGATTTTACATTTTACGTCTATATTACAGCTAGCACGTCTGAAGTCCACCAAGCAATTACGCCTCTGTATTTTACAGTTCATTCAAATTATGTTTTCCCATTGTGCATTTCAACCTCCGTGCTTCTATGCAGACATACAGATCATAAGATATAAAAATGACTTTAAATGTTTAGCATTTTTACATTTCTGATGTATATTTCAAGCTGTCTATACAAATCTTTTGCTTTTTGAAACGATTTCTTCTCTGTCCTTTTCCCTATCCTAGGGATATCTTTGGAATTCACTGAGCAAAAAACAGATTAAGCATTTCACATGTTTTAAAAGATATGAAAAATGTACTGACGTTGAACAATAAATGAATGAAAGATAAGTTTTTATTTAATTTGGTTTTGTTTCTGAACAATAATTCGACATGTTTTCATTATAACACAGATAAACATGATCTCCATGATCTGAGAGGCAAGCAAAATGTACATCTAAGAAATAACTGATTACCAGATAACGCAGTTTCACTTTTCTTTTTATCATTTAAACCTTCTTCTTTGTATATTGTGATTGGATCCAACCCAATATTGAAGTACTATCTAAAGCAGAAAAATGTCAACTATAGAGTTTAATTCGTGGAAATCTGTACGTATTTTCAAGTACATTAGAATTATTCTACTTTTTTCTTATTAGCAACAAACAAGGAAGTGAAATCTAATTGTAGGTCTCCTTTGCTACTTATTGCAATTATGTTTGTTCCTTATCACGAATTCTTTATGATATGATAAAACAACAATAACAACAATACTAATGAGAATAATATAATGGTAATAATAAACATGACAGTGATGATACCATCCTAAAGACTTTGTGTTTAGATGTAATTTCTTGTACACTAATATTTTTTAGAAGAGTGCCTCTCCTTCATTAAATATCATCCATAATCATCAAAGGACATTTTGCTTGGGAAGGGGACACATTGGGCAGGCCTATTTCCCTGGATATCAACTTTTCAATTTCCAGTCTTAAAAAGGAAAAACAATAGATAAAGAAATACCATGTTTTTCTTCCTAGCTTATGATGGCGCTCTCCATTCGACAGCATCAGAGCCCTTTATTGCAGAGTTTGGCCAAGGGTTACAGTTCGTTATTCCGAAGGTTTGTTAATTCAAAGGTTCGTTTATTCCGAAGATTCGTTATCCCAAAGGTTCGGTAGTCCGAAGGTTCGTTAGTCCGAAAATGAAATAAGGTTCATTATTTCGAAGGTTCATTAGTCCGAAAATTAAAATAAGTTCGTTATTCCGAAGGTTCGTTAGTCCGAAAATAAAAAAAAAAGTTCGTTAGTTCCTTAGTTATTTTCGGACTAATGAACCTTATTTCATTTTTGGACTATCGAACCTTCGGAATAACAATACTACGGATACTTCGGATAAACGAACCTTTGGAATAACGAATCTTCGGAATAGCACCTCGAATGTTCGGATTAAGGAACCCTTTTTCATTTTCGGACTAACGAACATCTAGGTACACGCAGTTTGCGTGTTTCGGAATAATGAACCTTCGGAATAACAAACATCACTCGGTTTGAGTGGGTTACAACTTGGCGCAGTTTCCTTTGTATTATGCTTGCCTAAAAAGGCAATATGCGCCGTGTTGTGCCCTACTGAAGCCGAGTGGATACACTCTGTAATAAAGGGCTCTGGACAGCATTTTCTGCATTGAAGGCCTACAGTGTGAGTAAATAAAACAAAATCCTCTCTCTCTCTCTCTCTCTCTTAATGTCTTAATTGCATATACTAAAGTTTCGGATGAATGATGTTAGTTTCTAATTCTGTGTGAACTGCATTCTATAGGTATAGAGACCGTTCAAAGCAAAACTTAGGTTGACCCTCCACTTCATTCGAAACCTATAGACAGAGGCAAATTTGAGCTTACCTGGGGAAAATAATACTGTTTAGCTGTCCATTCTCTGTAGTTATCGATCAAACTTCCAAGTCTGGATTTTGAATATCTTTAAATATATTTACAGTACTTATAACAACGATAGTAGTCTATACCCGGGGGGGGGGGGGGGGGTACTCGACCCCAAAAGTGGTAGGTATGTGCCGCGGGCGAGACAAAAAACGGGGGCTTTGGAACGGGCTTATTGTGAAAAGGAGGGTCTTCGGAACGGGCTTCGGAACTACAAATGTTTGTGAAAACGGGGGTCTTTGGAACGGTTCGCCTGCGTGTGAGTGCGTATGTATCCCTTTGGAACGGGCATACGTGCATGCAGCTAGCCCGGCGGCACGGGCGCCGGGTGCGCTCGCGCAGAGGCGATGTTCGGACAGCGCTCTGCGGGCCGCTTTTCACCAAAAATGCAGCTCATTGTAGCGGATCAATGCGGCCAGAACGGCGTAACAAAAAATATGCGAAGCTTTGGAACGGATTTCTTTCTTCTTTTTTCTCGATAAGAAGAAAATGCTATGCTTTGGAACGGCTTTCTTTGTTCTTTTTCTCAATAAGATGAAAATGCTATGCTTTGGAAGGGAAATTTGAGTGTAAAAATGGGGGTCTTCTCCGCGGCACATACCCACCACACATTATATACTGAGTGCCCCCCCCCCCCCCGGGAGTCTATAGGGTTAATGAATGGGTTTCCTTTTTTGTGGCTCACACTGAATCTGCATAACATCATGTAAACTGGAAGAAACATGGTCGTGAAATTTAACCTCGGGAATACAGAAATAGAGCATCATCTAAGATCTCCCTATGACTAAGGCATAGAGTGCTATATTAAAAAAAACAACAACAACCAGACGCTGAAGTGTAATTCAACATAGGGAGGGGAGGTATTCCAATCCCGCTGACGTTGTCATCAGGCATTTCCCAGACTGCAATTTTACTTCACAGCTTTTCTGCATATCTAGGTTCCTGGTATGGGGTAGGGTGCAGAATTCAGAGATGAAAAAGGAAGACACTTTTCACTACTGATTCTAACACAGTGATCATCTCGCCTAGGGGATTCATGGAAAGAAATATGAAACTTTCTCTTTCCATCAATGAAATATCAATATACGATTACAATACATTACATCAGTATATGATTGCCTATATATAACCGCAAAGCATGCGGGAATGTTGAAAGAGGACAATGCATTAACGATTGAGGGGGCATAAATTATTGAGTTATACCAAGGAGTGCTCGTTATACGATGTTTTCCCCCTCGACATGCTCGATGAGTTGTCATCTCTCAACTTTTTAGCGCGACTTTTTGTCATGTATTGCAATCGCACTGACGTCGTATATCATATATTGTTATGCAATTGGTGAAGAAAGTTTCATATTTCATGTCATGAATTGCTTGGGCGAGATGAACACTTTGATAGAATCAATCGTGAAAACTGCCTTCCCTTTTCATTTTTGAAGTCTACACCCTACCATAGGCCTATTTCATCATGTCCAAGAACCTTGAGAGGAGGAAAAGCTGTGAAAGTAATATTGCAATCTCGGAAACACTTGAAAAATATGAATAGAATATTATTTCCTTGTATGAGCATGGACATTTGTATAGGCCCAGTACGCTTCACAAAGAGACCGATGTAGACGTCAAAATAGGATATACACAACGCGACGTGTATTATTTGAAACAATGTTTTGTCTTGGAGTCATTGAGTGATAATCATACTTCAGCCGTCCTTGCTCAGTTGATTTTCCAACAACATCAACATCATTACAGCCAAAGTTTTCCAAAGTCATGAGAACAGTTTGAATACATCCCTAAGATTGGATTCTTTACACTAAACCATGGATGTTTACAAGACAAAGAAGACTGCAATATTCGTGTGGGCCTATGCCATCTTTCTGTCAGTGTGCTTCAGCAACACTTTGGCACAAGGGACAAGTAAGTAACATTCCGCACAATTTATGCTGCCATTTCGGGATATATTTTCACGCGTAGTAATATTGGTATAGCGGATAAAGGGCTTTTTTTATATTTGGGAAATGAATGGTAGTTTGAAGGGGCTTGAATGTAATCATCCGTAGAAAGTAGGAAGGAGGGGGCGTGGGTATAAAGAAAGCAGTGCTATTCATATACGTAGGTATGGAAGATGGCCAAGCACTTAATTTTTTGACTTGTCACAAGCTAATAAGGTTTTGGCGAGTTCTTATTATTGTCAGACCCTCTCTTTCACAGTAGTGCAAATAATGACTTCGAACCTAAACATCTAATTTTCTGTAGAAAGCACCATTGATGTTTTCTTGCTATTACATAGATTATATCTGAAACACTAAGTATGTATAATACGTAGTAGAAACCTGAAGATGTACCTTTTTATTTTTCTTCTACTGCTGTCATTCATTTTTGTTACCCTGTTTACAGCATCTTATTTCCAATTTCAATGATGGAGCTTTTTGTTAGGGAAATATGAGGGTCTGGTGAATGAATACC
Source organism: Echinometra lucunter (assembly GCA_029962745.1). NCBI lineage: Eukaryota > Metazoa > Echinodermata > Echinoidea > Camarodonta > Echinometridae > Echinometra > Echinometra lucunter. Next base: position 2,618,637 of record CM057164.1, on the reverse strand, counting down.
TTGTTATTGGGTCATGCATGAAATAAGAACCCAGATTTCCTGCTGCATTTGTGAGTATTTTTTTTTCCTTCTGTTTCTGACTAGCGTGATAAGTTACACAAGCTATCTTACAGATTAACTATTTTTGTTTTTCCCCTAGGGAGTGGCGTCCGAAACATTTCTCGAAGTAATGAGCAATTTACCACGTGAAGGCGTTTGTTCATGGACTTGCACCTTATCCATTGTTACTTTATTAATTTTAGAACGTTTTAGTTATTTTATCTATTCATTGCGTTTTATTAAAAAAAATAAAAAACGTAATGTTTTCTAGAGCCTAAACGCCTGCTTTAAAAATATTGCAGTGTACATACATAAAAGGAAATTGAGCAATGCTAAAACACCAGTATAGGGACACGAATTTAAAATAAACCACAGGTAACTCAGTACTGGAGTAGCAAAGTTAGAACAAAAAGTATACTGGGTGCTTCAACCGAGATTGGTACAAGCCACGTAAGTCAGTGTAAGGAAACAAAGCAAATTACAAAACTGAGAAAAAATCAAACAAAGAAAAAAGACAGTTAAGAAAACCAAATAAACAAACAAGCAGAAACATATATTTACTGCATGCTATAAAGACCAGTGTATGTATAACGAATTTGATGTTTGATGCTTGGAATTGAAGAGACAATTTTGATATATGCATCTTTAGGGAGACTTAGTAAAGTCTATGTTTCTCCTTGAAATATAGTATTTCGTAAGATTACACCAAATGGGGAAAATTGAACTAAAGCTGTATCCCTTTTTAAAAGTGTGTTTCTTTAACATGAGACATGGAGATGAACTTCGGTTAAATTGCTCAGTCTGCAAGTTACTGCATTTCAATTTTCAAATGTCATGTATGCTCATAGATTCTTTTTAACACTTTGCTCAGCCTTCCTCTTAGCGTTTTGTTTGTTTGTTTGTTTGTTTTTTTGAGTGTGTGTATAGTTGAAAGGGCCCTTATAAGAACTACATTACTGCAATAAGCGCAATCTCCAGAAATTGGAGCGGTCGGTTTTTCAGGTGTCTATTTCGCTCGTAAAATAATCTGACAAGTAAAAAAAAAAATAGAAACAAGAAAGGGGTCGTCGGCATTTTAAAGTGCCTATTCCCCCCCCCCCCCTCCCATCTCCTCCAAATACACAGACAAATTCATATACATGATATAGGCATAACTTTCTTATTCCGTGCCCGATTTCGTTCAAATTTTCGCTGATCTGCTTTATTCCGTCTTAGCTTTGGGTTTTGAGGGATTTGGTTTCCTTTAATGCATGTAAAATGTTGCTACTTTGTACCATCTTCCTCTCAGACCTTTATTGACTATTTTCCGTCTTTATTTTATTCACTCCATTCTAATTTGCTAGATAACCAAGTATCAATTTTTGTCATATTTTCCCTTTACGCAGCAATTCACTTGCGATCCGGTGAGGAGAGAGTTATCACGTCTCCTAATTATCCGAACAATTACCTCAACAATGCCGATGTGCAATGGCTTATAACTGCTCCTCCAGGATACAGAGTTGTGCTTCACTTTATCGATTTTACGACCCAACATTATTACGATGTGGTGAATGTGTACGAAGGATGGACGTCGGATTACTCGAGAAGAACACCAATTAGATCTTTATCTGGATCCTCCATTCCAAGCAATATCACATCCAAGGGATCATATCTCTGGATTCGGTTCACTAGCAGTCAGTGGATCAGGTACAGGGGATTCCGGGCCATACTAAGTACTAAATTACGAGGTGAGTTACATCTGTGCTTTAACTAATATCAACTGTGAAATTGCAGTCGAACTTTAATTATTTGAAATCGAACGTGATCGGAAATATAGCTGCTGTTTAGTTTTGATAATCCTCTGTCACAATTAGATTCAGGGTGATTAATGAAGGTGTATCAAAAACAATAGATCCAATCTAAAGTAGCAATAGTATATCAGTCTTACATTTAAAAAAATACGAATGGCCTATTATTGATTGATGCTAGGTTTATATCATTTCCAGTACCAGTAACAACATAATTTACAAAGTATATAATCTTAAAATGAAATGAAATAGAAACATACTAAGAAGCATAGTTTGTGAAATAAATGCGTTGGTAACACATGTTATAACAGCATAATATTATAGGATTGAACTTTAAAAGCAGTCATCACCAAGTATCCCTTCGTTCTCATGAATTAGAGCGTTTTGGGTCAACTATATATTGACATGCATACTGCAGATTGTTCATTTATAACTTCCTTAATAACTTCACCGCTTATGTTCACATGTGTGTTGTTGTAAGTACGTGTATTTTGTTTTATGTATCTTAATAGATTATTCATAGTTTTATGTCATTTGTAAGTTTGGACGATTGCCATCAACCACAGTGATGTTACCACTTCTTCTTGTCGCTACAGTTTTTTGTTTTTTTTTTTCAAAGCGGGAAACATAAGGTTCAAGTCTTGCAGTTTGAGAGGAAAACGGATAAATGAGGAGGAGGAAAGGGGAAAAGGGGGCTTATCAAAGATGAAAATATGAACTTTAATTTCACATTGCAAAAAGGACACCTTTCAGAACGAAATGAGGAGAACTTATAACAGTTATCTTGCCCTTTGACAGAGTAATAATTATAAAAAAAACAGAGCTTAAGTGCTTTAACCCTATAAAACCTAACCCGCCCTCCTTCCCGCACCACATTTTCCTTTACCCCTACTACACCTTTCAGTCGATTCCTACCAAATCTGGTGACTTTTCCTAACATTTAGTTTCAAACATTTTGATGTATAGCAAAGGTATGCCTGAATTTTCCGGTTGCCGACGCAATCCTATAAGTTGACAATAATGTCACTCAAATATTGTGAGTTTTTCTGTTACCATTTCGGTTAATAGGAAATTTTCGGAAGATAAGCAATTCCATTTCTTGTAATTTTCTATATGTATGAAGAAATAATGGTTTTAAATCAGTTTTAAAACAGATATGGCTTTCTTTAAAACCATCAAACTTTTGTTAAAAATCTGGGTGTATGGCTTGAATCTCTACTGAATATGGAGAAACACATATCCTACATTACTAGATCATCTTTTTGTATGTTATACAACTTCCGTCACATTCGTAGATACCTAGACCAGAAAACACTGCAACCGTTTTCGTGCATTTATTAGCAGTAAGTTTGATTATGATTATTGTAATGGAGTAGTGTTTGGCTTGCCAGATTCACAGAAAAATCAAGCTGCAGCGTGTTCAGAATGCATGTGCATGACTTGTGTCCAGTTACTCAAAATTTCCCCATATTACACCTGTTTCGGTGAAGTTACATTGCTTGCAAGTGAGGCAGAGACTTGCATTTAAGATACTTTTACTTGTTTACAAAGCACTGAATGGCCAAGCTCCTAATTACTTCTCTGAATTGATACCCTTATTAAACCCTTTCAACGCACATTATTTACACAGTACACAGGACAAGCTGCTTCAAAATGTCAACCATGTGGCAAAAATGAAAGTTATTTGTCAAATGAAAAAGACATTAAAAAAAGTGGAAAGTGTACACTTTTAGCGTATTATTTTTAAAAGTACTCTCTTTATCATTTTAAAGACCAGTCTCTTTTTCCCATCACTGGAAGACAGAGGATATACACTACTTGTTTTATAGTAAACTAATAATTTTTATACTTTAAAAATTCATTTCCATTACTTTTTCCCTTTCACTTCCAGCTTGGATAGGAAGAAAATCTGCCTCTTTTTCCCATCACTGGAAGACAGAGGATATACACTGCTCTTATATATATGCATGTGCATACCGGTATATAGGTTAATGATTAAAGTGACAATTTGAGAAAATTTAGGTGTTAACCCGCTCTTTTATACACATGTAAACGCTGTATAAGGCTCTCAGGTTAAAATATCCCTAATACGCCCTTATCGGAAGTAACATTTGAAGGGAAGGGGCTAGCCCTACAAACCATTTACTGGCATGCCCTTCCCATGATCGTAAGAAGAAGTGGCTGGCCTTGAATATGGGGATCAAATGATCTGGTGATAGGTTCGATAGAAGTCCTTTTCTGTACCCTATACCCTGATTAGGCCTATTGTCATGGAGCTCCCATCAAACATAAACATGATAAATTGATAATTGCTTTTTATATAAGAAACTAATAATTTTTATTCTCTAAAATTCATTTCCATTACTTTTTCCCTTTCACTTCCAGCTTGGATTTGCAACTTCGAAAATGGTGAATGCGGTGTTTCCCAAAGCTATGATGACAATACCTTTTGGTTTGTTGCGCACGAAGGTACGTAAGCTTCATGATTAATCTGCTCAACTTAATGTAGCCTTATCAGTATTTACTTTAGGTAAAAAGGATAAAGTAATTAATGAGGTCAAAACCCTGAGAAAAGAAAGATCCTACACATATGCTGCATTTTTATAAACCTAAAATATAATTTTCTTGTTTTATTCTCAAAAGTATGAAAGATAAGCAGAAACGACCCTTGATTTGTACTCTTCTTAAAATGCCACCTAGATCGCCTGCAAGGAATATTTATCTATTATTTTATTCACCGGTTTTCTTTTTATTTTTATTTTCTTTTCTTCATTTTTTTTTTCTTTTAATCAGGTATATCTTTTCCGATTCTGTTTAAAATTCCGTGTATCATTCCAAGATTTTGTCGATGATCACCTCGATCCTCTCAATTAATTAAAAACAATCGTCTTGACGAATACAAAGCGTTTCGTAATGTACAACTAATAATAATTTTACGCATGTTAACAGGTGGGAACCGATACTACAGAGCAGCTATCAACCGAGAAGACAATACATATTACGATTCTGGAACTTCTGCTACTTTCACACTTCCCCCTGCTTCGTTTCCAAGTTCTGGACGCGGTGTACTATCGTTCGAGTACCTCTCCTATACACAAGATCTTTTCGTCAGTTCTGGATATCTTTATGTAAGAGCATGTGAGGATGAAGATCCAGTCCTGACATTAGTCAACGGTGGCAGCTACCAGTGGTATTTCAGAAAAATCGAGTTCACCTGCAGGCCAAATGCTGTGAAGGCATGTGCTTACTTTAGGTTAAGAATAGGCGTAAAGATGACTTTTTGATTGAATAAAATGAATAAAAGCGGCTTGAAAACGCCTGAAAGATATCACTTTTTTCTTCTGAAAAGGAAGTGTCATCTTTCCTTCTGGTCGAAAGCGGAAAATACACTCGCCTGCTATTAAAATGTGTCGCTCTTGTTCCCTTCTATTTTTATTATTTCCTAATACGCGTAATTGCAAAATTAAATGAATAGCAGATCGTAGGTTATAACAGTGAAATAGCAAAAAATAATGATTTTAACAAATACATGCATACCGTTGATCACTTTTCCAACTTCTGAATTTCGACAGTTTTGCGCATTTTCGTTTGGTTGGTTGGTTGTTTGTTGATGTTTTGTTTTTATTTGCAAAAAGAGATTCACAGCTCATGTCAGCGACTATTTAGCATACATAATCGTTTTATTATTGAAACCCTCGAAATTTTATGCTTTTTGGAAGTAGCAATTTTTAAGCATGAGTATTTTAATTAATTCTCTATACAAATATGGGGTTCATGACGGTTTTACAGAAATCGGGTGTTTTTTTTTTAATTTTCGTACAGTTAATAAACAAAATCATTTCTACATATGATCAAATTTGAATTATAGGTTTTACAGTATGGGAGTAATATCGTATAGCTCTTTAGGCTAACTGTTCGATTTTGTGCCTTTAATCTACTTTGTTTACACCTAGATTACTTTCACCGCTGTCCGAGGGTCTTCTTGGACCAACATTGGAATCGACTTAATCAATGTAACAGAAATACCAATTACATCAAAAGGTAATACTCATACGGCAGGGACATTTAACGTGCTTAGAGGTTATTATGTGCAGCTTTGGCATGTTTGGCAAGCCCTCACCAGCCCAGCACATATCAGTCCATTTTTTTTAATTTTAGATGACTGATGACAGATAGCAAGATACCAGCAAAGCCAGGTTACTGCAATATTTTTCCTCCTCAAGTGAAATATCAACCAATTCAAGGCATAAAATAATTTAGATCCAGGGGCAGAGAAATCATCCCCAAACAACGTATAAATCACAATAAAGGCACACATGTAAAAGGATTCTGTGCTTATTACAAGAATCATGGTAACATGGTCGTTGTGCGGGGAACTGTTGGGGAGGGCCATTCCTATCTTAGGACAAAATGTCACCGTTATCTTGCTTTCTCTACATATATTTACACTAATGCTCACCAAAAATAATGAACAGAAGATGATACAAGGTCATACATGTATGTTTTGATGCAAGATGGACCGTGGAGACTATTTTCAAGCCAATCAGCCAATTATTCTGCTAATCCAAACTGTTATGAGCTTGACTAAAGCATTGATTGGTACTTCCTGGTCCTGTATCGCTCCTTACACACAGGACGCACAAGAAAAGTACTCACGTGGGAGGGTATACATGTATATGCTCTGGCGGCAATTGCTCCCAGCATGTTTCGTCAAAGATACAAAATAAGGGGGGGGGGAGTTAATGGTTGATCCCAGCTGAAGTTTCAGTGTTCATCTCACCCTGCCGGTGGAAACGACTACGAGACCTGGTGGAGACTGGAAAAAGTCTCAAAAATCGATCATGTTTAAATTTCCAGCGACTCCCTGAAGACCCGACTAGTCGGCGGAGACGTCTCCGCACCAGCGGATCGAAACTCGAGTCGCGAACTGGTTTCCCGGCGGGTGAGATACCCCCTAGCGAACGAAAAGATACCGGGGTACCAGTCAGATATAATGCTGTACACCGTCTGGCTTTGCTAATCCCTGCATCCATATACTTTCATGTATTTGCCTTTGTTGTACATAACCTCTTAGTACCTTTCTTGTTATTTTGCTATTGTATGATTTTCTTTTACGTCTTTTTATATGTAATTTTCTTTTTATCCTCTCATGTGTACTTTTTTTTAAAATCGTAGATGCAAATAAAAGGGCACATCAATCAATGAATCAATAAACCACCTTCAACAAGTTTTACCTAGTGATGAAAATCTCACCATTTTCAGGTTGGGTGGGGTTTTTTATCGTGCTTTTTGAAAAGAAAATAACGCCAAAGTATATCACACGAACATTTGTTTTAGCTAAAAATACCCTTTCCTTTTTTAAAAAAAATTTGAGGGGGCCTGGGGCCATGACACGCGTGTGTTTCACCCTTCAATAAAATACCCTTTTTCGCGAGGGTTTCTTTTTTATTATGTTTTTTGTTTTAAAGTTTTTTAGGGAGGTCGCGCGCGTGTACAACGATATATTTGACGCCCCCCCCCCCCCTCTCGGTTGACGATGTGCAATTATCTCAAGAGCTGAGCTGTGTACAATCAGTTGAGGACCACATACATATGACAGTGGATGACACACATCCTGCAATGGTGCTGTAAGAATTTCGCAAAAACAAAGCGATACTACTTTGACCCAGATAGGTTTATTTCATTTTCCTAAAGAACTTTTATAAAATTCTTTTCCAAATGTCATCTAAAGTTATTTCCATGGTAAAATAATGTTGACATGATAATGTTCACTTGTATTACTGCGTGCTGCTTTTAAGTCATGGCAACCGTACATGAAATTTTTCAATATCATATCCAACAGAAATGAGTACACCCTTTACAAAACGTTAAGTTCAAATGTAAATTCTTACATAATATGTAGGAATTTACATTTGAATTTTAATTTTGCGGAGATGTTAATGAAAAATCAAGGAATCAGTGTGATGACATTTTGACAAAAAATTGAACAAAATTAATTCACTTTGAAAAGATACTCTGTTATAAATGTATTGCAACTATAATAGAGAAGAATGAAATTCTGTGACTGGTATATTGACAGGAATTATCTCTTCCATAACAATAATGTAATAGCTGAAGGATTTTGTTTAAATTTGTGGCAACAAAAGTTAAGCACACCATCAAGGGTGTACTCACTTTTGTTGGATACTGTATGTATCTTTCGTATTTGCTCAGAAGCCCCCGACCACTGCTCAAACTCCGCTAACAAGAGGCCCGTCTGCAACACCTACCATCTCAACTGTCTATGCAGCCACACCCAATTCTACCTATATTGGTTCTACATGGAAATGTAAGCTCTCCATTGATAGCCTGCGCATTAATGGACAGAAAAGTAGTGCACTCTTTGGAGAAAACATTTTTTTATTTTTTTTTACCAGGGCCCATGAAAACGATCAATCAGGATAGAGTGATATGCATGTATGTAGTGGTTCGCGAAGATGAAGAAAGAATGCAAGATGCATACTATTGTCTGCACTGCTTGCATTCCGGACCCAGCTTTTCGTAACACTATACGTTTCGATAGCACTTTCTTAATCAGGCAAAATTATTGCTGAAAATAAGAGAGGGAATTGGTAAAGACATGAAATAATTCAGATTTCATATAATTTCTAGGCTGTATTAGTTAGTTTAGGTGATATCGGACGGTTATGCTTTGATACTAAATTATCTCTTAAAAATGTAAAATGTATGTTTAATGCTTAATATTTTACATCAGCCTTCTTACTGTTCTCTGCACCACATCACAATATAGTATAATTCTTCAAAGAATTGTATTTTTTTTTTCAATTTTGTTCTCATTTGAACAGATCCTGGAGACAGGACAAATTATAAGCACGTGGTTCCTATCGCTGTATCATCGACTTTGATGATCCTTCTTCTGTGTTTACTTTTCAGCGGCTGTGTTTGCTGGAGAAAACGGTACAGAGGGCTTTCATTTAGTAATAAGCTCATTATAACTACAGTTTCTATTAAAAAAACATTCAGTGGCATTCTTTACGTATGTATCATGTTAAATTCATGTCAAAGCTATTTTGTTATTAAATCCTCACAGACAGAATATTGATGTCCCGACTACATTACTTTTTCACTTTTACCTTAAGTAGAAAATAACACAAATTTGAAATATGTATATATTTGTGATCAGTCTCGGTGATGTACGTTTGCGGTTCTTCGTCATATTATATGTGTGATCCGAAAAAGGGGGTTTACGGAGAGGGCCGTTGCAAGACATTATTCGTAAACCCCCTTTTCCGGATCACACACACACACACACACACACATACAGGTATGTATATATATATGATTGAAAATTAATCTGCTTGGCATCTAGATGATACAAGAATCAGAATTGGTAGTAGAATGCCATTGAAATAAGATCATAGATTTTAAAAGAAAATGGAGCATAGCTCTCAAAAATGAAAGGCGAAGTTACACTCTTCGTCAGTGCCCACGGTGTGACAAAAAGATGTAAATCAAAATCCGTTTCTGAAATAGACGAAAAAACACGTCTGAACACCTTCTTTTCATACGTGTTTTTTTTTTTTTCGTTTTCTTTTGAAATCTATGATTTTATTTTTTATTGGCATACCACTACTAGAGTACCTACATAAAGAGAGTAGCGACAACCCAAGATTTGAACGCCATTTTGTTTCCCTGTTACGCAACATTTCTATTCAATTCCGATAAGCAAACGGGTGTTCGAAATAGAAAGAATTTGAACGCCATTTTGTTTCCCAAGAAGTAGGACGTCTATGTCGCTACTCTCTTTATGTAGGTACTCTAACCACTACCAATTCTGATTCTTATATATATATATATATATATATATATATATACACTAAGAATCTTGTTGTAGGACTAGTCAAAAATTAATCACGAGATAAAGCGTTGTTGTGCCCATCCATTACCAGAGGAGAAAAAGTTTGTTGGACTCGATAGTCATGCTATTTTTGTGTTTCGCTCATCTCTTCAATTCAATTCAGTTCGAACTATCAATAATGTCTATCGATTTCTAAGGGACACTTTCCGACGCAAGACTCATTCCAGGGATATTAGGCCTTTCGGTCAAGGGAAGAAAATAATTATGAATCATTCTCACCTACCAATTTAATTGTTTAAAACATAATCCCAGGAATCATTCTTCACAGTTGATTGTATGATATTGCCTTGTTCACCAGATATAGACAGAGAGCTACCGATGACAGAGAATTCAATGCGAATGAAGACAAGCTGTGCAACAACCCAGTTTGCTTGCTTGAAGAATAACACTCGTGCTCAAGCAAACATCCTTACCGGGACCCATACTGCTCGCCAATCTCATGCAACTCACCAGACTGACGAATCCATCGACGAGTACGAAGAATTGGAAGGGGTTAGTCACCGAGATAATGAAAATGGTCTTTCTCTGCAGAGTCGTTCTTCTTTAGTCGCTGCTCCAGGAAATAACGTTTCCAGTGTATCTGTCTACTACAGTCTTGAGCAGCCCAGCGAGATTTCAGATAAAAATGCAGAGGCTGATGAGGACCAATTTCCAAACATGGTTCAGAATGGACAAGCAACAGCAGACACCCTCTACTCAAATTCCGGATGCATGCGGGAAAACACTAAACCAAGTGGGAATGATCCAAGTGCTACCAAGCAAGAGAATTTACCTGGACATGCTGTTCTCGTCGATGACGAAGAGTACAATGCCCTTGATTTCAACTTTAGAGTCAAGAAATCTTCAAAACTACACGAGGTTGGCAGAAATCACAGACCGACGCAACATGCGTCCCTGGCATTTCGAGTAATGGGGGGGGAAAGGTGATGAGAATGACACGTATGGTGTCTTGGACTCTTCTAAGAACAGGGGCTCTTTGCAGACATCAAATTATACCGAAGTACGTAGGGATGACGAGTACAGCTCTGTAACCGCAGCTCCCCCAGGTCAAGAGGGGGTCCAGTATGAAAAACCAAAGGTGCATCCTATGAGAATTTTGAAGTTGTAACTGCGGAAATTGGAGAGCAATTGGAGGACGAACCAGACAGTTACAGCTACCAGGATTCCTCGCTAATTCGTGCTCAGGATGAAAAGTCCAAGACTGAACAGACGCGAAGCGCTGCAGAGTTGTCACTAGTTACTGACTTTGAGCCAATCTACAGCGATGAAGTATATTCTGATTTTCAATGGAATAAAAGTACAAATTGAGAAAGAAACTACTCCTTTTTTTAGTTTTGTAAAGGTCTGCAATAGAAGAATTTTGGAAGGACGTATCATAGAACCCGATGCTGGATATTTATGAGCTATATGCACATTGTCTTTAGCTTGTTAAAGAAAACTTAGGTGAAGCAGGCATTTGAGTGTGATATACTGAGAATTCAGAGTTGATCCTTTGTGATTTTGACTGAACATAATAAGAATTGTCGATTTTCTAGTAGGACTGCTTCTTCGTGGCATCAGTCAAATTGTACTTTTCATTTAAATTTGCATTTTGCATGAAGGACTGATATTTACTTTTTAAAAATTATACATGCTTTTAAACAAATGATTTCATGCACAATATACTGTTGGGAAGGAACACATAAGCACTACCCTCCTTTCATCAAAACATTGCATGTTTTGAAATATAATGAACTCACAAGAGAGGGATAGTATGAGATTGTATATTCAGGAGATATTACAGAATTCCAATTCTAAAAGAGGATAGGGGTTTTAAATAGTCTTCAGTGAATGATGACACAACATTACTCCAGAGGCAATTGCTCCTTTCTAAATATTTCCGAAACATAGGGGTATGATTACGATTGTAATAGGGATTTTGGTTCAGAATAAGGTGAGGATAAGTATTAGGATTAGTGTTAGGTTTTGGGTTAGGTTTTATGTTTGGCTTTACGTCGTGTAGAATTCTGTTGAAGCAATTGTCCGCCGGAGCAAGTGTCATGGAATCTCAGTGAATATATCACCGTTTGTATTAAAGTTAAAACATATAGAAGATGAATGTGGCTGCTATGCTAGAGTTACTCTCACTGCTTGTTGCAAACAAATTTCGTGCATAAATAATATTAAATTTCTTTTCAGTTTTAAAATTACAACGTTTCTGCAAATATATATATGATATGGCTTTTTGGTGTACTATTCACCGATACTAGAATGATTTCCGTCTCAAGGCGCAATGCCAAGAATTTCCAGTAATCCAGGCCATTGTTATCCAGTGGGCCGCGGAGGGGGGGACTGGGGCATGCAGCCCCCCTCCCCCCCCCCCCCCCCCCCATGCCACACACAACACACACACACACAATTTTTTTCAATGATTAACAAAATATTTTTAGAGCCCTATAAATTGGTTAAAGAAACAACTTTAATTTTTGAATTTCTCATAAGCCTCGCAAAGTTCATAAAAACCCAGTGGCTTCGCCCCCTGGACCCCTTTGTTTGTGGATGTCAGCCTCCGCGGCCCCTGTTATCACCAGCCTTCATCAACTAATGATTTTTCTGTTCTCTCTTGAACTGTTGAGGCGGAAATCCAAAGTGTCTGTTTCTTGGAACATGATTATTTCTTTTCAAGTACTTTATAGATCCAGGAAAGAACTGAAAAAAAACCCAACATTTGATGATCTAACAGTTTTGAAAGTTACATGAAAGTAACTCTATACAATGCATATCCAAAAACATTGTACCCGTCCAATTAAAGAATTCATGTGACGCTGAAATTTATTTGATATTAGATATTAACAACTGTTCTGTCCTGATAATCCCGTATTTATAATTATTGCAGCCACGGATGACTAAGCAGCAGGTTTTTTCAAAACACATCGTCAAAATCATCCAAAGTTTGGGCTCACACAATGAATGCGAGTCAAAAACCCTTTATTGCTTTTGCTATTTCAGTCTAGTAAGTAATTTCATTGTATTTTGTGTATTCTGGGTAGAAACATGTCAGTGTCACTTCAAATTCAAGACATGCCTATTACAAGCAAGTCCCAGGATATTCCCTTTGTCTGTTATGATACCATAATATTGGGTTCATCAGCATCTCTTGTTAAAGGAAAGCTCATTTTATTGATTCATTTAAAAAGGGACAAAGTTTATTTGTGATACAATCTTTCATGAAGGATCTAATATCTGTTACAATTGGTACATATCAGTTCATGTTTCCTTCTCTGCATGACCTAATTCTTTGGGACCCTTTGAGTCATTTTAATAATATGAGATCTACTTTACACACGGGAAATGGTACACATAACTTACGAACAGCAGATATCATAATATATATCATAATAGGACATGAATGGAATAAAGCAAATGCTTTTGATAGCTCAGATAAACTGGGATCTTTTCAAACAATATAACATCGAAACAGAAAGCAGAATTCAACTTTTAATGATTTGAGACTAGGAGTACACATGTATGTAAGCTTGACATAAATTTGTTGCATTAGCCCGAACTTGCTTGGTACAAGAGGAATTTGACAATACCGGTACCAGTACTTACTGAAAGCCTGCTGTTCAGTCATCCATGGCTGCACCATACTGAATAGGCATCAGGGGGTGTTTCATGAAGCTGTTCGTAAGTTACGCACGACTTTACGAATGACTTGAATATGACAAACCAATGTGATTCTCAAGTCATTTTTAATCGCATCACCTAACTTGAAATACGCAGGCGCAGATTAACATTCTTATTCTTGACAAATATTTTTTATTGTAAAGTAAATTTTTTTGCCACAATCTAATGGAGATTATTGGATATACAGTCATATTTTGTTGAACGTCAAGAGAAACTTTGGGCACTTCATTTGACATTTCATACTCCAGTCGTTCGTGAAGTCAGGCATAAGTTTACGAACAACTCTCACAGAGATAATGGACCTGCAACTGCATAATTAATGCTTTTAATAAGAAGCTGTCAAAGTTGTTTGATACGTATGTATTGCACACAAATAAATGACTACATCATAACTGGTTAAATTTGTTAATGTTTGGTTAATTTACCTGACTAGCTAAGAAGCTTGTTTATAGTGTGATAGTAAGCAACCAGGGGACCTCTCGGAAATACTTGGTAATGAGGATTAATACCTTACCAAAGGGCATCAGTGCATCCACTTGGTTTCGAACCCGGGTACTCCCAGGTTACGAGGCCACCGCTCTATCCACGGAGCTACATATACATGTAGAAGGAAAACGTATTGGACTATGAAGTTTCTTTCAGTTTCAACTTTCGACATTCATATTTATTTATTTTGTTTAGTTATTCATTCATTCATTATTTATTATTTATTTATTCAAACATATTTATTCAGGATGACTAGATCACTTAAAACCTTTTTTACATTAAGGTAATTGGATTCTGAAAAGAATATTATAAAATCATTCGATTCATTTCAAATTTATTCTTCTCTTTCCCAATTCTAGCATGAAATTTGCTTTGTCATGTGAAAAAACTTCACACTTTAACGGCCTTCTTATAACATAATAACAAGTTAATTACTGTGTCAAAATGATGTGAATGGCGCAGCTCTGGGCGTTCACAGTCATATTCTTATGTTGCACATTGAGGGGACAAAGAAATATTACAGAACAAACATTTTAAATTATTACATCACAATTATAGTTATAAATAAGGAAAACCACGCCTACCGACATTTGGGCTTATATGCTTCTCACTCCATTCGGTTTCAAAACCGAATGGAGTATGGATCGGATCAATCCCTCTTGGTATGCTTGAAAGAGAATATATCTGCTTTTTGGTTTAAATGACTGCTGAAAACTTCGTAGTAGTGTAGATGAAAGATCAATTATTTTCACAAAATTTGCTTGCCTATTTTTGACAACGCATAATGATAGTTTCTTAGTGATTTATAAACATATACAATAAATTGTCATTTACCCACAATATCGATAACATTAAGTTTTCTTTTCAACAGACGTAATCATGGCAAAAGACAACCCATCATCTGACACGTCAAATGACCTCCGAATGCCAGTTGATGCAACAGAACCTCATGATAGTGGCAATGATCTATACATTGCCCTGAATGCCCCCTCCCCACCCAACATATACCAAACATTAAAGCAAGTAAACACTAAGAAGGACGGTATGAGGTGCCTGTTAATGTTACACACGGAGAAACCCATTA
>CM057164.1:2568665-2603157 GCA_029962745.1 Echinometra lucunter | reverse complement strand
TTCCAATGTGGAAAGAGCCTCTAATGTTGGTATTGATCGGCTCATTTTAGTCAAACAATATTGATATCAAGACGGACAAGTAACTATTCATATTTTCCTTTAATACAGCAATTCAGCTGGGACCCGGCGAACACAGAGTTATCGAGCCTCCTCCTTATCGAACCTATTACGCTGGCAATGTCAATAAGCGATGGTTGGTGATAGCTCCTCCAGGATACAGAGTTAAGCTTCATTTTAGCGATTTTGAGACCGAAAATAACGACGAGGTGTATGTATACGAAGGATGGACGTCGGATTTCTCGAAAAGCTGGTGGAAAGCATCTTTATCTGAATCGTCCATTCCAAGCAACATAACATCTAAAGGATCATATCTCTGGATTCTATTCAGAACTGTTGACGGGCACTGGTGTAAGGGGTTCCAGGCCTTGCTAAGTACTGAGCTACGAGGTGAGTCTGATATGTCACCACGTTTTCTATTTGAAATTTTCAGCTATGTACCTGGCTGATTTGGGGTGCAAGACCACAGATCAGACATGTCAGAACGGACTGTACTGTTTTTTTTTACCTCATATGAAATAAAATTCTGAAAGAACTGCAAGTAAAATGAAACGGTATAAAACCATAATACGAATGGGCAATAATGGGCTGAACTTTTATTCTTATAAACATAATAATGAAAAAATATCTTGAATGTCACAGGAATGTAGGCTTACGACTGGCGCCCCCATTACTCCAGTGACCCCAAACGGCTGACCTCACCATGCGCCACTACGCATCAAATTAGAATATTTTCCTGCAACTTAGCACACAAAAAAAAAAAAACCAGAATAAACGTCAGTTCACGAGAAAAAAAGACCCAGTGTATTCTTGAATATTCATGTGTTAAATGAGAGGAGGGGATTCGGACTTTATGAAACTTCGCACAAGAGACATTTCTTTCTTTTTATTGTCGTAGTTCGGAATAGGTCACTCAAATTGAGCACAACGGCAACTGATGATTCATGTACAGTGTACTTGTCTTTTATTCATCCAGCAGAGAAAATCAGACAAAAAAATCGAACCCTGCAAGATATTAAGCAAGACCATTATAAGTATACAATCAAATAATGACATTATTACATTATGATTGATCTTATTCATAATCATATGATAAAGGCACAAGATGATGTCATTATACTATGGCAAAGTTAAGTGTCTATCCTTTAGCAAATATCCTACAAAATAAGCATACTGCTGAAGTGTATATTTTAGATAATGCTATAAAAACAGCATTATTACAAAAGTAGAAATGCATTTCTAAATTCAAAATTGTACTAAATTCATCAAATTCTAATTCAAGTTATGAATGCTCAATTCCTCGCAGTTAGCCTGCCTAACCACCCTTATCCTCGAATGTTTGTAACACTAACCAAACCTGAAGAATGGCAGACAGAGAGAGACCATCGTCATTATCCTCTAAATCAAAATGACATACAAATCCCCTAAAATTGTAAAGTCTCACTAACTACACTCTTCACTGTCTATAAAACAGTGCATATCTCAAAATACCTCAATCAAAAGGACAGCATCCATAAGTCAAATCGTTTATCGCACAATAATTCATTTAAAGTTTTTGAAATGTACTCTATATTAATCTCAATCTGATTTTAATTTAAATCAATAAAATCAATACAGTACAAACATAATATGGTACACCATGCAATTAGATTTTCATCTTAGACCACACCCAAATATAATACAACAGCTTACCCAGGATCAACACCCACTCGTCACGTGATCGTGAACCAACACGTACTCCAACAACACACCGACTTGACTCAATTCCAGTGTAGGAATTACTGCTGTTAAAAAAGAACAAATTCAAAATTACTAAGTTCTCATACATACTTATCTTACTTTTTCATTCTAGCATTCCATTAAAAGAATTTTCTCTTTATGAAGATAAGGACTTCTATCAGTACCAACTTGATAAAATCCAACAGTTAACAAGTTAGAAACTGTATATAAGACAACTAAACATTCCAGTTATTTATGCATAATTGAAATTACTATAACAATTGTACTATAATTATATCAATCCTAAGGTATCGAGAGCCATAACTCATTAATCATATATTATGCTCAATTGCTCTTTCATAATTTTCAACTAAGGAATTCATACCGCAGACCTTTCCAAATCTAACATGTTTGTATACATGTCCCACACATACAAATCTGTGTTACTGATATACTTGTCTGAAAATCAATGAGTTTTCTCACAAAATAATTCCATCCTTACACTACAATATGACTAACATTCACTATCAGTACAAATAACATTTCAAATTAAATGTACATACCACACTTCGGAAGATCTGAAGTGTTGAGAACCACCAAAAACGAACTTCAGCTTTCACCCTGCAAATGTGATACTACGCTGATACAAGCTCAAGAGGGAATGAATCCCGATACCCCGCCCGATGCTACATGTATTCTGCTCATATCACCAACCTAACCGTATCACTATGAATTAATGCACCTTGCATCATTAAGACCTTCAGTCTTTCACCTTCACCTATTTACTATGTACCTTTTAACTAATTTGCATATCTTCCGACCATTAATCTGTTAACAAAATAAAAGTGCCTACTCTGTTACTAGGCGGAACTAATTTATCTTTTGCAGGAATATCGCACAGTGATTAGTCTTCATTTACGAAAACAGGACAGAAGCCCAGCTGTAATTAACAAAAAAGGAATCCAAAGAACCCTACACAGTGATTTGTTTTCATTCATAAAAACTAGATGGATGCGATTCTTAGTCGTGTTTGACAAAACAAGGAATCCAACAACCTCGCAACCCAGATGACACGTGATCAATACACACTTTGCATAGCCAATTCCTAAAATTTCTTCTCAACTAAGAGCGACCCAAGGCGAGCTTCAAATTGATTGATTTATTTGATTGATTGATTCATTCATTCATTTATTTACCAACAACAATTACAATAACTTGCTTTCAGACAATGACATTAAGATATAGGAAAAAGAAAGGCATTGGTAAAAAGGGATCAGATAATAGTACACGTACTAGTCGAGCCTGACCCCTAGTAAAAAGAAAAAAAAAATCAATAATAAGCTTAAACAAACAGTAATTGAATTGATATTTGATGCTAAAATGATAATAGCTAATTAAGAATTACAGACAAAACAAAGTAAGGTGAGTACATCCATTATCCATAAATATATATGTACATGTGTGTGCATTTATCTTGTCATTAAACTGTATACACTGAGGAAGGCCCGAGGCGGGCTGAAAATTCTGAACAATAAAAGCTAATGTTGGATTTACACATAGCGTACCTTCTACTCTTTTTGAAGTTATTGCTGTCTACATTACGTACATGTATATATACAGACTCTCAGTTATGATTTGCTCAATAAGCGTGTTGTTACAGAACTACGAAAGTGACTTCTAGAACTGGTTAATCTGATATTTTTAGGTAATCTATTCCAAAGTTCAGTGCCCATGAAAGACAGTGAAAATTGACCTTGTGTTGTTCCACATTTGGGATGACATAATTGTCCACCTTCCTTTTGTCTTGTAGAGTAACTGTGCTGTATAGGATCAAAGTAATCTATTAAAGTATGAGGCAAGTTGTTATTGAATAAATCAAACATAAAGGTAGAAATCGATAAATCATGTAGTTGATACACGTTTGGAACTCTCAAAATTTGAAATAGTGGTTTTGTATGAGTTCTCCACTGACTAAAAGTTATAGCACGTATACTGCCATTTTTTGTGAATAAAATATGCTTCTTAGGTTAGTCTTATAGGTACTTCCCCACACCTCTATTCCATAAGTAATATGTGGCTGTGTGAACGCTTTATATAAAAGTGTACCTGGGTACAAAATGTCTCAACCTGAATAGCCCTCCAATCTACGTCCTTATAGAGTGATTTACAAAGCGAATTTGATTGTTCCAAGACAGATATTTATCAATAATGATCCCAACAAAAGTGGCATTATCAACCTCCTTGATTTTTTTCTCTAGCTATGTTTAGTTCACCATTCATAGATATTTTTTCCTCCTACTACTTATTAACATGAAATTAGTTTTCACTAGGTTAATTGTAGGTTTATTGGCAACACAACACTTTTGTATCTTCTGCATACTTCCATTTATTTCATTCACACCAATATCTACCTGCTCAGCTGGAAAAGTATGGAATAAGTTGGAATCGTCAGCAAATAAGCGAAAATTAAAGAAATCAGTAAAAAAAAAAAAAAAAAAAGGCAAGTCATTTATATATATATATATATAATAAAGTCGGTCCGAGCACTGACCCTTGCGGAACACCACATTTTATATCTTTCTTTCCGGATAATGCTGGACCACACTGGAAAAACTGAAATCTACGACTAAGATAGTTGCGAAACCATTCCAGAGTTAACCCTCGAATGCCATAATGAGAGAGTTTACCTAGCAGTATATCATGATTAATAATGTCAAAAGTTTGTTTAAAGTCAATGAAAACACCAAGTGTTACTTTTCCTTCATCTATAGATTTCAAAGTTTTCTGTTGCATTTATCAAGTTGATTAGCGACAATTTGGTACTATATTTCTTCCGAAACCCATACTGATGATTACAGAAGGCATCATTTGATTCCAGAAATTGAATTAATCTGATATTAATTTTTCAAAGACTTTACCTAGGACTGGTAGAACCGATATTGGTCTATAATTACCTGGTTCTTCTCTTCACCCTTTTCTTATGCAGGGGAGTAATCTTCGCAAATTTCATTTCATCTGAAAAACTGCCAGTTTCTAAAGACAAGTTAAAGATATATGCCAATGGATGTGATATAAAAGGAGCGCCATCTTTAATCAAAGGTGCTGGAATGTTATCATGACCCAAGCCTTCTTGATGTCTAGTTGCAAAAATTGACCTCTGACTTCAGCCGGGGTTATTGGTTTCCAAAATAAAGATTTCTTCATACGGTGCTGAAAGTAATCCATATACGCAGTGGCTTCTTTTGGCAATACATTGGCCAAATCTGGTCCCATATTTACAAAGAAATCATTAAATTCATTAACAATGTCAGATACAGATGCAAGTTGTTTGCTAATTTGCACGTACACTATGAACATGGCGGACAAAGAAAGCGGACAAAATAAACAACCCCTCATTCTACCCTTCACAATGGTTCTAGTAGTCAAAAGAACATCCTTTTATAGCTATTATGTTTAATCACGTAGTTCCAGGTGAATATGCATGTGACACCTGTTCCACATATTTTAGACAATGACAGTGAAAGGATGTTCTTTTGACTACCAGAACCATTGTGAAGGGTAGAATGAGGGGTTGTTTATTTTGTCCGCTTTCTTTGTCCGTCGTGTTCATAGTGATACATTCTTTACCAGTTTGTCCACTTCAACACTTCGATTTTTTTCCTGCTAATAATTCATTGATTAGCCCATGTCTTATTTGTGTCCTTCCTATTATTATTTAACATTTCAGAGTAGTAATTCCTCTTTGCATTTTTTAGGATAGTGGTCAGTACATTTCTATACTTTTTGTATTTACCTGCAAGATCTTGACGGTAATTCGATTTAATAACTTTCGAATACATTGCATGTTACACATTAATAGATTTCATTATACCTCGAGAAATCCATGGCATTTTAGCGGTTTTTCTTTTTCCTAACTGCATAGTGACCATTGGTGCATGTCTATTGCAAATCTTTAAGAAAATACTGCAGAAATTAGAATAAGCTGTGTTAACGTCTTTTGATTTATATACCGTTTCCCTGTTCACAGGAGCCAGATCTTCTTTAAATATGTTAATATCACACCCCTTGTAGCATCGATAGTGAACTTTCTTTTATTGGAATGTGCTTTATTTGCTAAGTTTTTGAAGATTGCAAAAACTGTGAGATGATCAGATACATCAGACTGTATTATACCTGAATGAATATCAGACATGCTGATATTTGAATATATGTGATCTATTAAAGTAGAAGAATTTTTAGTTACCCTTGTTGGTGATTGAATCAATTGATCCAATCCTATACACTGCAGTGATGTCAAAAACTCTTCGACTGGACAGCCACCTTCGCTCAAATTATTGATATTGAAGTCTCCCAAAAGTACACACCTATTTCTATCTACTCTGAAATTTTCTAACACACTCAACGATCCATCTTGGAATTCCTTCACATTAATTTTGTATTAGGCTTCCTATAGATTATCCCTACTGGAACTTTTGTGTCACCAGCAGTACTAATTTGTAGCCAAAGTGATTCTGCATGCATTACATAATATTCCAAACATGTATACTTCAATGATGCATTTATATATGCTCCAGCATCCCCTCCTCTTGAGTCGTTTTGGCGACATTCTACTTCAAGAGAATATCCTTCCATACTAAATATGGACTTGTTGGGCACATTCCAAATCTCAGACATACCAATGATATCAAACCTTGTATGAATGCAGTCTTCAAATAACAATTTAAATGATTCAATTTTTTTGACAAAGAGCAGACATTAAGATGAGATAACTTTGTATTTTCACATTTAAGATTACTGTCAAACAAATGAGGTGTCAGCTTATAAGTAAAATGTTTACAATCCATTAAAAAATATATCTTTATCTATAAAAGAAAATACTCTGGCTAAAACTCAACTTTCCACATTATGATTTTTCTTCCTCTTCTCCTCCTCCTTCTTCCTCTTCTTCTTCTGCTTCTTATTCTTCTTCTTCTACCATTTCTGTTGCAGTAATCATGCTGCGTACAAATTGGAAAGAAATTTTCAAATCACTAAATTTTCCTTTATGGTATGGGTTCGGTGTAAAAATGTCAGAGGTAAAAATGTCAGAGGTAAAAATGTCAGGGGTAAAAATGTCAGAGGTAAAAATGTCAGAGGTAAAAATGTCAGAGGTAAAAATGTCAGAGGTAAAAATGTCAGCGGTAAAAATGTCAGAGGTAAACATGTCAGTGGTAAAAATGTCAGAGGAAAAAATGTCAGAGGTAAATATGTCGGAGGTAAAAATATCAGAGGTAAAAATGTCAGAGGAAAAAATGTCAGAGGTAAAAATGTCAGAGGAAAAAATGTCAGAGGTAAATATGTCAGAGGTAAACATGTCAGTGTGTTGATCTTCCGAGCATTTGTTTAGCCGACTCCAAAAATAGCAGCAAACGAATGCCCAGTTCCCTCTCTGTGTTTAAGATTTGACCGCTTGACATGCATTGCAATGTGAAACCAAGGAGTTACCAGCTGGTAACTCCTTGGTGAAACATATTTGTGAAAATTTCAACAAGCGATAAGTAAATCGCACGTTTTGGGTAAGAAATGTAGCATGGGATGATGTTCATTATTTTCTTTGTGAGAATAATTAAGTTACAGGATTATATCTAAATGATTTAAGATCTTAAGTGGAATGACAGAATGGTAGATGAACTTAAGAAGGGATATCCACGTTTGATGTTTTTGCATATGCTAACACAATTATCTAATTGAATAATTCTTTTTAAAAGCGGCGAATTCCCCAGCAGCGTATCGGATGAAATAATACAAAAGGTCGAGAAATAGATCGAATTAACGATTCAATTTCACTTACTTCCTATTCTTCCTTACGTATGAGGACAATAATATTGAAGCATTCGTTCACGTATACCACACTTGATTGGAGTAGGGCGGGAGGGGGGGGGGAGCTTATGAAGAGGAATGTGCATATTAAAATCGCGCACTCGTGTGGGATGTATGTGGTCAGCTACTCATGTTACCAACCCAGTTTTTTTTTCCCACCATCGTTTTTACAATGCCCGTCCCCGCGGTGAAAACGAGGGCAATGCGCGCATACCAGAACGTTCACCCCGCCAACACCATAACCGTTATTTCCAAATGGCCAAGACAAGGGCATTCAAGTATAG
Organism: Echinometra lucunter; assembly: GCA_029962745.1. Taxonomy (NCBI): domain Eukaryota; kingdom Metazoa; phylum Echinodermata; class Echinoidea; order Camarodonta; family Echinometridae; genus Echinometra; species Echinometra lucunter. The sequence goes on along the minus strand of CM057164.1, from coordinate 2,595,238 downwards.
ACACAGTATGTTTACGGAAAATATTTGAATATATCCCACTCCCCATAATTTCTATAATTCAGTATTCGTACCTGAAACATGTCACTTAAACATTTCCAAATCTGGCATACCTCTGACATTAATTTTTTACCTCTGACATTTTTACCTCTGACATTTTACTTCTGACATTTTTACCTCTGACATTTTCAACCTCTGACATTTTTACCTCTGACATTTTTACCTCTGACATTTTTACCTCTGACATTTTTACCTCTGACATTTTTTCCTCTGACATTTTTACCTCTGACATTTTTACCTCTGACATTTTTACCTGGCACCGGTATGGCAACACCAGTTATGTGGCAGGTGACTGTCCCTCTTGGATACCGAGTATTGCTTCATTTTAGGAATTTTCAAACCCAATATCGTTTTGACTTTGAAGGGAAGAAGTAAAATTTCTCACATTCAACGTTGCGAGCATATCTGACTGGTAGTTCAATTCCATATAATATCAGTTTCATTGGATCTCATCTCCGATTCATTAGTAATGGCATCCAGAGGCATACGGCTTACTTCGAACCATCGGATAATCGCGTCGGGCCGTGTAATCGCGTAACCCGACATTTCGTGAAAACAACCCACTTGATCTGCGAAAAGTCGGGTCTACCATTTGAGAAATATGCACCTTAAATCTACGAACGGTCGGGTTCAAAGAGTGAAATTTACCCGACGCTTCATAAAAAAATAATACATTGTACAACAAAAATACGAATAGTCGCGTCCCCTTGCGTACAAATGAATACGATAAAAACGGCTTGAATGAAAGTTAACAGTCTATCCACACAAAGTCAGATTTTTAGGAAAAGTCAAGAGGTGAGTACAGTTTAAATTTCGCTGATTTGTCAAAAAAGCAATTTATTCATAATAAGTTCTGCCATTGTGACGAATCTGATTTGATTTCTTTACATTTTCAAAGAACTGTCCTGAGTTGTATGTCATGACATTATGTGCAAAAAACTCGCGAACTTTGTAATTTTTTTCATCCACAAAGTCAGATTTTTAGGAAAAGTCAAGAGGTGAGTACAGTTTAAATTTCGCTGATTTGTCAAAAAATGCAATTTATTCATTATAAGTTCTACCATTGTGACGAATCTGATTTAATTTCTTTACATTTTCAAAGAACTGTTTTGAGTTGTATGTCATGACATTATGTGCAAAAAACTCGCGAACTTTGTAATTTTTTTCATCCACAAAGTCAGATTTTTAGGAAAAGTCAAGAGGTGAGTACAGTTTAAATTTCGCTAATTTGTCAAAAAATGCAATTTATTCATAATAAGTTCTGCCATTGTGACGAATCTGATTTAATTTCTTTACATTTTCAAAGAACTGTCCTGAGTTGTATGTCATGACATTATGTGCAAAAAACTCGCGAACTTTGTAATTTTTTTTCATCGTCGGCAGTTCATGTTACCGCTGCATTGTGCTAAGCACCCTGTCACCAAGCAACATCTTACCCAGACTTTCGGGCTGGTTGCCGATGATTGTAAATGAAATGCAAATCAGTTTACAGTGATTTGAGATTGAACGTATATCCCACTGCTGCAGTGTGTTTGGTGTTGACGAATCGGTTATCGTAGTTGCATGATGTAGCTGTATGAAGCAAGGCAAGGCTGGGCCGGGACGCGGCGCGCCGGGACCTGACATTGGCTCGAAAGTAAAGGGGCGGCCTTTTGGGGGGCATCTATGACTTGTGTAACTTACAGTTTAGCTCAGATTCCGAAAACTGATAAGCAAGCATGATGAGAGGGGGTATGATTTATTTCTTTGCCTGCTGAATTAATTCTGAGGGGATAATAATGACAATTGTTCTTTGGATATTTACTTTGAACCCTGCTTTCCTTAGAGCAGTATTGATGCAGGTCATTATATTTCAGATATCACTTAAGCACACTAGCTGGATTTTATTTCTTCTGGTACAATGGTAAAGGAGAAAACTAATTATCATGATTGTTAAATTTGATTGTACGATTGTGCCAATAGTTGACAGAAACTTGCAAAGAGATAATCATGCTTCTACTCCCTGATTGTACATACAGACTATAGACTAAAGAAAATCTTTGTTGAGAGGTAGCTCTGAGCACCCCATTCATTCATCTGTTTTGACTTTGTTCATCAGATACCTAGGTTGAAACTTGAGGTTGCATTTATGTCTGCAGGCACATCAATCATTTTGGAGATGTAGGGGAGGATTGCTTGTTGACTGAGAATGAAGAAAATTTATGCAAGGAATGAATTAGTTACAACTCCAGTTATGGAAGGTAAGTGAATCTTGCATGAATTTGGTCAGCTTGCTATCAACATGTCAAAGTTCAGCCATGGTTTAGCATTTTTACAAGGCCATTGGCCTTGGTTGCAAATACCCTCATTCTGTAATTTCTGAGTAACATTTCAATTCATGACTGTCTCAACTTGGAAATAAGGCTGGGGGGGGGGAGTAATCATCTTCCATGGACCTGGTTTCTTTTTTTTTCCTTTGCAAACGTTATCAGTCAAGCTTGATGAATATTTTTATTCCTTGAATAGGCACCAGGATCAAAATATCTTGCTCACAAAAAAATACACTTGCATTAAGATATTTATTTCTTCATTTGCATTAAGATTTAAGGGAATGTTATTTATTAAAAGGCAAATACATAAGTTTTACTAACTTGTTCAGTCTTGCTGACAAGCAGAAGCTATGTTTTGTTTTCTGATTTCCTCCCACATCATTTACAAGTTTTGTTTCTTTTTATCATCAAATTTTAAGCTGAGACAAGAACTGTACAATGTGTGTATTCATATGTATTTCTATTGTATGAGTATCAATTGTATTTTGAGAACTGAGAAATAAAATGAACTAAACTGATTTGTAAACCTTGGTCTGCAAAGTTAAAAAAAATTACTAGTAGTGTTCTTACTGTTCATACTTTGTACATGTACTTTGCATTTATCACAGTTTAGGTCAACTTTCAATCTTATCTTGTTTTCATTAACAGAATGAAAGAATTTAGCTTCATCTCTTCAGTACATTGGACCCCTTTGGAGATCTGTCTCTCACTGAGTGAGGTGTCATGGCCCTGTGTGCAGGAGGGGGCAAGGGGAGCAGTAGCCCAGCTCAGCCATTTTTTGACTTGCATGTATTTTACGGAAAATTTTCCAAAATTTCACCAAATATTTGCATCAGATCCTTCAATATATATATTAACCCACCATGTTACATTTGTTACATAGGTAATTTCTTGAGGTTGAGAATTGGGGGCAAGATCATGTAATTATTTGAAGGAACAAGCAAGGAAGGGAGTGATCAGTAACCAAGTGGGCGAGATTGCAAATTGAATAATATAGTGCACACTTTGGGTAGAATTTGGGGAAAATTTTGAATGAAAAAGGTTGAAGATTTTCAGGGGAAGGGGGCTGCATAAAGATATTCCTACCACCCAAACCTTAGTTTAGCTTTAATCTGTGTGGAATTAGATTCATTTGGGTGTAGAGTTACATGAATCCTGAACTAAATGAAGATGAATTATCTGAGAGGGCTTTCTAATAAATGTCGCCATTTCGTATAACATGACTAATTGCTCCACAATTCAATTCAAATTTGTTGATATACATTCCACAATTTGGGATTATCATCAATACAATACAATGTCAGTGGACAAAATTACAAAACAATTGATTGTATTTATTTTTAGAAACTGGTCCCCCCCCCCCCGCCCCATACGTGTGTGTGGATTATTTGAAACTCTTACTGCAGTTGCTCTTTCAATAGAGGATCTGAAAATTCATATGATATTATAGGTTTTCCCGGTCAATTTCATGATTTTGTCATTCAAGTTCATATTCCGAGCATTCAATTTCCCGCATTTCACGCTCGCAGCTCTGAAGCAGCTTTCAAATTCAAATTGGGTCATTCAGATTCACAATCCGAGCAATCAATTGTTCATTTGGGTCATTCAAATTCAAAGTAGGAGCATGCTTTTTGATAAATGGGCAATCAAATTCATTTCAAGCCGATGACCGAATCTTCTTGGTCATTCATATTCGTGAAAAGGCAACCAAGTTCCAAATAAGTGCATTCAATTTAAAGATTCATTGCATTTAGTTAGCTTGGGGTCATTGTGGGTGTTTTTCTCACTTAGTTTGAAATAAACTGGGCTTCTTTAGCAAGACATTTGCCATAATGTTATCATGCTTAAGTCCACTATTTTAGGTTTATTCCATAAATGCTTCCATTGAAACTGGTAACATGGAAATCATAAACATTTCATATTGCTGATTATTTAGGCTTCCACATGAAAGATTTTGAGATCATGTTGTTTGTCATTTGGTTTTTTAATTGACGCATTGTGTGGTTAGTGTTGTGATTTTGTCTTTTTATGGGTGGCGTCATCAAGGAGTGCAAGTTTGAAATTATGTCGTTATGCTGTTAAAGTATTGAAGTATACATGAGCATATAAGGACATGATATCATTGTAAATATACAAAGATTGGAAGAAAACTTCAATGAGAGTCATAGTTATGATAGTGTTGCGTTTCACATTTTTCGACCTTTGATTAGATCATCTTCAGATATTGCAGGTAAAACTGAACATTTTGATGCCTTCTTGTATCAGTGTATATAAAAAACAGTTCTTGTTCTGTTTTACCTCAGTTCCTGAAGATGATCTAAATACAAGTCGAAAATTTGAAACTCAACACTATAACTCTCATCGCAGTTTTCTTCCTATGTTTGTATATTCATATTATCCATAATAATTATGGATATCAATGTAAGTGGATACAAATTCAGCATATAAGGACATGATATCATTGTAAATATACAAAGAATATAGAACCCTTAAAAAAAAAGAATAAACATACTGGAGGCCTACGAAAATGGATTTTTTTTTCTTGTGTGTGTGTGTTAGGGGTGAGGGATGTGCGGGTATATTGTGCACATTCTAAAAAGGGATTTGTCAAGATAACCAATGTGTTGGTGAATTTGTGCCTGAACATAAAAATTAGTTAAAATCACCAAAATTTTGGTCGGACAATATGCACCAAAATAATAGTTATTTTGACTAATCCTTTTTTCGGAGTGTGCTCGTTTATCAGAAACAACCAACGGTGGTCCCGCTCTCCCCCTCATAACCCCCTTTTTATCTTCTCCACTAAATTGAGTGCACGAAGTAGGAAATTGATCGCCTGAAAATGAAACCGAACGCCCCAAACAGCGTCATCGTGACTACGAGTTGAATTTGAATGCGCAAGTAGGAAATACAATGCTCGCATTTAGAAATTGAACGCACATGCGTGATTTTGATTTACGGAAAGAGAATAAGAGCGCCCATAAATGAAATTGATCGATCGGATTCGGAATTCGAAAGCCCGAATGTCTTCGCGGTGCGTGCGTTGCGTGAAATCGAATGCACCTTCATGAATTGGAATGGAAAAAGTATGAAATTGACCGGGAAAACCTATATGTACACTGTAATGTGGATTGACTGATGGGTATGTAAGTTACAAAATCACTGTTTTCAGATGTGTTATAATGAATTTTATTCATAACTTCTAAAGGGATGTAGAATAGCTCGTTCTATCTGAGTTGAGAACAAAATCTGACTAAGTGCTCTGTTAGATATTCATTTACATATCTAAGTATAGGTTTTCCCGGTCAATTTCATACCTTTTTTCCATTCCAATTCATGAACGTGCATTCAATTTCACGCAACGCACGCCCGGCGAAGACATTCGGGCTTTCAAATTCAGAATCCGATCGATCAATTTCATTTATGAGCGCTCTTATTCTCTTTCCGTAAATCAAAATCACGCATGAGCGTTCAATTTCCAAATGCGAGCATTGCATTTCCTACTTGCGCATTCAAATTCAACTCGTAGTCTCGATGACGATGTTTGGGGCGTTCAATTTTATTTTCAGGCGATCAATTTCCTATTTCGTGCACTCAATTTAGTGGAGAAGATAAAAAGGGGGTTATGAGGGGGAGAGCGAGACGAGCGTTGGTTGTTTCTGATAAACGAGCACACTCCGAAAAAGGATTAGTCAAAATAACTATTATGTTGGTGCATAATGTCCGACCAATATTTTGGTGAAGATTGACCAATATGATGATGGTCATAATTACCCAATTATTTGTTGAAAATTAATGTACCCAAATTTTGGTTGATTTTAACTAATTTTATGGTCAGACACAAATTCACCAACACTTTGGTTATCTTGACCAATCCCTTTTTAGAATGTATACAATATACCCGCACATCCCTCACCCCTAACACACACTCACAAAAGAAAAAAAAATCCCATTTTCCTAGGCTTCTATATAGTATGCTAATTCTTTTTTTTTTTAAGTGTTCTATATCGTTCTGAATTTGTATCCACTTACAATGATATCCCTAATTATTATGGATGATATGAATATACAAAGATAGGAAGAAAACTCCGATGAGAGTTATAGTGTTGAGTTTCAAATTTTCGACTTGTATTTAGATCATCTTCAGGAACTGAGGTAAAACAGAACAAGAACTGTTTTTGTATACACTGATATAAGAAGGCATCAAAATGTTCAGTTTTACCTACAATTATGAAAATGATCTAATCAAAGGTTGAAAATTTGAAACTCAACACCATCACAACTATGACTCTCATTGAAGGTTTCTTCCTATCTTTGTATATTTACAATGATATCACGCTCATGTATACTTAAATACTTTAACAGCATATCGACATAATTTCTAACTTACACTCCTTGATGACGCCACCCATAAAGAGACAAAATCACAACACTAACCACACAATGCGTCAATTAAAAAAAAACAACTGAAAAACAACATGATCTCAAAATCTCTCATGTGGAAGCCTAAATAAACAGCAATATGAAATGTTTATATATAATTTCCATGTTACCAGTTTCAATTGAAGCATTTATGGCATAAACCTAAAATAGTGGACTTAAGCATGATAACATTATGGCAAATGTCTTGCCAAAGAAGCCCAATTTATTCCAGACTAAGTGAAAAACACCCACATAGACTTCAAGCTAACTAAATGCAAAGAATCTTTTAAATTGAATGCACTTATTTGGAACTTGGTTCCTTTTCGCGAATATGAATGACCAAGGAGATTCGGTTGTCGGCTTGAAATGAATTTGATTGCCCATTTATCAAAAAGCATGCTCCTACTTTGAATTTGAATAACCCAAATGAACAATTGATTGCTTGGATAGTGAATCTGAATGACCCAATTTGAATTTAAAAACCTGCTTCAGAGCTGCGAGCGTGAAATGCGGGAAATTGAATGCTCGGAATATGAACTTGAATGACAAAATCATGAAATTGACCGGGAAAACCTATATTATTTTAAAGTAGATAAGGATTCAATTTGGCCTTGGTACCTTGTAATTCAAATTACTAGCATGTAAATGATAATGATGTAAAACTCTATAGTCTACTTTCATTTTGTCGGAAGTTCTGAACAGAGTATATGATTAGAAAATTATTATGATTAATATGAAATATATTTTATTTGTAAACGAAGATTGAAGGCTGATCTAGTTTCCCTTTTATCAGAATGAACTTATAAACATGTAATCACAATGCAGAAAGATAATCATTACATAGCAAATCCTTATGTAATTTTGACTGTAAGTGTAGTTTGATATTGATCATGTAAATCGTTGCAATTTTTATAAGAATATAATACATGTTCCCATGCACAACTATAAAAATACTAAAGCCCCTCTTACTGCATAGATTTGTAAATCAATGAAATCAATATGGGGGGTGAAAATGAAGCAACCAGGGTGAATGAAGAAGAGGATGTGTTCAAAAGAGATGGAAAGAGAGATAGAGACAGATACAGGAAGAAATAGTTGAAAAATCAATTCAGGCGAGATTATTTGATGAAAATTCGAGGGTGTCAGAGAAAGAGAGAGGAGGGCAGAGAATGGGAGATGATGGAGTAAGTAAGAGTTAGTGAAGGAGAAAATTGCAAAAAATATAAATGTTTTGGGTTGATCAGATTTTCAAAGTTAATTATTTTCTTTAGGGGGTACAAATGTATAACATAATATCATTCGGGATAAAAAAATTAACACTTGATAAATTCTTTAGCGTAAGCCTTTCCACGTATTATCATCTCATGTAATTATACCCACCCCCCCCCCCCGATTGTTAGTGGTTGTATAAAGAAAAAAATATTTGGCATTTTCGGGGCATTTCCTTGAAAGTCTGTTAATGCACTGAACGAGATAAGTAGCTGGCCTATATCAATAATATGATAATGCAAGCGTATTCGTTTCAAACAGCCTGTAGATCTGGTATCGTTTTTTTTTTTTTTTTTTTTTTTTTTTCCATTTAAATCGATAGGTTGAATTTCGACAGATTGGAACCTAATTATCACAATGAAATTAAGTCATTTACGTGCATCGTAAAAGGATGAATATCAATGATTAAAGGGGATTTAGAGGTTTCGTAATACGCATGTGCAATGATTCAATGGCAATAGTATTTGCTCTTCATCATTGTTTCATCGCTGCAAGTTAGAATTCGTAACGAGAAAATTGTTTTAACTTAATTTTTACCCTATACTTCGTCATTTGAAGGTAGGTTTTTCACGAATGTTCGCGTAAAAGATTAGTCTTATGCCAATGATCACAAGAGCTAAAAAATCAATTTTTAAAAATGCGATTTATCCGACCTTTCGCAAATACAGGGGACTGTTTTCACGAAAGGTCGGGTTAAGCGATTACACGGCCCGACGCGATGACCCGATGGTTCGAAGTAAGCCGAGGCATACAGGTTTCCAGGCTCTAACTGCGCACTACTGAGATTCCCGGTGAGGAGTATAAAGCTGGAATAAACGTACCAGAAACAGGAGAAAAACAGAGTTGATAAAAGTATAAAGGAATAACTATTTCGAAACCATACAGAACAAATATCGTTATTTCCTAATTCATTCACATTGATTTTGAAAAAAAAAAATCACTTCTGTTTTATTTTTTTCTCCTTTTTCTCCTTTTTATAGTCATTCTCTTACAGATAAACAAGACAGAAAACCTCACTTCACCAAACTTTCATTCAGGATATGACAAAAATATAGACATCATATGGCAGGTGAAGGCTCCTACAGGATACCAAATCATGGTTCACTTCAATCAAATGGATACAGAGCAGGACAGCGATTTTGTATACGTGACCGACGGAAAAACGTCAGAGTACAGGTTATCGTTTTCGAGGGATACTCTATCTGGACAACGGGTCCCAAGCAATATTACGACAATCGGATGTTATCTATGGATTCGATTTACCAGTGATCATAATGATAATAGGCACTGGTACTATAATCAACATGGAGAACTGTTGTACCACTACAACAAAGGCTTCGAAGCCTTGCTAACGGCAGTAGAGACAACTGGTGAGTAATTTGCGTTCGCGTCGTTAGCCTGAAAGAAACTGTTCAAACAACTGAATAAAACGGAGTGTTTGTAATATTTGAATACAAATCTAAGTAAACAAATCATTCAGTTGCTATGGATACTCAGAATTATTATTTGATTTCAGGTACATTCACACATAAAACTATCTGATTTTAAGGAATGGGAGGGAACAGTCAACTTTTAAACATCCTTTTGCACCTCAGATTAGCCTATTAAATTGATGTGTTGACCTGGAAAATTTTACAATCGAAATTCATGAAAACTAGAAAATTCCCCTTTCCTAAAATCGACATAGTTAAAAGGCTCATCGTATATTCAATAAACACAGCAAACTATCCAGTTTTAATACAAGTCATGGATTTCCTTAGGATTTTTTTTTTAAGTAAGGATGACGTTAATGGTGCAAGTTTAAAAAATACGTGTCTGATTTCTTGATTTAGGTTTTCTTTCTTAATTTTTTATACTTTCTTCATTTCCATCATTCTTTTCATGATTACACAGTTATAGCTTTAGATACAGAGATGACAAAAATAATAACTTCGCCGAACTTTCCTGGACAATATGCCAATGACATCCACATAGTCTGGCAGATAGTAGCCCCTCCAGGCTACCGAGTCCTTGTTCATTTTAGCGAGTTTGAAACGGAATGGAACTTCGATTTCGTTCACGTATACGAAGGATGGATATCGGATTTTTCGAGATCAACGTTGAGGGTGTCTCTCTCTGGACGGTCTGTCCCGGACAACGTCACATCCAGTGGATCTTATTTTTGGATTATATTCATCAGTGATCAAATCCAAAGATACATTTATTACCCTAGTTTTCATGGTTTCAAGGCCCTGCTAATTGCGAAGATGCCAGGTGAGTGAGTCAGTAAATAAAGTACTATGCGGCCTCCATCATATCGAATAACCTACAGTGTGTTGTTATTGTTTTTGTTTTTGTTGTTCTTGCTGTTAAATTCAATTTCAACATTTATTTTCTTCCACTTGATTCGCAAGTGTTAAACAATCATTTTTTTTTTCAATTATTCAATTTCTGTATGGTAATAATGTATAAATATCTTACAATAATATAAATTATGAGAAAGGGTGAGGTCCCTTAAAAAGAGTGCTTGTGGCGGGCTCGCATTAACAATTCAGCACGAATATAAAAAATGATATAAGGAAGAGAATGATAGAAAAGAAAGGGGAAATAGGACATGGATGGAGTTTGGAGTAAATAGAAAAGAAGAAGAAGAAGAAGAAGAAAAAGAAGAAGAAGAAGAAGAACTAGTAGAATAAAAAGAAAACTGCAACATAATAACAATTGAATTTGGTGACCTGCATGTAAAACAGTGACATATTTGAGATATAGATAGATTTACAGTACGATTTACAGTATGTTTACTATATCCCCAAACACCGTAATCTTATTTTTTTTTTACACAATATCCGTTTCACCGGTCCTAAATTCTGGGAGGTCGCAGAAATGAATAGATAAATGTGAGTTTAGACATAACAAGGTACATAGCTGAATTTTATTTATACCTTGAACAAATGGTGAGTAACTTGCGTTCGCGTTGTTACCCTGAAAAACATTGTTCAAACAACTAAATAAAACGGAGTGATTGTAATATTTTAATACAATTCTAAGTAAACAAATCATTCCGTTGCTATGGATACTTAGAATTATTATTTGATTTCAGGTACATTGACATATAAAACTATCTAATTTTAAGGAATGGGAGGGAACAGTCAACTTTTAAACATCCTTTTGCACCTCAGATTAGCCTATTAAATTGATGTGTTGACCTGGAAAATTTTACAATCGAAATTCATGAAAACTAGAAAATTCCCCTTTCCTAAAATCGACATAGTTAAAAGGCCCATCGTATATTCAACAAAAGGATGATGTTAATGGCGCAAGTTTAAAAAAATACGTGTCTGATTTCTTGATTTAGGTTTTATTTCTTAATATTTTATATTTTCGTCATTTCCATCATTCGATTCATGATTCACAGTTATAGCTTTAGATACAGAGATGACAAAAATAATAACTTCGCCGAACTTTCCTGGACAATATGCCAATGACATCCACATAGCCTGGCAGATAGTAGCCCCTCCAGGCTACCGAGTCCTTGTTCATTTTAGCGAGTTTGAAACGGAATGGAACTTCGATTTCGTTCACGTATACGAAGGATGGATATCAGATTTTTCGAGGTCAACGTTGAGGGCGTCTCTATCTGGACCATCTGTCCCGAACAACATCACATCCAAAGGATCTAGTCTTTGGATTATATTCATCAGTGATCAAATCCAAAGATACTACTATCTCCGTAGTTTTCATGGTTTCAAGGCCCTGCTCAGTGCTGAGATACCCGGTGAGTGAGTCGGTAAATAAAGTACGATTTGGCCTTAATTGTATCGAATAACAACAGCATTGTTGTCTTGCGTTGTTTTTGTTGTTCAATTTAATTTAAAGATTTATTTTCTTCCGTTTGATTCGCAGGGGTTAAACAATCATGTTTTTTTTTTTTTTCAATTTTACAATGCCTGTATGGTAATATAGATATCTTACAATAAATATAAATTGTGGGAAAAGGCGAGGTCCCTAAAAAAGAGAGTGGTTGTGGCGGGCTCGCCTGAACAATTCAGCACGAATATAAAAATGATAGAAGGAAGAGAATGACAGAAAAGAAAGGGGAAATGGGACAGAGATTAAGTTTAGAGTAAATAGAAATGAAGAGGAAGAAGAAGTAGTAGAAGAATAAGAAGACTGCTACATTATAACGATTGTATTTGGTGACATGCGTGCAAAACAAACAGTGACATATGTGAGATATAGATAGATTTACAGTGCGGTTTACAGTATATTTACTATACCCCCATACACCGCAAGCTTATTTTTTTACACAATATCCGTTTCACCGGTATGAGTTTAGACATTTATATAACAATGTAGGTTATTAATACCTTGAATACGGAGTTACTTAAGAGATTTAAATAAAGGGCCACTATTAGATTGTGGATGAGGACTTGATGAAGTGCGGAGGACCTTGTTTTGAAGAGTACGTAGCTTCGTGGGGAAAATTCGATATGTATTTGGAGGGCAGGCAACGGATTATCTGAATCGAACCCAACTACGCTTTGGAAAAGAAAGTGTAATCCATTAAAGACATTTGCCGATGCTGTATGTGTAATTATTAGTCAATCGTAATACATGTAGAACTCGGTGTGTTCTTTCAGCTCTGAGTGATTACTTTGAATGAAAAGCGAGTAAGAATGAAGCAATCGGGTGAGATTTTTTTTTTCTCCAAATGACATCGATTTCCTCACAAATCAAAAAGAAGTGATACATTACTAAATATTCATTTCAATTCAAAGCAAGGTCATTCTATTTTTTGTCACACATGTTCCAGGACGATTTACTAATAGACAAAAGACCTTCATGCATAGTTGTTGTTGTTGTTTTTTAATTCACAGTCATCAGGTTAGATGTCGACAATACGGAATACCTGTGTTCACCTAGTTATCCCACGGAATACGACACCAACGTCGACATCATGTGGAACGTGATAGCTCCGGAGGGCTACCGAGTCGTTGTGCATTTCATCGATTTCAACACTGAATCGTATAATCCATCCCTAAGCAACATAACTCATGCTTACCTTGCTCTCTACGAGGGGAGGACATCCGAATACGAGGAGTCTGCGTCAAGGGTCAATATTTCTGGATCATACTTCCCGAGGTATATTATAACTACTGGCCGCTTTCTCTGGATTCGATTCACCAGTGATGATGGACCACGTGGTGGATACATATACACAGGGTTCAATGTTTCATTAAGTACTAGTCCGATGCCAGGTGAGTATGATTTCTCAACTTTTGTTAGCTTTTGCATTGCATCAACGTATGTTTTATTCCTCTGTTTTTGCTTCTTTAGTGTTTTCACGTTTAAAAGGATTCACTTGCAAAATATTTCCCCATCGAGAGACTAGAGAGTGGTTTTTCGAATAAAAGATGTATGCAATTGAAACATTCCAAATCGAGCTGGTTCACTGAATGTTTGTTGGTGAATTCCATCCCTAAGCAACATAACTCATGCTTACCTTGCATAATAAATATCACAGAGACCCGCACACACCCATCTTTTTTCATCATCTATATTCTGATTAAATACAATGAAGACAGTAACGACTTTCAAAAGTTTTTTTGACATATTTTATCGTGAAAAAGGGAACATCGTTTTGAAAAGTGAATTTGAAATAAAAGTTAAGATTTAGGATCATCCTATAACCTAGCTTGATATCGATAATTATAGCGTGTGGAAATAGATAAAGTTAGCCAGAGAAAGTCGCTATAATTTTTTGTGTGTTTGTTTGTTTTTGTTTGGTTACTCTTAGAACCAAAAATTCTAGTAAACTCTTAGGTATGATTAACCACTTAATGAAGAGGAAATTTGTCGACATCGGAGACATTCCGTTTACTGCTTTCAATATGGAGAAGAAGCAAATTATTCACTGTGTTGCCGGCAGGGGTGGCGCCAGGGTATTTTGATAGGGGGCAAGATGACACATAGGGGATTTCATTGACGTTTTAAATGAACAAATAGGGGTATTTTAAGAGTTGCAAGCCCCGGGCCTCTCTTTTCCCACCCGCTTCTTCTTCCTCCTCTTTTTCTTCTTTTTCTCTTTTTTTTTTCTTTTTTTTAACACTTGAAAAATCATAGGGGGCATCCGCCCCCCCCCCCCCGTGGCACCGCCCCTGGTTGCCGGTAGCGTCTAACCCTTTGTGAATGTTCACAGTGACCACAACGGTGACTTCGACAAAGCGTCCAACTACAACAACACAAGAACCAACTACTAAACTTGCGACAACACCTAGTACACCTGCGTCAACCCAAGATCCATCTAGTGCATCTACATCAAGGAAGCCATCTCGTAAACCTTCTCACGCATCTGACACACCAGATTCTCCTAATCCTAGTTCTACATCTTCTAGAGAAAAGCCTCAGATTATAGACGAGCGGCTCTTGTCAAGTAGTGTGTTTCCTGAGTCGACTCTTCCTTCCGGAACAGCTGAACCAGCTCTGAAAAGTAAAATGCAAATAAGTATTTGTTTACAAATTATAAATTCCTCCCATTAAGCTGCTTCATTTACTAAATAAGTATTTGTATGGAGGTCAAGTGTACACTGGCGGAGAGGCACAGAATTTCGAAACTCATAATTACTCCGTACAGTGATTTGATTTCTGAGTTTCATTTGTATCGAAATTTTTCTTCAGGTATATCTTCTGAGCATATTTCAAAGTAGGAAAATTACTTTAAGTTTTGTTGGTACCATGATTATAGACATGCATTTGGTTTGCCAACGATTATACTTTGCATAGATTAGTAGTTGTCTACCGTCCTCCAAGTTCTAATGCAACGATTGTTTATAATCATAAGGACTGTTTTAAATGGGAGACTGTAACATAACGTATGCTTATTAAGCATACTGAAATGTGGCACTAACAATACCATCCATAAGCTCATTGCAACGCTCCTATCTGCCTCCTTCTTGCCACTCATTTCCAAACCCACTCTCGTAGCAAATCTGTCTGCCACTTTAATTGTCAATATTTTCTCGTTATCCCTCATCCCGATTCATACGTCATTCTTTCAGATACAAATGATCACGACCCCATTATGACATAAACGACTTCTGCAGAACATCTGATATTCCATCCTTTATACGTTTTGCTGACGACACGAAATCCCCCCACCAGCAGTCCATACACTGTTGTTCAAACGATTATGTTAGAATTCTAAAATTCTACAAAGGATTAGAGGAAGCAAACTTTCACTTAATCCTCAAAAAACTTAACACATACTATTCAGCAAAACTATACACTGGCTGTCTATTCATACTGAATTTGAAGACTTCCTGTTTGTACAATAGTACATTAAATTCTTAGGCGTAACAGTAGATAGCAAACCTCCTGGAAGTGTCATATTGACAACATCGACAAAGCAATTTTTCGTATAAGGTGTCATAAATGGATTAAAAACACACCTCCTTTGGCTTCCTTACTCTATTACTCCGTGTTTTTACCCTGTCTGCAATATGGACTCCTGGTTTGGGGCAATACGTACCAAACTCTGCTTTATTATTGCAAAACAAAGCCTTTCGAATTATTTGCTTCTTTCACGCAGGCAGATTCTATTTTTCTTGAAAAAAAAATATATGTATATATACATATATATATCTTCCGATTTGGCCAATTTTTGTATAATTACAGTAATAATATGCTTTCCCCCCCCCCGTCTTTCATGAAATGTCCCCCCCCCCCCCCCCCCCCCCCCCCTTTTGAATTTACCCAACGAGACACTGGGCACTGGGAGGGCTTTCCTTTACCTCTGCTCAGAACCTTTCGCGTTCAAAACACGTTTATTTTTTATAGGCCCCAAATTTTGGAACTCTCTTCATAACGATATTCAACTTGGCCCCCTCACTTAGTTCATTTAAGAGGAAATTATTTCTTGTACAATCCTACAAAACAAATTAATTTCAGTGCACAGTCTATTTATGTCTTGCCCATTTCTTTAATCTTTTCATCCTTGCATTTATCCCCATGTTCCCTTTAACTCACAACGTGGCCACTACCCTTGCAACATTAACATCGTGCTCTCCGCCCCGCCCCCCCCCCCCCCCTCTTCCTCTCTCTTCTCCTCTTTTCTTTTAATCTTCACATATGCCGCCGGTTTCATTCTTGTTTCCACCTCCCTTGTTTTATGTTCTTGTCTTGTATCTATTTTGCGTTTATGTCTTATGTCATTCTTCGCTGTTTCCTTTTTCATGTTTTTGCTTTTGCAACTGGCGTATACGAGTCGTAAAAAGTTTTTAGATTATGAATCTACAATTGTGTTGTTATTGTTTGTTATAACAAAATTGAAGTAAGACTTATATGATTGTTTAAACCGTACATTTATGTGTTTACTTTCTTTTCAAAATTGTTGTTGGAAATGGAAATGAATTAAATTGAACTGAAACTTGGTACGGAATAAGTATCAGCAAGATATGATGTAAAATAAGAAACTGGGTGCAATTGGGATAAACTGTACTTCCTACCAGGGAAAGGACTGCTGGAAATTAATTCTTATGTTTCTCTTAATCAGTTAATGACAGGGGCTTTAGCCTCAATATGAGGCATAAAAATAATGATATGTCCTAAGTATTCTTATACTGCTTGTATCTGCTTGTTTGATACACGATCCTTTCCCTAATTTATTTGTATTTTTGTGTAGAGAACTCGAAGTCTGGTCAGACGGGTTTGGCTATTTCATTAGTGATAGTGGCAGTGCTCTTATGCTTATGCCTTGCTGGATACATCAAATGGAGAAAAAGGTACGATGATCAGGGGCGACGCTCGGGGGGCAGGGGCAGCCAGCCATATCACTTTTTAAGTGATAAAAAACAAGAAGAAGAAGAAGAAGAAGAAGAAGAAGAAGAAGAAGAAGAAGAAGAAGAAGAAGAAGAAGGAGGAGGAAGAGAGGGCTGGGTCATGCAACTATATAATCATGATAATAGGCCTTCTTGCTTCGCTCAAGCACGACGTGCGGCGTTGCTATTAACTCGTCGTATTGCCCCCTCCTCTATCCATATACACTGGCACCGCCTCTGACAGTGATCATAATATAGTTATAGGAACTTATGCACTGTATTTGGATATATGCTTAGTAGGTTATCCGAAGTGGGTTTTTTTTAACTAGTTTCCTTTTTTTGGTTTTTGTTGTTTGTTTTGTTTGTTTGGGTTTTTTTTTTTTTCTTATTTGAAACACAAGTGTCAAATAAGGCATGATCTTTGCCATGTTTGCCGCATGATTTTAAAGAATAATATTCTTTTCATCCGATGTATCGAAAATACATCGAGAGCGCTTTTGGCAAGCCATTAATCTACCTTTGCCAGACTCAGCCCAGAGGGTGTAACATAAAGAGATACAATCAATTTTACGATCAATTGTAACTCTTTAGTACATGGTTTGCCATAGACCCACGATTGATATCAATCGTAACATTAATTGTATTTTTATATTACACCCCCTCCGTGTAATAAGTGCGTAACATTCTCAGGTCATTCTTTAAAGCCCGGGGGAATCCCCCCCCCCCCCAATATTTTGGTCAGGGGGGTTGTCCTGTACAATCACCCACCCCCCCACCCCCCCTCACAATAATTCACCATGAAAAAATGAAACATTACATGGCATCCTATAATCCTCGAGAAAAAAAAATTAAAGACAAAGACAAACAGAATAAAGAGCAAAGAAGCATTTTTTTTAAGTTAAGGAAAAGGAAAGGGCTTTCAGGGCTCGCTCGCATTATAAGTATTTCAACCAATGATGTGGTAATACTATCTTTATGAAAGCAGATCGGTTTGCATATTGTCTTTCTATCAAATAGTATGCCATTATTGTTCTACTCGCATTTAATATCTTTTGTTATCTTAACCATTGCAAAGCAATATTTTTATCAGGGTTACATAAATATGAAAAAAAAAAATTATCAGGGTTTATTATTAAATGAAACTGATTTGCATCTTGTCTTTCTATCCAATGTTATACATGTACTGTTATAATATACATGTAACTGCAAGGAGTCGAACGGGAAGAAGACCCATAACAAAAGAATTTTCATGGAATAATGCCTTGTGACCGGTAGCCTATTCCTATCTTACCAAATATGAGAAAGGATGGGATGCGAATGAAATGTACATTATTAAAATCATGGAACTGGAGTAACAGTACACTAGAACCTAGCTGTAGGCCTATAAAAAATAGCCCTTTCTCGCTCCCTCGTTCTGCTCGCTCATAGAAATAAGATTAGGAGGCAAGCGCTCTTATTCCCTCAGCAACATGTCCGAATATTGTAATATTTCTACTAGATGTAAAGCTTTTTTCAAATATAGATAAATGGTACATCATGAAATTCATCTAATTTATTTTGGTGGAAATTCTACGTTTTACTAGAAAGAAACAGAGTTTTTGTGGATAGCTCGCTTCGTATGCTCATAGAAACAAAATGGTTTTAGATGGCATGCGAGGCACCCAAAAAGCATGATATTTAGCAATTAGGTGATCAACACTATTTAGATATCTTTGAGGCTATCAAAGAATGTAATTTTTCCGCGGTCGCTGCGCTCACTCGAATATGTAGTGTAGATATTTTATAGACCTTTACTAGATTTTTATAACAAAATAACACTTACTAAAATAGTGTGTTTTCCTCTATCTCGCCTCCCTCGCTTGTAATATTTGAAATAGGGTGGTTTAGGAAAGTAACAATTGGACCAGCTAGGTGCTGAATTAGTCAGACTTTTTATTGCTTTAGTGTACTTTGAGGACAATAACATTTATTTTATAGCTAGAATGTGGAATTTTCGGCCTCGCTCGCTCGCAAAATAAGAAAAGGGATGGTTCATACTGTAAGTAAAGGTTCCAGTCCCCTACATTTCTCATTCAAGTAATGAGAATGTGCCTCTGCGATATTGTTTGAATAAAATATTTTTTGTGCGGCTAATTGGAGGAACGTTAGATTAGACTAATAAGACAGAGATATGGGCAGGCAAAAAACAGTTCCTACCCCCCCCCCCCCCCCTCCCCCTGCATATTAAGTCTGTCCTTCACGTTTGAACCTACACACCCTTTCCCCGATCAGTCGCTTTGCTCCGCGGTCGAGGATATTCGGCATCAGTCATCCCCCAACGGCGAACACAAATCGACACCCATGCCGGGAGAATAATATAAAAGTTCGTTGGAAGCGCAAATCCTAATGTGATAGGCACTTGATGTCATCATTGCCTAGAGCATGTAGAGAGAGAGATACCCTATCGATTAGCAGTCCCTTCAGATCATAATATTATCATGATATTTACAGTATCATGGCATGCAAAATATTCCTTTTCATCGATTTCCCTTTTTTATGCTGTAAAATTGTGCCCTCAGATCATCATCGAAAACAAGTCGGCCCCATATATCTCATAATGATAACGCAAACAGAGGACACAACCGTATGCCCAGATCAGTGAATGACCAACCTCCTACTCCGGATCTTCTGTCAGCTCTTCAAGCTTCAAGCAATAGATACACATCACCTGATACCAGATTTCACAGACCAGGGTCTGTTCTCAGCAACGAATATGAAGACTTTCACGAAGGTCGGAAGCACGGCAGCAGCGGTAGGTCTGCAGCTTTGAATGAGTCCAATTACAATGGTAACACATGTTCCTCAGTTCCAGGACCGTCCCGTCATCCAGCAGCGAATCCAGCTCAGGTGAACAACCGCAGAGACATCGTTGAAGCTATTTCCAATAATGCTGCTTGCACGTCATTAAATAAAAGAGACTATTACAGCACTTCTCCTTCTACTGACGATGTCACAGAAACGCCTACATACTTTACTCTTGAATCGCGATATGCGAATGATGATGTTGACACCCTGAATGACCACCAGGAATTTGTTGAAACTTCCTTCAACGAACCTCATGTTGCAGACGGATCAACAAGGGGATTTCGTGGGTGCTATCGAATACTTCCGCGCCCTACAGGATCACCAACGCCAAAAACTGGCAGATCTGTACAGACTAAACCTGGTGATTATTTTGAAAATCATTATGTAAACGAGAACTTGACCTGTGCAAAAGATGAGGCAGACAATGTACGCGGAATAGATAGCTTCGCATGCTCAACGGAAAGCGCAGACCTTCATAGCGAAGAGGAATATGATTTGTTGAACTTTGGGTCACCATCCGCCTTACAGCCAGGCAGCCCCAAAAAATCCTCCCAAAGGTCACATGGACAAACGAATGAGAAAACGGGAAGTAATGTATACGGTTCTTTGGATCTACCAAGATCTACCCATTTGTCTAACTCAGCAAATAACTCCTTGTACGACAACGTGCACGGTACCCTAGGTGGAGTGCAGTCTGATGTTGATAAGAGCCAATCACAAATGCGGATGTCGCTAGATGGACAATCCGAAGAAGCAGTTTCCAATTATGACGCTTGTGAGTCATTGAATAGAATGGATCATACCAGCACCGTTATTTCTAGTGATGACATCACAGAAACACCTGAGTATTTTACTCTTGAATCGCAATTTCAGAGTGATGACGTTGCCACAGTCACTGACAATCAGGTAGATCTGTTCCTTGAAAGATCACCAGCACCGATAAACGGCGAATCCGAAATTGCAGAAACTGATGACGAAATGACGGATCTCTATCAAAATGAAGAAATTATCAGGGTACAGGGTACTAGGACAGGACATGATCGTCGTTTGCATAGTTCAACCTCCAAACAGAGGGGGCCTAATGAAGATAGGGATTTCATCCTTCACGATGAAAAAGAATATGATTCATTGAACTTTGGGCCCTTATCCGACTTAAAAACACAGAATTCAAAAAATCCTTTCCAAGGGTCATCCGGACAAACTGATGGTCCAGTCCTAGATGAAACAGGAAGGAATGAGTATGGCGTTTTGAATTTCCCAAGCACCAATGTCCCTGCAGCAGGTACCTTGTACAACGACAACGTGTATGCTACTTTAGGTGGAACGGAAGCTGGCTTAGACGGATGGCAAACAGGAAGTCAGATGCTGTCAAATGGACATTTAGGATCTCCGAAAAGCAATGACCATAACGACGAAGAATCGAAAGTTGAAAGCTCTCGAGATCATGGGAAGTTCAGACAGAAAAACGAAACTACACCACGCGGTGTCAACACTAACAAGCATGGTACCCGGAAATATGGTGCAACCGGAGCAATGACAAAGAAGGGCTCTGAATCCAGTGAAAGTGGAAAGGGGAGAGGACGCGTCGTATTATGAAAACTACAAAGAGCGTAAGGATGAGGGGGAACAATACAAAAATAAGTCAAATGAACAGAGCCAGGAGGCTGAGAGCATCTATGAAAATCAGTTTGATCTCCGGAAAGCGTGGGATGGGGATTCCGAAGAGCATCTCTACGGGAACACAGAGGGTCTTTCCAGCAGTGCCTGTGAAGTTGAGGATGAATATGTTAACTTTGATCGTAGAGAAGGCGGTAAAGATGAAGCACATGGTGCGATTAATCGAGATATTCTGGGCACAGCAGAGTCAGATTCCATCTACAGCAACTGCATACTATGAATAGTAAAGCTCAAGACAAAGTCGATCAGTTGTTACTCCAAAAGTGGATATTGTGAAAAGGTACATTTTGTACTATACAAATACAGTGGGGGGGATTTTTAGCCATGATGTCGGAGGATCCTCATAGTCTTGCGATAGACTTTTTTTTCCAAATGGAAACGAAATGTTGCTCTTATATGTCACAAGTGCAAAGTAGGTTGCAAGACGGCGTCGCAAATATGACTGTGAAGGATGCTTACAATATTAATCAAAATATATTGATGAGAGTAGGGTTGCTACACATTCTAATTAACCTTGCAACTCTCACACACGCCATGCACGTCGGCCCATTTACATATAAATTCTGCTTCTGTGAAGGCATATATTTTGGATATTCAACATTTACTCGTCTGAGTAAATTATGAATAAGTTTGTACTTGTATTTGCATCTTTATCTATCGAATGCTGTTTCATTGTGTACATTATCAGATTATGTAAAAGTAGTGTAAGTTGATGAGAGCAAGAGCCGATATCTTACTCTTAAATTACATTGCAAATACAATAAAACAAAGTTATTATGTACATGGTGTATAGATACGTTTAAAATTGCAGGTTACTAATCGATAACAGTATAGTGTGCTTACTGCATGATCCTCACAATCGTGGATTATTCGTTGTACAAAAATAGGTTCTATGTTTTGAATACATGTGCATAGAGACCATGTTTATTATATAAGAATTATTCGAATATTCGATACTGTAATTATATGTCTATAAATATTCACTAAAGAGCCCGAAGAGTTTCACATAAGATAATTATGCAACAAATGTGAACAAGTGTGAAAGTGAAAGATTTGGCTACCACTCTCGCGTGCGCAGTTACGAGGAAAGTTAGTTTGTATAGGCTTTCGATGTCCTCGTCGGGTCATAGACAAACGGAAGTGCATTTAAAATAATTTAATCAGTTAATCAAATCACTGTAGTCTTGTAACGCAATGATCCACTGTGTTTTCAAGTGGTCTTGGATGTGAAAATATGTAAATATGTGAACAAGTGTGAAAGTGAAAGATTTGGCTACCACTCTTGCGTGCACAATTACGAGGAAAGTAAGTTTGTATAGGCTTTCGATGTCCTCGTCGGGTCACAGACAAACGGAAGTGCATTTAAAACCATTTAATCAGTTAATCAAATCACTGTAATCTTGTGACGCAATGATCCACTGTGCTTTCAGTATACGTGGTCTTGGATGTGAGAATATGTAAATCCATGTTTATCTTATAATCTTTAAAAGCCTTTATATCTGTCTCTCTTTCGAATTACATAAATGCTATAGAATACGCTTGTTTACAAATAAGGTAATATAAGAAATGTGTGGAGCTTTTATTTTGTTCATTTCAGACGGCGCATATTTGTATATAAATGGCATTGTAGAACGGTACATAAAAGGAGTGAAATAATTCAAGAGAGAAACAATGGTTTCAATGCCTAGCCTTATAACAGGGCCACTAGATGGAACAAAAACGAGAAACTATCACAAATAATCTACTAACTAAAAATGAACATATATTGAATACATAGGATACATTTGTATTATGTATCCTTTGTTATCTGATTTATACTGTTGGACATGGAAAATAAACGAAACGAAATCAAATGAAATGCCAGTGGAAGGGTTTGATTGCAAAAACCGATAAATAACTTTCTTATACAAAGTAACACAACCATTGTATGAAACTAAAAATGCCTTCCATTTTATAACTGCACTTATATCAAGGAACATGGTTGGAAATATGATGTATATAGCGTATTTTATTATTATTTTCTCGATATTTTAGCAACCGCGATCGCATGTATCTCACAGACGCAAAAAAAAGGATATATCTGTTTTTAAAATCAAACTCTTCCTTTTTATGAAGGATGTTATTTGGTTAATTTTTATAAGAAATGAACGTGCATTAAAGAAATCGATATGAATTTAATATCCATTTTGTTCATTTTTACGAAGTTGTAAACATCACTTCTCACAAGTTCAAACTGATTTACCTTCGCTGTTTCAGTTTAATCTCATTAAAAATTAGTTTCACTTCTGTCACTGAATCGCTTTGCTTCCTTATTATTCAACATTTCCATTTTTTGTTTGTTTTTTCTTCTTCTTCTTCATCATCAGGTTCATAGTCTGAGCTTTGGCATTGTAGGTCCATTTCAGTCTTAGCATCCAAATTAGCAATCTACACAAAGATGAAGAATGTTACACACTTACAATTAAAGGTTTAATTTGTACCCTAAATTCAACACTAGGAACATCTTTGGGGGTGAAATCTTGCACCGTACATTAAAAAGGTGCAAAGATGCACCCTTAGTACTTGTTTGCACCCGAAAATTCCCGTCTGCAGCCTTAAAAACTATGCACCTTTAAGAGTGCATCAGTTTTTGCGTTCAAAAGGGTGCAAATTTGCACTTTCCCTAAAGGGTACAACTCTACACCCTTTATGGGGCAAAATGTACACTGTACCCTTAAAGGCGCTGAATGCTTCTTTGGGTGAAAAGTTGTACTCATAAAGGAGCTCCCAGTGTTGCATTTCAGGGGTACAAAATTAAACCTTTTTTTTTTCAATATTAGGCCAAATATAAGTCTGACATAATACGAGTTCTCTGTATTGTCCAAAAGGATTATTTGAAGATATCAATGAAATATAAAAATTACAAACGTAAGCAGGATAAGCTAGCTTAAAGCATTCATGAATCTGTACATAACATCCATTCAGGGGCGGCGCCAGGGTATTGTGATGGGGGGGGGCAAGATGACCCATAGGTCAATTTATTGACGTTTTAGATAAAGAAATAGGGGTATTATGAAGTTGAATGCCAGAGGCCTCTCTTTTCCCACCTTCTTTTTTCTTCCTCCTCCTCTTTTTTCTTCCTTTTTTTCTCTTTTTTCTCCTCTTTTTTCTTTTTTTTTATCACTTGAAAAATCATAGCGCCACCCCTGCATCCATTAAACATTTAATCATAGTCCGCCGTCGTTTTTGCGAAACGGCGAATCCGTCCGCTGAGCGCAGAAACGTGAAATTGTAGAAAAAGCAAATACAGATTTAGGTGTTTTTAAAACAACGGAATTTGCTTACTTTGCATAGTTTCATGTATTGATATACACATTAAAAGAAAACTCATGACTTTAATCTTAAAATTGTGTATATTAACACGTACATTGATAAAAAAAAAAAAAAAAACAAGAAAGCACTGGCCATTCAAACACGATTCGACGGTAAGAAAAAACGTTTTCTCCAACGCGCGTATTCGTCGGTTTGTAAAAACGACGAACATACCACCCAACATCGTTGATGATTGCGGACTAGAAATATGTAATGAATTAGCTCCTCCCATCGCAATTTAAATCAAACCAAAACACTCAAGTTAAATAGATTTTAAATCAAAACGAAGACAGAATCAAACAGATCGGCGAAAATTTGAACGAAATGATACACGGTATAAGATAGTCATGCCTATATGATTTGTTTCTCTTTTTTTACACTACCATAGCTTTTGGTGATATAATTTGTGGACAACACTCATTGTGTTTGGCTCACAGAATAATACATGTTCTTTAGTTTCTTGAAGAACACGTGTTTTCGTTGTTCTTTTAATATCCCAAATGCGTTGTGGAGAAGACACCCCTAAATCAAGATAATATCTTAAGTTTGGCTAATGAAAATGTGCAAATCTTCGGCAGAATGAAATTGTTTAATTATGAGTATACAAAACATAAAGTCCACAAAATGATGTTCTCAATAGCTATGGTAGTGTCAAAGTGTCTAGGCATACCTTTCTTATTCCATGTCCGATTTCTTTCAAATTTTTGCTGATCTGTTTTATTCCCTCTTAGCTTTGATTTTAAAACAAAAAAAAAATACTTGACTTGAGGGTTTTGGTATAAACTTTGGTCAGTGAGCGGGAGGCTTCTCCCTATCGCAGATGTGATATTTAGCAGTAGAGGGCGATATTTTCCACACACGGCGCAGACAAGGGCACTTCCGGTTTTCATACGAACATTATGGGTCGAGTCTTAACAAAAGTCCAATAAAAATTATAGGTTTTGAGTCTAGAAAATGCAAGCAGCATATTCTTATGCTACCTACATAGATCTAATAAACTGATCAGAAGAGTTAATGAAATCTAAACAATACTAGGTATCGTCAAATGAGGGATTTGTTATTAACCTGGCTGTACATTTTCTATAGAAGCCGGAAAAAATCTTGTCAAATCGTCGGTACTGGATTTGTATCTGCGCTAGTGCTGAACACTTCTAGTCCATTCAGTGGTGCTGACTTCTTTTTTTTTTTTTTTTGAGTAATATTTTATTCTTCCTCTTGAGATATACATTTCAAGAAATAATCACATATAATATATATATATATATATATATATATATATATATATATACAACATATATCACATAATAGTTTACAAACAAGGAAACTTAATGAAATGCATTAATATCAGTTATCAATAAATTATCCATGACTGCATAACAAGATTAATTTTTCAACAAAAAAAAAGAAAAAACAAAGAAAAAAAGAAATACAATGCATCAATTGATGGACATCGAAAAGGTACAAATTTTACATACCTTTTACAGACCATTCCTTCATACGATATTTTAAAAATTAGAACAAAAAGAATTAATATAGCATTCTGAAAGGAAGGCATACATAGCCCCAACCTAAAACACCTTTACCCCTTAATCTCGCCCCCCCCCCCCCCGTACTCCCCCCCCCCCCCGTCTGACCTGCACTGTATGCGGGAAATGTCGCCCTCTACTGTTGAATTTCGTATTGCGATATTTGCGATCAGATGCGCTATAAAGATATTCGAGAGGGGTGGAACTGACAGACTGCTAAGCATGCTAAAGGTTGGCTGGGCTTGCAGTTGCCTCCCGGCTGGCAACTGGC
This sequence comes from Echinometra lucunter, assembly GCA_029962745.1. Lineage (NCBI taxonomy): Eukaryota > Metazoa > Echinodermata > Echinoidea > Camarodonta > Echinometridae > Echinometra > Echinometra lucunter. Next base: position 2,568,717 of record CM057164.1, on the reverse strand, counting down.
AATACCGAAGTGATTTTAAAGAGGCCTGGAATGGGCACTACTGGTGGATGCA
>CM057164.1:2414165-2568165 GCA_029962745.1 Echinometra lucunter | reverse complement strand
GGCAAACACTCAGGAGGATGGATATGAGGTGCCTGTCCACGTGACACAGGGAGAATCCCATTATGAGAGTCCCAATACAGAGCATCAAGTCAACAATGAACTCGAAAGAATTATTCATCAGTATGAGAGTCACATTCAGCAGATGTTAAATCAGGCAAACACTCAGGAGCACGATTACGAGGTTCCTGTGTATGCTACACAAGGACTAACTCTTCAAGATTATGGAAATTCCATTCCTTAGCAACATATTAACTCTGAACTTGAATATTCAATATGAGAGTCACAATCACCTGCTCCGGGGCCAACCGGAGACTATACGGAAAGAAACTATGAAATTGCAAATCACACGGTTACCTGCGATCGGGTTCATATACCCCTAACTTGCTATCTATTTTTCTGTTAATTACCCGCCCCCCCCCCACCCCCGGTTTGGCCACTTATAAATGATAATATGAGACTGGAATTCTGACTCATGTTTTACCCCATTTTATCGTACTTTTTCCTTTATCCTACCCAATAACTTCCATATAAAATGTATTATCTCATTTACCTTTCTATTTAAAACGGCAGGCTTAAGTCATGTTTCCGTCCTATAGAAACAAAGACAAATGCTTCTTTTTTAAATGAAAACTTCTTAGGAGACGTTAACCGCTGACGGCCAGCTGTAAGGATATCACTGGAGGGGGGGGGGGATATCCACCCACGGCATGGTAGGGTAAATAATGTGTCATTCTTACAAATTTTCTACCTTGTCAATATTTGGGATATGTGTTGCGTCATTTTATGTATTGTAGTTTTTCATTATATGTTAGAATTGTAAGTTTTGTATGAATTATTTCTTTGGCTGTTTTTTTTTAACTAAGATGACTATCAATAAATCGAAATGGTCTCAGTTTAAATACATATTTCGGAATCATATGTAAATATATCTGTATATATCAAATTAAACCCTTGACTACTCGAAGAGGTTAGCCTCTGTTAAAGGCCTAAGTGAATCAGAGATTTCAGTAGTCAACGGGTTCAGCTATATTGTATTAACTAAATGGCAAATTATATTTTGGAATATATTCATATAATAGATTTCTAACGGATCATATATACATTACACAACAAATTACCTGTATAAATTTTTCCATGTAAGAGTGTCAGATATGTAATATAATTATATGCACCTTGTTTATAAATACCTCTCTTATACCTTGATGATGCAAAAAACACAAATATACTGCATGAATTCAAAGAATATGCATCGATATATATGTATATTTACATATTTTATGAAAGAAAAGCATGTTTGATTTAGGATTTCCTCTCGGAATTCATTCTATAACATATATATTCATATCTATATAGATTATTTATCCTATAGCTTTATATTACAACATCACCAGCACACAGTATGCAGGAAGAGATTTTCACTGAGGGCACGTACATTAATAAAGTAAATGATTGTGTGTATGATAAAACCAAAAGAAGGGAAAGAAAACTTATTACTTTGTCATACGGTGTGGAGGTACGTGGGTGTTGGATGATGCTCTCAAGAAAATATATGATATGAAATTAAATACTCTGAATTAAGTATATATGATTAATTTTCAGGATTTTTTCCAAGTTTGGTTTCATTTTTTAAAACACCAAGTATAGATTATATAAATGTTAAATATCACTTGATGTATATAGTAAGTACATAACAAGGAAAACTTATTGAATTAAATAGATTTGTTTATTTCTGATATACATTCAATAATATTTTTCACATATTATATGCCATATTACTGAATCAGATATATTACTTGACTTTTTCATTTCATTACTTGTCAATGTTATCAGTTTCGCAATATTTCGTATATTCGGTGCTGGGCAGAATGATATTGCAAGAGCTGTTCATTCTGTAGAATTGTTCCTCGTTTGAAGTACAAGTAATTTTGTTATCATACTATGTAGGCATATATTAATTGGACTATATTATATATTACATGATATCTTTCAACATTTTGCTTCCATTTTCAGTTATTTCAAGCGAGTAAGTGCTAGTAAGAAGAAACTATAACTCTTTCTCAAAAGCTGTTGCTTCTAAAGTATCAGCTTACATTTCTATTCAAATTTTATTCAGACTCGAAAGGGAATGTTTCGTTCTGCTACACAAAGGCTTGCTTAATTAGTAAAACAAATAATGGAAAGGGGAATTTTTTTCATAGACCAGCATTGCTTGACAGTTTGCAAGCTTCTCTCATAGTACTTGTAAGGACATGATGAAAATGACCATTTGCTTTTGTATTTTGAACTTGCCTTTCTTTTTTAAAACACGTAGAAAGCGAAAGTTGATACTTCGCTTTAGTTACAGAATTTTTGACAAGTGAATGTAATCAGCCATAGAGCATTTGGGGTCACATTAATTTTAAGAGCAACAGGCCTCTGTGCACAAACCGACTTTAACATTTCCCTGAGAGCAGCTAAATCCGATGTTTGGGTTCTTAACCATATTGTAAACTTTCAAACAATACTACTTGTCAAACCACGTGACTGACAAGTAGTGAAGTAGTGAAGTAGGAACCAGAGCCCAAGCAAATGCCATTTTGACCTATTGTTTGAATTTTAAGGCTTTGCTCGAGCTGTAGCTCTCAGGTAAAGGAAAAGGTCGAGTTCTAGCATTTGCCTGAACATTTACTTCAGCATTTTAGATAATTGGCCCAATGGACCGTATAAGACTGTATGGTTGCTATTACCATGTGGATATAAACCGATGTATAAATGTGTATCAAAATTGTCAACCTGTTATTTTATGTCTTATTATTCATAAGATTTTTTTTCAGTACCGTTCTAGTCATTAACATCATTGGACCTGCCCCCTCCCCCCTCCGAAATGAAATCTCTGTTTTCGCCAATTTTCAGTCTTATTCGGACATGTTTCCATCACATTAAAGAATTGAATTTTGATGCCTGTGTTGTATAAAGATGTCCAGAAAGATAAATAAACAGCCAGGAATATCAAGGATTTGAAATACATGTACATGTACATATATATAAGATTATTTCATCAAGACATTTTGCAATGAATACCGCCGTTTGCAAAACCCGTCCTGAGTATACGTTTGCCTAGCAACACTACAGTCAATAGGGCCTAAAAAGGGTCTGGTATTTAGGGTCACTTGTATGTTTTCAGTTTTTGTGAAGCACATGATGATGCTTTTAGACTGCATTTTTAGGGTTTCATTACAAACAACATGAACAATGATAGTAGATAGGGCCAAGTAGCTCGGATTTTTAATAGTGACTCGACATGCTCGATGGATTCAAACAGAAAAAAGACTGAACTGTTAATTGTTACACCATCATAATCGGTTTCTGCCATTAATTAATTCTTGAAATATTGGGGTTTAATTTGGATTTAACACAATTCATTGTTGTTTATTGTAGATTTTACATTTTACGTCTATATTACAGCTAGCACGTTCGAAGTCCACCAAGCAATTACTCCTCTGTATTTTACAGGTCATTCAAATTATGTTTTCCCATTGTGCATTTCAGCCTCCATGCTTCTTTGCAGACATACAGATCAAAAGATATAAATATGACTTTAAATGTTTGGCATTTTTACATTTATGATGTATATTTAAAGCTGTCTATACAAATCTTTTGCTTTTTGAAACGATTTCTTCTCTGTCCTTTTCCCTATCCCTGGGATATCTCTGGAATTCACTGATCAAAAAAAAGATTAAGCGTTTCACATGTTTTAAAAGATATGAAAAATGTACTGACGTTGAACAATAAATGAATGAAAAATAGGTTTTTATTTAATTTGGTCTTGTTTCTGGACAATTATTCGACATGTTTTCATTATAACACAGATAAACATGATCTCCATGATCTCAGAGGCAAACAAAACGGGCTTACATCTAATATAAAAATAACCGATTACCAGATAACGCAGTTTCACTTTTCTTTTTATCATTGAAACCTTTTTCTTTGTATATTGTGATTGGATCCAACCCAATATTGAAGTACTATCTAAAGCAGAAAAATATCAACTAGAGTTTAATTCGAGGAAATCTGTACGTATTTTCAAGTATATCAGAATTATTCTACTCTTTTCTTATTAGCAACAAACAAGGAAGTGAAATTTAATTGTAGGTCTCCTTTGCTACTTATTGCAATTATGTTTGTTCCTTATCAAGAATTCTTTATAATATGATAAAACAACAATAACAACAATACTAATGAGAATAATGATAATGGACATAATAAACATGACAGTGATGAAACCATCCTACACACTTTGTGTTTAGATGTAATTTCTTGTACACTAATATCTTTTAGACGAGTGCCTCTCCTTCATTAAATATCATCCATAATCATCAAAGGACATTTTGCTTGGGAAGGGGACACATTGGGCAGGCCTATTTCCCCGGATATCAACTTTAAATTTTCGATTAAAAAAATATAATAAATTGATATCATTTTTACAATTTTCAGTCATAAAAAAGGAAAAAAAATAGATAAAGAAATACCATGTTGTTCTTCCTAGCTTGTGATGGCGCTCTGCATTCGACAGCATTAGAGTACCTACATAAAGAGAGTAGCGACATAGACGTCCTACTTCTTGGGAAACAAAATGGCGTTCAAATTCTTTCTATTTTGAACACCCGTTTGCTTATCGGAATTGAATAGAAATGTTGCGTAACAGGGAAACAAAATGGCGTTCAAATCTTGGGTTGTCGCTACTCTCTTTATGTAGGTACTCTAGACAGCATCAGAGCCCTTTATTGCAGAGTTTGGCCAACTCGGTTCAGGGTTACAATTCGTTATTCCGAAGGTTCGTTATTCCGAATGTTCGTTATTCCGAAGGTTCGTTATTCCGAGGATTCGTTATACCAAAAGTTCTGTAGTTCGAAGATTCGCTAGTCCGAAAATGAAATAAGGTTTATTATTACGAAGGTTCATTAGTCCGGAGATTAAAAAAAGTTCGTCATTCTGAAGGTTCGTTAGTCCGAAAATGAAAAAGAAAATGTTCTTTAGTTCCTTAGTTATTTTCGGACTAATGAACCTTACTTCATTTTCGGACTATCGAACCTTCAGATTAAAGGAACCTTATTTCATTTTCGGATAAACGAACCTTTGGAATAATGAACCTTCGGAATAACACCACGAATGTTCGGATTAACGAACCCTTTTTCATTTTCGGACTAACGAGCATCTAGGTACAAGCAGTTTGCGTGTTTCGGAATAATGAACCTTCGGAATAACCAACATCACCTGGTTTGAGTGGGTTACAACTTGGCGCAGTTTGCTTTGTATTATGCTTGCATAGGTGAATTCATTGACCTTTTAAATGAACAAGTATGGGTATGATTTAGTTGCAAGCCCTAGGCCTCTCTTTTCCCACCCTCCTCTTTTTTTATTCTTTTTCTCCTCTTTTCCCCCCTTTTTTTTAACACTTGAAAAATCATAGGGGGCATTTTCCCCCGCCCCCCTATATCACTGCCAATTATTGCCGGTAGCGTCTAACCCTTTCTGAATGTTCACAGTAACCACAGCAGTGACTTCGACAAAGCATCCAACTATAACAACAACAAAAAAAGCCAACTACTAAACTTGCGACAACACCTAGTACACCTGCGTCAACCCAAGATCCATCTAGTGCATCTGCGTCAACGCAAAAACCATCTAGTACACCTTCTCACGCATCTGACACGCCAGACGCCTTGACGCAATCTCCGAGTCCACCTCTCTTTGGTATTTCTACATCTTCCCCATCGAGAGACTAGAGAGTGGTTTTCGAAAAATAGACGTGTGCAATGAAAACATTCCAAAATCCAGCTGATTTGATGAATGTTTGTTGGTGAATTCCATCCCTAAGCAACATAACTCATGCTTACTTTGCACGATAAATATCACGGAGACAGTTATGCATGTAGCCTTTCCTACCCGCACACACACCCATCTTTTTTAATCATTTATATTCTGATTAAATACAATAACGAAAGTAACGACTTTCACAAGTCTTTTTTGACATATTTGATCGTGAGAAAGGTAACACCATTTTAAAGAATGAATTTAGAATAAAAAGTTAATATTTAGGATCAGCCTATAACCTAGCTTGATGTCGATAGTTATAGCGTGTGGAAGTAGATAAAAACATCGAAAGAACATCGCTATAATTGTTGGTTTGTTTTGTTCTGTTTTTGTTTGTTTGGTTACTCTTCGAATGAAAAATTCTGGTGAACTCACTTAGATATGATTAATCACTTAATGATGAGGAAATTTGTCGACATCGGCGACATTCTGTTTACTGCTTTCAATATACGGGGAAGAAACAAATGATTCACTGTGCTGCCGGTAGGGGCAGCGCCAGGGTATTTTGACAGGGGGAAAGATGACACAAAGGTGAATTCGGTGCCACTAGCATCACTAGCACTTCTAGTCCAAGTCCAGTGAATGCCACAGAGATTCGTTAATCTTGGGTACACTTTAGAATGACAGAACACCTGTAAACGAGGTTTTTTTGTTAAATTGAATGAGCGCTTTACCAAATGGATTGACAAAAGTGCGAAAATGTCTGGTAAACCTTTACTACTTTCATTGATGCAGTACGCCCTATATTGGGTAACTTTATTACAACCTGTAATCTCATCAGATTAATCCTTTTTGCAACTGGGAAGAGAGGATATCTTGTTTATGGCTTCATCAGTTTATTCTGCATTATCATTGCTACAAGACTTCGTTGTAGTTATACTAAAGACTAGATAATTCTCACCAAATTTGCTTCTTCTTTTCTTGACAATGCATCCTAATAGCTTAGCCATCATGATTCCTACATGGTTATACATTGTCATTTATTAACACTATCATCTGAGACGTCCAATGACGTGCGCAAGCCAGTTGAGCCAACAGAACCTTATGACGGTGGGAACGATCCATACATTGCCCTGAATGCTCCCTCCTCACCCAAAATATACCAGACATTAAATCAGACAAACACTCATGAGGACAGGTATGAGGTTCCTATATATGCTAAACAAGGGGGAACCCAATATGAGAGCCTCGATTTTCAGGTTCACTCTTAACATGAAAAGAATATTCCTCACTATAAGAGTCTACTTTGAACCCACCCCTGGACTACGGAGAAAAATTATGAAATTGCAAATAAATAGAAATACCTTGAGATCGATTTCAGTAGATAATTTGCATCAAAACAGTAAATTCAATGACTCATTTAGTAAATTTCCTTGTAACGCTTATAATCTTTCATCCTTGTAACATTTAGCGATATGTATTGCATCCTCTTACGTACCTTTTTATTGGAACTCTGTAATTTTTGCATGTATGAGTCTATGGACTGTTTCACTAAGATATTTAAGAGTCAACCGAAGTGTACTGAATTTTAATGCCATACCTAAAAGCATCTTTAAATGCATCGTTGTAATGATATTTCTCTCTCCAAATCGTATTATAAGAAATATTCAAATAACGTATTATAACAAATGAGAAATATCATGGAAGAAATATATTACTTGATTTACTTTTCTCATGCAGGATTGTCATTATTTTCAACTTGTTTATAGACGAATATATAGCTGGGAAGGTCGATGATGAGAAATCACAATATTTTGCAAGGATCTGCTCCTTATTTGAGGCACATCTAATATACTTATTAGAAAATGGAGCACATTTTATGCGGAAGAGACCTTGTCAAAAGATGACTTAGAATAGTCTATGTATCGTGTAATAAGAATGATTTATGCATAATCGTTTTTTTTTATGTCTATACCTTCTCTTGATTATGCATTTTGTATAATAGTATTTTCACCTATAATATATAATCTCCCGGCCGAATTCGCAAGTTTGTCATCCAAACATGTCAAATTATTATATTCTGCGTTTAATACAACTTTGATCTTTTTTGTGTAAAAAATATAATCTATAGAGTACACCAATCTCTTGTAAAGTTTTATGTACGTCGAATTCGTGATATAAATTTGAATTTGAAATATGGAAATAAAGAAATTTCCAAAGTTGAATGTATTGAATTTTTAGGCAATTTTAAAATGATAAACTGTCATGGAATCCTCATGTTAATGACCTTTGCACAAATCTCCCCATGAACATTGTATTTTCTTTTAAATTAAATTGTTAGCTTGCATACAATGGCTTTTATTGTGTATAGTTGTTTATTAAGTAAATGGTATAATGAATTCAAATCACTCCCTGATGTAAAAATACTTGTATATGAAGAGCTTTCAACCAAAAGGCGCTAAATCCACTTTGGCTGATTTCGAGAAATCAATGATTTTTAATTACACACATTTCTCTTCAATCAGTCATCAAGTCTATACTCCAAGTGAAGAACTATCACTATTGGTCATAAAAATGCATGTTAGAAAAATCCTGCATACAACATGTATTTTATACAATTTTTTTATATTTAATTATATTTTGGATTTAGCGCCTTTTGGCTGAAATGATGGATTTAGAGCCTTTTGGATGAAATCCACTTGAGGTCGCTTATGACTTGTTCAGTGGCTTTTGTATAAAAAGATTGTAATTTATACTAAAATGTTTATTAACCACAATTAACACAATTAGATGCAAAAAAACTTGTACAGAGAAAAAGTAGGCCCTACTATGAAATGAAAACATTGAGCTTGAACAAGCTTGTCTTTTTAAAGGTTATCAGGTTATTGGTCACATCAGCAAGCTTATCCATGATTAAATTGCAAGAGAATGGTGTGTATTGCAGTATTTTGGTGATTTGGTCAAAACATAAACAAGGAAAACATTAAATGTAATATGGAAACTATATACACTATGCACACTGATTCTGGCTTTCTCAATGTGCAATGCCTTTTATGTCCTTGATTGGTCAAAATGCCAATGGCTGGCAGACTTGGGCCAATCAGATTAAAGAAGAGAGAGAGAGAGAGAGAGAGAGAGAGTAAAATAAGCGCCTTTTGGTTGAAATCTGAAATGGAAATAGCGCCTTTTGGTTAAAAGCATAAATTTTATATCAATTTTTTTCCTGTTTTCTAAAATGATTTCATGAAAATTTTTTGTGCTCTAGATGCACATGACAGAGGTCTATTCAAATCATGAAGAACATGCAATCAGAGTTGGTAGCAGAATGCCATTAAAAAACAAAATCATAGATTTTAAAAGAAAACGGAGCATGGCTCTCAAAAAAGAAAGGCGAAGTTACACTATTCGTCAGTGCCCACGGTGTGATAAAAAGATGTAAATACAAGATTCGTTTCTGAAACAGACGAAAAAACACGTCTGTTCATGGGCAGACGGATTGTGAAACTCACCTTTCAAAAGCGCCCATGAACAGACGTGTTTTGACTGATTCAGCACCTCGCTGGTCCAATTGCTATTTCCTAAACCAACCTATTTCAAATATTACAACCGAGGGAGGCGAGATAGGAGAAAACACACTATTTTATTGATGGAGTGTTATTTTATTATAGAAATCCACTATAGGTCCACAAAATATCTACATTACATATTCGGGTGAGCGCAGCGAGCGAGGAAAAAAAATACATTCTTTGATAACCTTAAAGATATCTAAATAGTTTTGATCACCTAATTGCTAAATATGATGCTTTTTGGTGCCTCGCTTGCCATCTAAAACCATTTTTGTTTCTGTGAGAGAGCGAAGCCAGCTACCGACAAAAACACTGTTTCTTTCCAGTGAAACGTAGAATTTCCACCAAAATAAATTAGATGAATTTTATGATGTACCATTTATCTGTATTCGAGAAAAGCTTGACATCTCGCTGTAGAAATATTACAATATTCGGAAATGTTGCTGGGGGAATAAGAGCGCTCGTCTCCTGATCTTGTTTCTATGAGCGAGCAGAGCGAGAGAGCGAGAAAGGGCTATTTTTTTTTTAATACTGAGAACAGCTAAGTTCTAGTGTACTGTTACTCCAGTTCTATGATTTCAGTAATGTACATTTTATTAGCATCCGATCCTTTCTCAAATTTGGTAAGATCATGAAGATAGGAATAGGCTACCGGTCACAGGCCGTTATTCCATGATTGCTTACTAACAAGCGTACATACGCTTTCTTAGCAGTCAGATCAATAACTAACCATTTAACCATTTAACCATTCTCACCTCTCCGCCGACCTCAAGCAAAGTCTCCTCATCTCTTCGCCTACCTCAAGCCTTCACACCTTCTCTGATTTACAGTCCTTTTTCAGGACTTCACCCAGTTTCAAGAAAGATACTCTACCCTCTATCTCTCCCCCTTTCTTGCCTCTCATTTTCACCTATTTCCACTGTACCTATAGTCCTTTCAGGACTTCCACATGGTGAACCGTAAACCATTCTACGGTAATGAAATAAGTGTGAATGTCTTTAGGGATCTTAGTTATTGGTGAAACACATTTTCTAACAAAGTCTTCTTTTACTACAGTGATGTGGTGGCAGCTATACTTACCCTTAGAACTAATCAATATTTTTTTATATACAAAAAAAAAACAATTCATGACACATTATAGTGTGTGTATACTTCATACACCCAAGGATAATTTAAACTGTTTCTATTCTATGTGTAACAAAGAAATTATGCATTGATATCACGGATTTCAGTAGTCCAGCTCTAATTCTTGGCCACAATGTGAATTGAGGAAATGAATTTCAAAATCAACGATTTTGAAAGTGAATATGCAAGCAAAGCATGGGCTTGTAAGTTGTAACTCGGTTTCGCTTATGGTTTGTGAAGATTCGGCCCTGATCAGCTTGAGCGAAAGACGCTTTACCGTCTTCCCTCTTAAAGGCATTGGCTAACATTGTTATGATTTTTTTAAAATCTCATTTTGTTGCTTAAAAATGGGATAAACATTAGGGTTATAGTGTAAAAATACCAGTGTGAAAGTTTCAGAGCATAATATCCACGGGAAGTATTTTTAAATATTAGAAATGTGAACCAATGTTTGAAAAATATACGAGGGTCGGTTGCATAGACCCAACGTAAGGAGTGCGCATGCGCACATGACTCAACGGACCGCACTGTGTGTATTGACGTATCACGCGGCGGAAGGCAAGTAACGGTATTTTTGAATTCGCGCAAACGGTCCTCTTAGTTCAGTGTCTCTCGAGACGAAAGCTAATTAAATCACGGTTTGCGTCTAACTTACAGCTTTTCCTTCCAAATTATGGTTGTTTTCAGGGTTTTTGAGTATAAATGCAAGTACTCATACACATGTTTCATCTTAGTTTGAGAATTTTTTAAATCAGCTGCTCACAAAGTTAGCCAATGCCTTTAAGCGTCTTCGAGGAGACGAAACCACAATAACTCCTCTCAAGGTCGATGTATTTGCTAGGCTCAACGCAGTCGTTATTTCATAATTCCCGAAAAGATTTTTACAAGAAAACATGGATAGGAAAAAAGATAGAAAAATGGAAGAACAATAATATAAGGATGATAAAAAGAATATAGACGGGTAAAACAAATAATAATATAGAAAAATGAAAAAAAAATGATAGTATCAAACAAAGAATAACATAAGGAAAAATAGAAAACAAAAAGATAAAAACAACACTATAATTATGAAAGGGGACAGGACAAAATAGGAGATAACAAAGGGAAAGAAGAAAGAATAAAACAATTAACATAAAAAGATACTGAAAGATAAGAAGATTGAAGGAATAACAAAGAATAACAGGTGAAAAAATTTTAAAAAGAAGATAGAAGGAATAACAGAATAACACAAGGAAAGATGGAAATGATGATAGGAGAAAGGATAAGGAAAGGAGAAAACAGAAAAAATAACAAAAGACAGAAAACAAAGGATAGCACAAGAAAAGATTGAAAGATATGAGGAAAGAAGGGATAGGGATAAGGGATAAGATATAGAAAGAATTATTACAAAGAATAACATAAGAAATGACGGAAAGAGAAGATGACAGAAGAAAAAAACAAAGAATGACATAAGGAAAGATAGAAAAGAAGATAGGAGAAAACAAGGAATAACATGATGAAAGATAGGAAAGAAGAAAGGAGAAAACAAAGAATTACATAAAAGAATGAAAGACAAGAATATAGAAGGAATAACAAAGAATAATATAAGAAATGACGGTAAAGGAAGAATATAGAAGAAAAGGATAAGATAAGGAAAGGAAAAAAAGAAGATAGAAAAAAACAAGGACTAACTCAGGGAAAAAAGAAGAGCAGATAAGAGAAAACAAAGAATAACACAAGAATAGACTGAAAGATGAAAAGATAGAAGGAATAACAAAGAATAACATACGGAAAGACAGAAAAGAAGATACAGTAGGGGAGAACAAAGAATAACAAAAGAAAATATTAAAAGCTTAGTAGATAGAAGGAATAACAAAGAATGAAATGTATGAGGAAAGACGGAAAAGATGATAGGAGAAAACAAAGAATAACATAAGAAAATACTGAAACAAAAGCAGATAGAAGAAATAACAAAGAATAACTTAATGAAAGAGAGGAAAAAAGAAAGGAGAAAACAAAGAATAACATAAGATAAGACAGAAAGATAAGATATAGAAAGAATTATTACAAAAAATAACATAAGAAATGACGGAAAGAGAAGATGACAGAAGAAAAAACAAAGAATAACATAAGGAAAGATAGAAAAGAAGATAGGATAAAACAAGGAATAACATTATGATAGATAGAAAAGAAGAAACGAGAAAACAAAGAATAACATAAGAGACTGAAATATAAGAAAAATTGAAGGAAAAACAAAGAATAACATAAGAAAAGATGGAAAGAGAAGATAGAAGAGGAAAACAAAGAATGAAAAAGGAAAGATAGAAAAGAAGAAATGATAATCAAAGAATAACATACGAAAAGACGGAAAGAGAAGAAGAGGAAAAACAATGAGTAGCATAAGAAACTTAGAAACGAAATGATTTTGCTAAAAACAAAGAATAACATAATGAAAGATTTATAAGACAAGTAATAACATAATGATAGACTGAAAGAGAAAAAGATTGTATAAAAAAGAAAAAATAGCATGAGTAAAGACAGAAAAAAAAGATGCAAAGATAGAAAACAAAGAGAATACAAAAGGAATATTTGAAAAATTGAAAGCTAGACCGGCCCTCAAGCACATGTTGCCAGGTGGACCACAACCAGCGAAATCGACTGCTTGCAAATTTGCTAACTCAGCCTGTTGTTCAAATCTACAGGCTGTATTTAGCACTCTGAAAAGAACATAGCATATAGATTTTTTTTTTTTTTTTCCAAAATGACATGGTAAATTTCAAAAAAGCTGTGTTCAATCCATCGGAAATATACTATTCTCCTCAAAAAAAAAATAGCGTGAACTCACTGCACGACTGAATACAAACTGCACCGACGGTGCTGAATGCAAAGGTGCAAGGACAATGTTTGGAGAGAGTAGGGATTTCTTCATAGGGTTGTGCATCATGAATGTGCGACACTCCTTGAGGTTGCCGGACGTATTATTACGTCATAGGGGGTCATAGAAAGACGCTATAGCAAGAAGTCGCTCTAGCGTCTTTTGCTCAAGCTGCTGATGGCTGGATGCGCTTGTAACCATTTAAAGGCATTGGCTAACTTTGTGAGTAGCTGATTTCAAAAATTCTCAAACTAAGATTAAACATGTGTATGAGTACTTGTATTGGTACTAAAAAAAACCTGAAACCAACCATAATTTCGAATGAAAAAAGTGTAAGTTCGACGCAAACGGCGATTTTATTGTCCTTCGTCTCACGAGACAATCACTAAGAGGACCACTTTATTTGAATTTGAAAATGCCGTTATGTGCCTCCTGCTGCGTGATTCGCCAATACACACGGTACGGTAAGGTGAGTCATACGCGCATGCGCACTCCTTATGTCTATTCTGTGAAACCGACCCTCGTATAGTTTTCAAACATTGGTTCACATTTTTGATATTTAAAAATACTTCCTGTAGATATTATACTTTGAAACTTTCAGACTGGTATTTTTATACTATAACTCTTATGTTTATCCCATTTTCAAGTAACAAAACATTTTTTTTTTTTAATCATAACAATGTTAACCAATGTCTTTAAGGTGGTAAACTTTGCACTTGCTTTTCACAAAAATGTCTATCTAAATTTACATTACCTGATAACTTCCATTTATTATGCTTTATCCCCTGCTGCAAAACTATGCATTGTTGCCGCTCCGTTCTAAATTCTAATTTTAAAAGGATATTGGCAAGGTCTTTGTGTCGTGTTGGGATAGGATTTAACTGTTTCGTTCTACCAGCATAGAGAATACGTATGAAGACTCGAAGACTCAAAGTCAGTTAAAGTATGAAGTTAACATTTATTCAGTTGAAGATCAAAGATATGAGCAGAAGTCTAGAGTAAGTCTGATGGTGACTGTACTTTAATGATGTCCGAAGTATTCTGAAGTATTCTGGTTCTCTCTCTCTCTCTCTCTCTGTTTGGAGTCCTGAAGTGAACCCCTTTTATAATGGGTAAACCCCCTACTGGGAGTTGGTCAACCTTCAGCTCTTGACCAAAGGCCTTATGTACGTCATAACTTTTACTCAGTATTGGGGAGTGGGTCAGTTATCTGGAAGGAGTGATGTAGTGAATGAGAAGACCATAAAGTGACCAGTGCGTCATAGCTTTAGTTGAAAGATGTATGAGTAATATTTTTTGAAGAAGAGTGAAGTCTGTAAATATTTAACTTCCTGTTTTACTTCCTGTAGAAGTATTGATTAAGTATTGATAAGTTATAGAAAATGTGAAATTGGTCTTATTATCACATAATATCCCCTTTTGTTAGAAAGAGTGGCTTTCCCTCATTTGTTCAAAGTAAATTACTTCTTAAATGGATAGCCGATAGAAAAACATAGAAATTCACAGTATAAGATAAGCAACATTCTATTCTGCCGTCTATTCTATCCTAACAAACTCGTTTATCACACAATACATCAATTATCAAAAACTTTATCTCAAACATATCAAAAAACGTAAGAAGAGGAGAAAAAGAAAGAAAAGAAGAAAGAAAAGAAGAAAAATGATTTTAAAGAATATTCAGTCAAGATCTATTCAAAAAAAATATCAATCTAACTTCTAAATTCACATTGATTTGTTAATGAAGTTAAAACATGGGGTAAACAATAAATCCAAAACTGAAACATACTGTTGGTAGTTTCCCGCTATTGTTTACCTCCTTGAACTATGACAGGATGAATTATAACTTTGTCGAATTGAAGTTGGGGTAGTATAAAAAATTATGATGTGATCAAAATAGTTGCCTTACTTCACAATAACATCATGAGTGTATCTATGCCAAAATTTTAATCATTTTGTACTTCCTCATCTGAATCATATAAAACAAAGAATTTCGCACTAACCAAATCATCCTATATGAATTTTACTTCAAATTGCTCGGATAACGTCTCTCTGACGGTTTTTTGAGTACTTACAAACCTGATATTTATTCATGCTATACACAAAGCGTTGAAATACTCTAACATTGGAGCACACAATGCCTTTATTGGTATTCCTTGACACATTATAGTGTAGTCCAGTATCATTCAAACTGCAAAATTGCTTTGCTTTACATGTTAACCGTATTATGACATTATGAAGTTTAGACTGAAATACATGAATTATCGCTTTGTAGTATCTATTTTGATTATATCATAATGTGAATTTTGTTCAGAATTGTCGATCTATACACGAAACATACACCACATGATTCAAATCAAGCTTTTACGTGTTAGCATCATTTCCATTAATACATTTAAAGTTTCCCATAGGGGATTTCACGCTTACGTCACTTGATCAATATTCCTTTAATACTTTTCTAGGAACTTTTGGATACATGTGCGATGTTCAATGATTACAAATCTTAGATTTTTGAGAAAAAAATATGATAAATTAAATAGTTCAATTTTGTTTTTGTTGGTAGCCTTTAAATGTGGTGAAATATTCATTGTTTTATTCTTTTAAAAATTAATTGTCAGCGGTAATAGAGGGGCTTATCAAACAAGTAATAACAACGCATGGATACATGGATACATTAATCAATCGCTTAAATTACATTCTTACAGTAACACACTAACAAAAGTTATCTAAGCAAACTCTTGAATGAAAATATCAATTCAGAATAAAAATACTAGTGGTACTGGTAAATTAAGTGTAATTCAAAGCAAAGAGAAAATTGGTTCATTAATTAAAGTGCTTTGACTTACCACAGTCATCCAAATCACATAAAAGTCTAGAAAATTAGTGAAAAAATCAAAAGACACAGATAATTGAACACGAACAAAATTAGTAGCATAGAAGCAGTCCTCTCAAAAGTCTGTCTTCCAGATTTAGTGTCAATAATTTCGTCAATCTGTCATGATCCTCCACCTTGTCAGTCTTGGGATGAAATTAGATGTCAAAGTTGTTTTTTTTTTTGTCTGTGTTTTCGACGCTGTCGTCATTGTCGTCTTCGTCGTCGATCATCAGGTTTGTATACAGGTCATCTCTGCTTATCTTCGCTGTCATCATCGTCATAGTAGTCATCGTCATCACCGTATTTAGCGATGTTGTCTTCGTTGTAGCCATCATCAAGCAGTGTTTTTCGGTAGTCAGAATCATCATCAGGTCATCAGGTTCAAGTCATTCCGGAGGAAGCACTTCGTGGTGCATCATATTCATAGACGTTTCATTTCGGAAGTGCTGAAATATATGTCATTGTTGGGTCTGTCCAGGGCAATCCTCCATCTTTTATTAAACAGGTTTTGCATTGCTAATTTGTTTGATATTACTGCTCTCTATACTCTAGCTGGTCGAAATCGGGTTCTCCACCATGTCGTGTTGGGATCGGATTTAACTGTTTCGTTCTACCAGCATAGAGAATACGTATGAAGACTCGAAGACTCAAAGTCAGTTAAAGTATGAAGTTAACATTTATTCAGTTGAAAATCAAAGATATGAGCAGAAGTCTAGAGTAAGTCTGATGGTGACTGTACTCTGATGGTGTCCGAAGTATTCTGAAGTATTCCGGTTCTCTCTCTCTCGCTCTGTTTGGAGTCCTGAAGTGAACCCCTTTTATAGTGGGTAAACCCTCTACTTTATTTGGAAGATGTATGAGTAATATTTTCTGAAGAAGAGTGAAGTCTGTAAATATTTAACTTCCTGTTTTACTTCCTGTAGAAGTATTGATTAAGTATTGATAAGTTATAGAAAATGTGAAATTGGTCTTATTATCACATAATATCCCCTTTTGTTAGAAAGAGTGGCTTTCCCTCATTTGTTCAAAGTAAATTACTTCTTAAATGGATAGCCGATAGAAAAACATAGAAATTCACAGTATAAGATAAGCAACATTCTATTCTGCCGTCTATTCTATCCTAACAAACTCGTTTATCACACAATACATCAATTATCAAAAACTTTATCTCAAACATATCAAAAAACGTAAGAAGAGGAGAAAAAGAAAGAAAAGAAGAAAGAAAAGAAGAAAAATGATTTTAAAGAATATTCAGTCAAGATCTATTCAAAAAAAATATCAATCTAACTTCTAAATTCACATTGATTTGTTAATGAAGTTAAAACATGGGGTAAACAATAAATCCAAAACTGAAACATACTGTTGGCAGTTTCCCGCTATTGTTTACCTCCTTGAACTATGACAGGATGAATTATAACTTTGTCGAATTGAAGTTGGGGTAGTATAAAAAATTATGATGTGATCAAAATAGTTGCCTTACTTCACAATAACATCATATAAATCAATCAGTTTCGAGCTGCGGACATTCTCATCATAGGGAGATGTGTATCTATGCCAAAATTTTAATCATTTTGTACTTCCTCATCTGAATCATATAAAACAAAGAATTTCGCACTAACCAAATCATCCTATATGAATTTTACTTCAAATTGCTCGGATAACGTCTCTCTGACGGTTTTTTGAGTACTTACAAACCTGATATTTATTCATGCTATACACAAAGCGTTGAAATAC
This sequence comes from Echinometra lucunter, assembly GCA_029962745.1. Classification (NCBI taxonomy): domain Eukaryota; kingdom Metazoa; phylum Echinodermata; class Echinoidea; order Camarodonta; family Echinometridae; genus Echinometra; species Echinometra lucunter. The sequence continues at coordinate 2,550,221 of CM057164.1, read as the reverse complement.
TCTAACATTGGAGCACACAATGCCTTTATTGGTATTCCTTGACACATTATAGTGTAGTCCAGTATCATTCAAACTGCAAAATTGCTTTGCTTTACATGTTAACCGTATTATGACATTATGAAGTTTAGACTGAAATACATGAATTATCGCTTTGTAGTATCTATTTTGATTATATCATAATGTGAATTTTGTTCAGAATTGTCGATCTATACACGAAACATACACCACATGATTCAAATCAAGCTTTTACGTGTTAGCATCATTTCCATTAATGCATTTAAAGTTTCCCATAGGGGATTTCACGCTTACGTCACTTGATCAATATTCCTTTAATACTTTTCTAGGAACTTTTGGATACATGTGCGATGTTCAATGATTACAAATCTTAGATTTTTGAGAAAAAAATATGATAAATTAAATAGTTCAATTTTGTTTTTGTTGGTAGCCTTTAAATGTGGTGAAATATTCATTGTTTTATTCTTTTAAAAATTAATTGTCAGCGGTAATAGAGGGGCTTATCAAACAAGTAATAACAACGCATGGATACATGGATACATTAATCAATCGCTTAAATTACATTCTTACAGTAACACACTAACAAAAGTTATCTAAGCAAACTCTTGAATGAAAATATCAATTCAGAATAAAAATACTAGTGGTACTGGTAAATTAAGTGTAATTCAAAGCAAAGAGAAAATTGGTTCATTAATTAAAGTGCTTTGACTTACCACAGTCATCCAAATCACATAAAAGTCTAGAAAATTAGTGAAAAAATCAAAAGACACAGATAATTGAACACGAACAAAATTAGTAGCATAGAAGCAGTCCTCTCAAAAGTCTGTCTTCCAGATTAAGTGTCAATAATTTCGTCAATCTGTCATGATCCTCCACCTTGTCAGTCTTGGGATGAAATTAGATGTCAAAGTTGTTTTTTTTTTGTCTGTGTTTTCGACGCTGTCGTCATTGTCGTCTTCGTCGTCGATCATCAGGTTTGTATACAGGTCATCTCTGCTTATCTTCGCTGTCATCATCGTCATAGTAGTCATCGTCATCACCGTATTTAGCGATGTTGTCTTCGTTGTAGCCATCATCAAGCAGTGTTTTTCGGTAGTCAGAATCATCATCAGGTCATCAGGTTCAAGTCATTCCGGAGGAAGCACTTCGTGGTGCATCATATTCATAGACGTTTCATTTCGGAAGTGCTGAAATATATGTCATTGTTGGGTCTGTCCAGGGCAATCCTCCATCTTTTATTAAACAGGTTTTGCATTGCTAATTTGTTTGATATTACTGCTCTCTATACTCTAGCTGGTCGAAATCGGGTTCTCCACCATGTCGTGTTGGGATCGGATTTAACTGTTTCGTTCTACCAGCATAGAGAATACGTATGAAGACTCGAAGACTCAAAGTCAGTTAAAGTATGAAGTTAACATTTATTCAGTTGAAAATCAAAGATATGAGCAGAAGTCTAGAGTAAGTCTGATGGTGACTGTACTCTGATGGTGTCCGAAGTATTCTGAAGTATTCCGGTTCTCTCTCTCTCTCGCTCTGTTTGGAGTCCTGAAGTGAACCCCTTTTATAGTGGGTAAACCCTCTACTTTATTTGGAAGATGTATGAGTAATATTTTCTGAAGAACAGTGAAGTTTGCAAACATTTAACTTCCTGTTTTACCTCCTGTAGAAGTATTGATTAAGTATTGATAAGTTATAGAAAATGTGAAATTGGTCTTATTATCACATAACATATGCATGAACTTTATTAGAAAGAATTTCCTATTAAACTAACGAGAGATATACCATCCTCTTATTTTGTCGCCCTTCCCCGATATCCCCGATAGGCTATATCAGTTAATCAAACTTTGTGATTATGGGTTGTGATTCTATGCGGCATAAAATGGCGCACACGTTCCGCGGCAGGTTTTTTTTTTTTTTGGGGGGGGGGGGGGGAAGGAATACCTTTAAATCTTGAAATTTCTTTGATGTTCGTTTACTTCCCCATATAGTTTTAAGAAAGGAACAGAAATCAACGGTAAGCGAACTCTTCAAAGAAATTTGAAACGAGACAGCAGGCGAAGGATTCGTAGTTGATAATGATTGGTTATCTGCCACACTTTTTGACTTTGATATTCTTCCAATTTCCCTCCTCTATACTTTTCTCACAGCTCAGTTTACTTTCAATTTCTTTCAATTTCTCCTATCGTTCCTTTTAACATCCCCCCCCTCTCTCTCTCTCTCTCTCTCTCTGTTCTCTTCCAATTATGTTAACACCTAAATAAATGACTTCGTTAACAACAAAACAAAATAAAATCTTGTTTTTTGTATTTTTTTCCTGAGGGTGTGAATAAGTTAAGTTTTTGCAATGATGGCCCTTTTTAGGAATAAAGATGAAGATGATTGTTGAGACAGTGTCATTGCCATGATCCCTTTCATCTTTTAATGAATTGTAAGATTCTTCAATAAACTGAATCTGAAGAACTTACTCGGATCTTTATGGACACTTAAACTTTATTTCTTAAATGGAACAAAGTATTTTCATTAAAAGCGTTAGAGAATCTTTGAATTTGCAAAATGAAAACCCATTTTTCGATTCTCTTCCTCCCCCCCCCCCCCACCCTCATGTATTTCATACGACGGGAACTCACATACAGTCAGGCAACTATGATGCACTATGCTTCTCAGAAAGTCAGCATTATACGTTCAAATTCTGGCCCAAAATCTTGTATAATATACCATGTCCTCCTGTTTTTTTTTTTACATAAAGTAGTTCCATGCTTTCTCTCTCTCTCTCTCTGACATGCACATCCCTAACAGCTGTATTAAGAAGTGTATGTTCATATCCTTTTGTCATGTTTGGGTGTTTAAGTACAAGAGGCTTTTTGTTTGTACAAGCAAAGCGAAGCTTGCCTCCGAAATCAATCATCGAATCTCTAGAGTCCATGACGAAAGTCTGTTTGTTTCCGGAAGATACAAATAAATATATGCATGTGCGGGTGTGGATGTGTGGGCGTGAGTGTGTGCGTGTGTGTGTGTGTGTGTATGGTGAAGTAAAAATTGCTAATTGCTGAGAATTCCACAGCTTGTAGTCTCGATCACGTGTTAATCACGACAACTATATTCTCTTTTTATATCCGATCACACAAAGGTTTATTTAATGCGTGTTTTTAACAGTCATGTTTAATTAGTTTAGTTGAAGCTTTAGGATCAGATAAAGGCTTATCCGATACGACAGCAGGAATCATTCAACTTGGAAAATATTAGATATATTATATAACTCCCTTTGCATACCAGCTTCGCATCAACAGTGAATGATCTTAACACATCTAGAGGCAAGGTCTATGGTACAGCTAACTTTTTACTAACACAGAATACATCGGCACTCTCTTAAGGGTATTGTATAAGCCAACACACGTTGCGTGCCTGGAGAAGGGCGTATACACCGACGAATACGTAGGATTCCTTAAGACTGAACGTTTATTCAGAAAACATTGCTGCAGAAATGGAGTTTTTCTATGTGATCTTTGTACTGCTTATTTCGCTGATTTTTTCAAAGGCACGGCCTGAAAGTAAGTAACCTGCATTTTTGAAGGATGGAATAATAGACCTGTTTACTAATTTTATGCATTGTTGTTGAACAAAAGTTTCCATTGACAACCTGAAGCTTGCTAGAGGCTTGACGACATAGCAACAACTAATGTGTGCAAACAGGATTCCTTCTATTCAGATGCCATTATGCATATTAACAGTTGAACTGAATAGGCTAGTTGGTAACCAAGGGTTCTGGAGAGAAATGTGCACAAATTTGAACAATAATTTATTAGTAAACAGGTTTATTCCAGATTCGTGTGTTTTTTTAATAGATCAGTTAGCTTTATTATACGCTCCCTCAAGTGCATCAAATATGATCAGACCCTTATTGATAAAGGTTCTGTTATCTTATAACGTAAATGATGATTAATTGTGTTTTATTGCAAGGCATAAGCAAGGATATGGCTGTGTATTCCAGTGCTTCAAAATGCCACTTTTTTCAATGCTGTGAGATGCAGAAAAATAAACTTTGTTTACCCTGGAAAAAGATGTATAAGACGGGTGCAAAAATCCCATGCAAATTAACGTACATTACTCAAGATATTCGTAGTAATCTAAACCAGGCGCGCCGGAAGGATCCCAGCTTTCATACATAGGCCTAATTCCTTATATTTCAAAAGTGCAAGTTTTGGTAGTTTTTAATAAGAAAACAAAAACAAAGAAACTTTGCTTTACTTGATCACGGTTATCATAAATTATTTCCCATCATCTCTCATCATTATTATTGAAATAGGGTTATTTTTTTAACCGCTGGTAGGACGTGAGAGCATGTATGTTCATGACGCAATTTTCGTGCTCGCAGCTATGTTGAATGATGGCGTCGAAACTTTTTGTGTGAAATCAGCCAAGCGGTTCAGTGAGATGCGGCGACACTGAAAGGACCATCCAAAACACCACATCTCTCCATAATTAGGGATAATTAGCAAGAACTTTTCGGGAAATGGTTACCCCAAAACATATTCAAAATAACGATGGTGAATTTCGCAACTATACGAAGAACACCACAATTTTCAAACTCAAGATCAATTTACAAAATAATGAATAACTTATTCACCTGCGTCAATTACATCTTATTATTTCCTCTGGATAAATTTCGAAAGTTAATCTTTCGAATAATTTGAACCCTTTTACACATTCACAACACGCTTGTGACAGAAATAGCGTGCTTCCATCGTTCATTTTCGCAAAAAATACACTAAAATGCAGGGTGATTAGCTATTTACACAAGGGATATTTCCTTGCGATGACATCTCCACCATGATAAATAACAAAATAAACCTATATAAAATCCTCATAACTCTCTACCTTGAATACTGATTAAGCCAACTTACGACGCATGATGATATATGATATATGCTCTCTTGCTCTTATGTCAAGTCATATTACACACTTTTGCGATGGATTGCTAAACTATGAAATTTTGAGGAATTTGTAAAATAATGAATATTTTTTCATGATTGTTTTTCAAAGATTATGACATGTTTTGCTCGTCTGAATGAATTTTCCAAGCTTAATGTTAGCATGAAATAGATACTGCGGTGTATGTACTACGCGGTGGAAATTAAATCGATCTGCTTCAATCGTTCAGTTTGACGAAAAATGGAGTGAAAAAGTGGTGAAATTCTCATTACGGAGGTGAACTTTTACATTGTAGGCAATGGAGATCGGAGTCGGGGATCAGGTTCATTTCCATATCAACATGATCAATGGGTTAAATTATTCAAAATGACCTCGCTCATGAAACGCCCATTCACTGTGTATTGAGCATGGTGAGTGAACATACGTGAGATGTAAGGGAGACCGGGCATAGCAATCGGTTCGGTGTAAAAATGTCAAGAGGTAAAAATGTCAGAGGAAGAAATGTCAGAGATAAAAATGTCAGAGGAAAAAATGTCAGAGGTAAAAGTGTCAGAGGTAACAATGCCAGAGGTAAAACTGTCAGCTCTGAAAATGCCGAAGTGAACGTGTTACAGGTAAGAATATTATGGAGAGCACGAGGTTTTCAAAATTGATACTGAATAAATGGAGTGATCACAATATACTAACTCTCTGTAAGAAATTTTCTTCTTTTCTTGTGAGGGTGCCTATGGGGGCAGAATGATTGGGGCAACTGCCCCTCACCCCCCCCCCCCCCCCCCCCCCCCGCTTCCGGTGCCTATCATCTAAACACTGTATATGGCTCTCGGGTTAAAATTTCCCTAATACGCCCTTATCGGAAGTAGCATTTGAAGGGAAGGGGATAGTACTACAGACCATTTACTGGCATACCCTTCTCATGATCGTAAGAAGAAATGGCTGATTACTTTACATATAACGAACTAATGATTCTGTTTTTGTTTTGTTTTGTTTTTTCAAATCCATTATTTTTCACTTTCACTTCCAGCTTGGATTTGCAACTTCGAAAATGGTGTCTGCGGTGTTTCCCAAAGCTCCGATGACACTACCTTTTGGCAGGTTGAACGCAGTGGTACGTGAGCTTCATGATCATCTACTCAACTTAAATGTAGCCTTATCTGTAGGTCCTTTAAATTGTTTTTAAAATAATTTCAATAAGATTAAAAGGTAAAAGTAGGTTATAAGGTCGAATCTGTGAGAAAAGAAAAGTCCTACACATAAGCTGCTTTTTTAATTCCTCAAAATATAATTTTCTTGTTTAGTTCTGAAAAGTATGAAAGAAATGTTCCTTGATTAATTTTGTACCCCTTCCTAAAATGCCACCTAGAACACTGTAGAGTGCCTGCAATGAATCTTTTTTCTGTCTTTAATTCATTAATTTTCTCTCATTTCTATTGTCTTTTCCGCTTCTTTTTTTAAAAATCCAGTATATCTTTTCCATTCCTTTTTCAAGTGCCATATTCATTCATGGATTTTGACGATGATCATCTCAGTTCTCTCAATTAATTGAAAACAACTGTCTTGACGAACACTTATCGTTTCGTAATAACTGACTAATATTGTTACGCATGTTAACAGGTGCCAACCGATACTACACAGCAGCTTTCGACCAAGCATACGGTTTGCCTTTCAACTACGGGACTACTGCTACTTTCACACTTCCACCTGCTTCGTTTCCAAGTTCTGGACGCGGTGTACTATCATTCTGGTGCTTGTCCTACACAAAACCTCCTTTCGTCAATCCTGGATATATTAATATCACAGCATGTGAGAATGAAGATCCAGTCCTGATATGGGGCAACCATGGGCCAAACTGGCATTTCAGTGAAATCGAGTTCACCTGCAGGCCAAATGCTGTGAAGGTATGTAAGTTATTTTTGAAGGTGTAATTTTAATGCAATTAAGTGTAATAACTATTACTGAAGCAACTTCAAATGTCTTAAACAGGGGTTTCATTTAAAGATAAGTATCCACAGTTGCTGCACGGAACTGCCATCTTCCATTCTGGTAAAAGCAGTGGATAGACTCATACATGTATTGGCAATAGAAACACATTTTGAGGGATAATATCCCTTTGTTAAACCCTGTGCTTACACGTTATACGCTACACATGTATTCTTGCATAATAGGTATGATAGCAAGATTAAATGGAATGGAAACCTCACGGACTAACGTAAGAACGGTGAAGAAAAAAAAAATGATCGTTTCCCTCGACTTCCAATTTCTAAGAGTTTCATTTTGTTTTCAAAAGAGGCTCAAGCAGCCTTAAGGTTTAAACGACTCTGTCGGCTCCCCTCACACTGATTAGTTACTGGATAATTATGCAGCCCTTCGAAATTTTAAAGCTTATTTTTCCACAGTGCTTTTTACGGAAAATGCCAGTAGTTTCTGATTTAACTGCAAGCCATTCCGACCCTTCGTGTACGCTAAGTTTTGCATGACAAAGTTGGGTTGCAGACACTTTCCAGAAATAGGGACTTTCCACATCGATATTTTGTAACATCTATAGATAATCATTGCCTTGTAAATAATTATGATCATATGAATAGGAATCTATTATCACTTAGTATTGATGTAGACCTTTGTACCTTTTTCATACTCTTATATTATTTTAAACGTAGATTTCTTTCACGGCTGTCCGCGGGTCTTCCATCACCAATATTGGAGTCGACAACATCAATGTAACTGATATATTAGCTGCATCAACTGCAGGTAATACAGGTCGCACGCCTGAAAATATTTCCCCCATAGGCCCCTGTGTTATAAATGGAATTTGATAAATTCATGAAAAAAGTGTTCATAATGACACGATTGAAACTTTTGTCTGTAAGAATTCATACATTATTCTTTAATTACTGAAAATATGAAGGGGGGGGGGGTTCAACATTTTTTTTCCGGTAGAGGGGCTGGATCTCAGATTAACGAAAACTTAGTCAAAGCTCCAGTAGTTGTAAGGCTTTTTGCCACACTAATAAAGTCCCCTTAGAATCCACCTGGGACTAACTGCTGCTCTCTCATGGGACTGATCTAAAGTAGTAATTATCCCTCTCTATGCACATATGAAACACAGTGTTCAACTATGTATCTCTGATTTTATATGAATATTTTTTCAACTATGATGTCATCTTTTCAGAGGAATCTCTGAAAATGACCGGAGCTATTTACAGGCGTACGGCCTAGTACTCATAATTATGGAACGCTATAATGGGCAGGGACACTTAACTGCTTAACATGCAATGTACAGCTTTTGCAAGCCCTCAAAACCAGTCCATATCATTTATATTTCTTTGCTTTTAGATGACAGATCGCATACTGGCAAGGTCAATTTTCTGTGATTTGTTCTCTCAAGTGGAATATCAAACAAAAATGCAAGGCAAAAAATGGTTTAGATCCAGGTACAGACACGTAAACTTCAACAACGTAAACAACACAGTGAAGGCACACATGTAAAAGACTTCGATGTTTGCAACAATCATGGTCGTTGTCACTGATCTCTCCACTAGTGGAGAGATCAGTGGTCGTTGTGCGGGGAACTGTTTGGGAGGGCCGGTGTGATAGTCGATGTGTTCCGGGTTCCGCAGGAACGAAATGGCTAGACGATTTGTTCCCCTGAACCAAACGACTAGTTGATTCGTTCCAGCGGAACCAGCCGTCTGATACTACTTTTGGCCGATACATTACGAGAGCCGCCGTTTGGTTCCGACATTAGCCAAGAGTTTCGGGGTACATTTCAGAGGCCACGGAACGTTATTAGAGGGAGAGGGGAGCTGACACTCAAACAGGCGAAGTCCAGATCCTGCAGATAGGGCCCAAGCGGGGTTTCACGGGCGGCACCCCCATCCCCGAACCCTTGGTTTTTTTTCTGATTTTGAAAGTCTATTTCTAAATTTACAATTTTTATAATTTTTTCAACTAATAAAGTTTTTTTTTTTGGCCGGGGGGGCACCAGTCCCTTCCGCTTCCGCTGCCCCTGAATTTTTATTATTAATATTATCAAGAGTATTATTACACATTGTCATTGTCCGACGGTCTCTCAAGACTTTGTAAATGCAGTTTATATTGAATAGGTTTAAATAACAGTCATTAAAAGTTCTGATAAATCTATATATTCTGGATATTAGAATAGTGTCTGCAAAGGAGTTAACAAAATGTTTATATTTCTAATCTAAAAAGTCTTATTCTAAAAATAAGTTATCCTAGAGCATATGCACTGTGAAAAAAATGGAAAAATGCTTTGCGCAGTGTTGGGCTTATAGTCAACCCAGCGAATTTTTAGGCAGTGTTTTGCCCAAGGTTATGCATTTCCCAACATATTACCTGGATTTTTTCTTTGAGTAGCTTAAAATGCTTTCTATATTGCTCGGTTTTTGATCAAATCTTTTTACCCAACATTTTTTTTTTAAGAACATCATCTTCCCCATTTTTGGTCACATTGTGGTTGCAAAATAATATCCAGTAACAAAGCAAATACTAGTACTCTCTAATGAAATTCTCCCTGAAAAACAGTGGCGTAATTATTCAAAATAATTTGTGGGGGCAGAACATGACATAAGAAGCACATTTCTGAAAAAGTTGCCAGCTAGCAAAGAGAGCAATCCAAAAATCGACTTGTTTAATGAAAATGTTATTTCGTCATGCAAAGATCAGGACACAATATCCGGGGGGGGGGGGTAATTTAATTTGTTTCCCTTTCCCTTTTTTTTATTCATTTTTTTTTTGAGTGGGGAGGGGGAGGGGCTACTGCCCCCAAGCCCCACAACAGGATGCCGGTGCTGAAAAAAATAATAGCACCTAACATACTTTTTTTTTTTTCATTTTACACATTAAAATTACAACTTATTATATCTTGTGTATAATAATTAATGTCATTACTCACGATGTTTGAGGTAATCTAAACCAGGCGCGCCGGAAGGGTTGCAGCTTACATACATACTGCTTTATATTTCAAAATGCAAGGTTTAAAATTTTTCAATGATTTTTTTTTTCTTTTAAAGTAACTTTGAATTACTTCATCGCGGTTATCTGGTTATTATAAATTGTTTCCCATCATCTCTCATTATTGCTGAAATAGGATTATTTGTTCCCCGCTGGTAGCTGGGTAGGCATGGTAGGTTGGCGTGAGACGTAAGAGACTGGGCATGGCAAGGGGAGGGTTATGAATGGCGTGCAGGCGATGGATCCGACTCCTTTTGCCCCAAAAGCAACTCTCCAGTTTCACAACTTTGTCCTTGCGACCGAAGGGAGCTAGCGCGTTAATTTTTCACAATTCTGGTGTTGAAAATTTCATATTCCGGCACAAATATGAGAAAATATGAGCGCCCTTATGCCAATATATAAGAATACTCGAGGGTTAGGGGGTGGAGATTTGACTTTTTACTAATTAAAATATATCAAATCCATGTTTGGAAAGTAGAGGCCATGTATTTTACAACAAAGGAATACTCATTACATCATTTTACATGAAAATAAATTCTTATTGTCTTACGAGGGAGCCCCACTGAGGGGGCAAAATAGATTTTTACAACTTTGCAAGCAAAATAAAAAAAACAAACAAACAAATGATTACTTCGTAGTGAAACTTGCATTTCTCAACACTAGAAAGCTGTTCACGTTATACTCTAAATTATGGTGTTAGGGGTAATGAGAGCGGGGAACAAAAGTGTTTGCCCCCCCCCCCCCCCCCCCCTTCTTGATAGGAAGAAAATCTGCCTCTTTTTCCCATCACTGGAAGACAGAGGATATACACTACTTGTTTTATAACAAACTAATAATTTTTATACTTTAAAAATTCATTTCCATTACTTTTTCCCTTTCACTTCCAGCTTGGATAGGAAGAAAATCTGCCTCTTTTTCCCATCACTGGAAGACAGAGGATATACACTGCTCTTATATATATGCATGTGCATACCGGTATATAGGTTAATGATTAAAGTGACAATTTGAGAAAATTTAGGTGTTAACCCGCTCTTTTATACACATCTAAACGCTGTATAAGGTTCTCAGGTTAAAATATCCCTAATACGCCCTTATCGGAAGTAACATTCGAAGGGAAGGGGCTAGCCCTTCAAACCATTTACTGGCATGCCCTTCCCATGATCGTAAGAAGAAATGGCTGGCCTTGAATATGGGGATTAAATGATCTGGTGATAGGTTCGATAGAAGTCCTTTTCTGTACCCTATACCCTGATTAGGCCTATTGTCATGGAGCTCCCATCAAACATAAACATGATAAATTGATAATTACTTTTTATATAACAAACTAATAATTTTTATTCTCTAAAATTCATTTCCATTACTTTTTCCCTTTCACTTCCAGCTTGGATTTGCAACTTCGAAAATGGTGAATGCGGTGTTTCCCAAAGCTATGATGACAATACCTTTTGGTTTGTTGCGCACGAAGGTACGTAAGCTTCATGATTAATCTGCTCAACTTAATGTAGCCTTATCAGTATTTACTTTAGGTAAAAAGGATAAAGTAATTAATGGGGTCAAAACCCTGAGAAAAGAAAGATCCTACACATATGCTGCATTTTTATAAACCTAAAATATAATTTTCTTGTTTTATTCTCAAAAGTATGAAAGATAAACAGAAAGGATCCTTGATTTGTACTCTTCTTAAAATGCCACCTAGACCGCCGGCAAGGAATATTTATCTATTATTTTATTCACCGGTTTTCTTTTTATTTCTATTTTCTTTTCTTCATTTTTTTTCTTTTAATCAGGTATATCTTTTCCGATTCTGTTTAAAATTCCGTGTATCATTCCAAGATTTTGTCGATGATCACCTCGATCCTCTCAATTAATTACAAACAATCGTCTGACGAACACAAAGCATTTTTTCTTTTTTTTTCTTTTAGTCCGGTATATCTTTTCCGATTCTGTTTAAAATTCCGTGTATCATTACAAGATTTTGTCGATGATCCTCTCAATTAATTAAAAACAATCGTCTTGACGAATACAAAGCGTTTCGTAATGTAGAACTAATAATAATTTTACGCATTTTAACAGGTGGGAACCGATACTACAGAGCAGCTATCAACCGAGAAGACAATACATATTACGATTCCGGAACTTCTGCTACTTTCACACTTCCCCCTGCTTCGTTTCCAAGTTCTGGACGCGGTGTACTATCGTTAGAGTACCTCTCCTATACACAAGATCCTTTCGTCAGTTCTGGATATCTTAATATCACAGCATGTGAGGATGAAGATCCAGTCCTGACATTAGTCAACGGTGGCAGCTACCAGTGGTATTTCAGAAAAATCGAGTTCACCTGCAGGCCAAATGCTGTGAAGGCATGTGCTTACTTTAGGTTAAGAATAGGCGTAAAGATGACTTTTTGATTGAATAAAATGAATAAAAGCGGCTTGAAAACGCCTGAAAGATATCACTTTTTTCTTCTGAAAAGGAAGTGTCATTTTTCCTTCTGGTCGAAAGCGGAAAATACACTCGCCTGCTATTAAGATGTGTCGCTCTTGCTCCCTTCTATTTTTATTATTTCCTAATACGCGTAATTGCAAAATTAAATGAATAGCAGATCGTAAGTTATAACAGTGAAATAGCCAAAAATAATGATTTTAACAAATACATGCATACCGTTTATCACTTTTCCAACTTCTGAATTTCGACAGTTTTGCGCATTTTCGTTTGGTTGGTTGGTTGTTTGTTGATATTTTGTTTTTATTTGCAAAAAGAGATTCACAGCTCATGTCAGCGACTATTTAGCATACATAATCGTTTTATTATTTAAACCCTCGAAATTTTATGCTTTTTGGAAGTAGCAATTTTTAAGCATGAGTATTTTAATTAATTCTCTATACAAATATGGGGTTCGTGACGGTTTTTACAGAAATTGGGATGTTTTTTTTTTAATTTTCGTACAGTTAATAAAGAAAATCATTTCTACATATGATCAAATTTGAATTATAGGTTTTACAGTATGGGAGTAATATCGTATAGCTCCTTAGGCTAACTGTTCGCTTTTGTGCCTTTAATCTACTTTGTTTACACGTAGATTACTTTCACCGCTGTCCGAGGGTCTTCTTGGACCAACATTGGAATCGACTTAATCAATGTAACAGAAATACCAATTACATCAAAAGGTAATACTCATACGGTAGGGACATTTAACGTGCTTAGAGGTTATTATGTGCAGCTTTGGCATGTTTGGCAAGCCCTCACCAGCCCAGCCCATATCAGTCCATTTTTTTTTTACTTTAGATGACTGATGACAGATAGCAAGATACCAGCAAAGCCAGGTTACTGCAATATTTTTCCTCCTCAAGAGAAATATCAACCAATTCAAGGCATAAAATAATTTAGATCCAGGGGCAGAGACATTATCCCCAACAACGTATAAATCACAATAAAGGCACACATGTAAAAGGGTTCTGTGCTTATTACAAGAATCATGGTAACATGGTCGTTGTGCGGGGAACTGTTGGGGAGAGCCATTCCTATCTTAGGACAAAGTGTCACCGTTATCTTGCTTTCTCTACATATATTTACACTAATACTCACCAAAAATAATGAACAGAAGATGATACAAGGTCATACATGTATGTTTTGATGCAAGATGGACCGTGGAGACTATTTTCAAGCCAATCAGCCAATTATTCTGCTAACCCAAACTGTTATGAGCTTGACTAAAGCATTGATTGGTACTTCCTGGTCCTGTATCTGTCCTTACACACAGGACGCACAAGAAAAGTACTCACGTGGGAGGGTATACATGTATATGCTCTGGCGGCAATTGCTCCCAGCATGTTTCGTCAAAGATACAAATAAGGGGGGGGGGGGGGGTTAATGGTTGATCCCAGCTGAAGTTTCAGTGTTCATCTCACCCTGCTGGTGGAAACGACTACGAGACCTGGTGGAGACTGGAAAAAGTCTCAAAAATCGATCATGTTTAAATTTCCAGCGACTCCCTGAAGAACCGACTAGTCTCGCCGAGACGTCTCCGCACCAGCGGATCGAGACTCGAGTTGCGAACTGGTTTCCCGGCGGGTGAGATACCCCCTAGCGAACGAAAAGATACCGGGGTACCAGTCAGATATAATGCTGTACACCGTCTGGCTTTGCTAATCCCTGCATCCATATACTTTCATGTATTTGCCTTTGTTGTACATAACCTCTTAGTACCTTTCTTGTTATTTTGCTATTGTATGATTTTCTTTTACGTCTTTTTATATGTAATTTTCTTTTTATCCTCTCATGTGTACTTTTTTTTTAAATCGTAGATGCAAATAAAAGGGCACATCAATCAATGAATCAATAAACCACCTTCAACAAGTTTTACCTAGTGATGAAAATCTCACCATTTTCAGGTTGGGTGGGGTTTTTTATCGTGCTTTTTGAAAAGAAAATAACGCCAAAGTATATCACACGAACATTTGTTTTAGCTAAAAATACCCTTTCCTTTTTTAAAAAAAAATTTGAGGGGGCCTGGGGCCATGACACGCGTGTGTTTCACCCTTCAATAAAATACCCTTTTTCGCGAGGGTTTCTTTTTTATTATGTTTTTTGTTTTAAAGTTTTTTAGGGAGGTCGCGCGCGTGTACAACGATATATTTGACGCCCCCCCCCCCCCTCTCGGTTGACGATGTGCAATTATCTCAAGAGCTGAGCTGTGTACAATCAGTTGAGGACCACATACATATGACAGTGGATGACACACATCCTGCAATGGTGCTGTAAGAATTTCGCAAAAACAAAGCGATACTACTTTGACCCAGATAGGTTTATTTCATTTTCCTAAAGAACTTTTATAAAATTCTTTTCCAAATGTCATCTAAAGTTATTTCCATGGTAAAATAATGTTGACATGATAATGTTCACTTGTATTACTGCGTGCTGCTTTTAAGTCATGGCAACCGTACATGAAATTTTTCAATATCATATCCAACAGAAATGAGTACACCCTTTACAAACGTTAAGTTCAAATGTAAATTCTTACATAATATGTAGGAATTTACATTTGAATTTTAATTTTGCGGAGATGTTAATGAAAAATCAAGGAATCAGTGTGATGACATTTTGACAAAAAATTGAACAAAATTAATTCACTTTGAAAAGATACTCTGTTATAAATGTATTGCAACTATAATAGAGAAGAATGAAATTCTGTGACTGGTATATTGACAGGAATTATCTCTTCCATAACAATAATGTAATAGCTGAAGGATTTTGTTTAAATTTGTGGCAACAAAAGTTAAGCACACCATCAAGGGTGTACTCACTTTTGTTGGATACTGTATGTATCTTTCGTATTTGCTCAGAAGCCCCGACCACTGCTCAAACTCCGCTAACAAGAGGCCCGTCTGCAACACCTACCATCTCAACTGTCTATGCAGCCACACCCAATTCTACCTATATTGGTTCTACATGGAAATGTAAGCTCTCCATTGATAGCCTGCGCATTAATGGACAGAAAAGTAGTGCACTCTTTGGAGAAAACATTTTTTTATTTTTTTTTACCAGGGCCCATGAAAAACGATCAATCAGGATAGAGGGATATGCATGTATGTAGTGGTTCGCGAAGATGAAGAAAGAATGCAAGATGCATACTATTGTCTGCACTGCTTGCATTCCGGACCCAGCTTTTCGTAACACTATACGTTTCGATAGCACTTTCTTAATCAGGCAAAATTATTGCTGAAAATAAGAGAGGGAATTGGTAAAGACATGAAATAATTCAGATTTCATATAATTTCTAGGCTGTATTAGTTAGTTTAGGTGATATCGGACGGTTATGCTTTGATACTAAATTATCTCTTAAAAATGTAAAATGTATGTTTAATGCTTAATATTTTACATCAGCCTTCTTACTGTTCTCTGCACCACATCACAATATAGTATAATTCTTCAAAGAATTGGTTTTTTTTTTTCAATTTTGTTCTCATTTGAACAGATCCTGGAGACAGGACAAATTATAAGCACGTGGTTCCTATCGCTGTATCATCGACTTTGATGATCCTTCTTCTGTGTTTACTTTTCAGCGGCTGTGTTTGCTGGAGAAAACGGTACAGAGGGCTTTCATTTAGTAATAAGCTCATTATAACTACAGTTTCTATTAAAAAAACATTCAGTGGCATTCTTTACGTATGTATCATGTTAAATTCATGTCAAAGCTATTTTGTTATTAAATCCTCACAGACAGAATATTGATGTCCCGACTACATTACTTTTTCACTTTTACCTTAAGTAGAAAATAACACAAATTTGAAATATGTATATATTTGTGATCAGTCTCGGTGATGTACGTTTGCGGTTCTTCGTCATATTATATGTGTGATCCGAAAAAGGGGGTTTACGGAGAGGGCCGTTGCAAGACATTATTCGTAAACCCCCTTTTCCGGATCACACACACACACACACACACACACATACAGGTATGTATATATATATATGATTGAAAATTAATCTGCTTGGCATCTAGATGATACAAGAATCAGAATTGGTAGTAGAATGCCATTGAAATAAGATCATAGATTTTAAAAGAAAACGGAGCATAGCTCTCAAAAATGAAAGGCGAAGTTACACTCTTCGTCAGTGCCCACGGTGTGACAAAAAGATGTAAATCAAAATCCGTTTCTGAAATAGACGAAAAAACACGTCTGAACACCTTCTTTTCATACGTGGTTTTTTTTTTTTCGTTTTCTTTTGAAATCTATGATTTTATTTTTTATTGGCATACCACTACTAGAGTACCTACATAAAGAGAGTAGCGACAACCCAAGATTTGAACGCCATTTTGTTTCCCTGTTACGCAACATTTCTATTCAATTCCGATAAGCAAACGGGTGTTCGAAATAGAAAGAATTTGAACGCCATTTTGTTTCCCAAGAAGTAGGACGTCTATGTCGCTACTCTGTTTATGTAGGTACTCTAACCACTACCAATTCTGATTCTTATATATATATATATATATATATATATATATATATATATATATATATATATATATATATATATATATATATATATATATATATATATATATATATATATATATATATATATATATATATATATATATCTATATATATATATATATATATATACACTAAGAATCTTGTTGTAGGACTAGTCAAAAATTAATCACGAGATAAAGCGTTGTTGTGCCCATCCATTACCAGAGGAGAAAAAGTTTGTTGGACTCGATAGTCATGCTATTTTTGTGTTTCGCTCATCTCTTCAATTCAATTCAGTTCGAACTATCAATAATGTCTATCGATTTCTAAGGGACACTTTCCGACGCAAGACTCATTCCAGGGATATTAGGCCTTTCGGTCAAGGGAAGAAAATAATTATGAATCATTCTCACCTACCAATTTAATTGTTTAAAACATAATCCCAGGAATCATTCTTCACAGTTGATTGTATGATATTGCCTTGTTCACCAGATATAGACAGAGAGCTACCGATGACAGAGAATTCAATGCGAATGAAGACAAGCTGTGCAACAACCCAGTTTGCTGCTTGAAGAATAACACTCGTGCTCAAGCAAACATCCTTACCGGGACCCATACTGCTCGCCAATCTCATGCAACTCACCAGACTGACGAATCCATCGACGAGTACGAAGAATTGGAAGGGGTTAGTCACCGAGATAATGAAAATGGTCTTTCTCTGCAGAGTCGTTCTTCTTTAGTCGCTGCTCCAGGAAATAACGTTTCCAGTGTATCTGTCTACTACAGTCTTGAGCAGCCCAGCGAGATTTCAGATAAAAATGCAGAGGCTGATGAGGACCAATTTCCAAACATGGTTCAGAATGGACAAGCAACAGCAGACACCCTCTACTCAAATTCCGGATGCATGCGGGAAAACACTAAACCAAGTGGGAATGATCCAAGTGCTACCAAGCAAGAGAATTTACCTGGACATGCTGTTCTCGTCGATGACGAAGAGTACAATGCCCTTGATTTCAACTTTAGAGTCAAGAAATCTTCAAAAACTACACGAGGTTGGCAGAAATCACAGACCGACGCAACATGCGTCCCTGGCATTTCGAGTAATGGGGGGAAAGGTGATGAGAATGACACGTATGGTGTCTTGGACTCTTCTAAGAACAGGGGCTCTTTGCAGACATCAAATTATACCGAAGTACGTAGGGATGACGAGTACAGCTCTGTAACCGCAGCTCCCCCAGGTCAAGAGGGGTCCAGTATGAAAACCAAAGGTGCATCCTATGAGAATTTTGAAGTTGTAACTGCGGAAATTGGAGAGCAATTGGAGGACGAACCAGACAGTTACAGCTACCAGGATTCCTCGCTAATTCGTGCTCAGGATGAACAGTCCAAGACTGAACAGACGCGAAGCGCTGCAGAGTTGTCACTAGTTACTGACTTTGAGCCAATCTACAGCGATGAAGTATATTCTGATTTTCAATGGAATAAAAGTACAAATTGAGAAAGAAACTACTCCTTTTTTTAGTTTTGTAAAGGCCTGCAATAGAAGAATTTTGGAAGGACGTATCATAGAACCCGATGCTGGATATTTATGAGCTATATGCACATTGTCTTTAGCTTGTTAAAGAAAACTTAGGTGAAGCAGGCATTTGAGTGTGATATACTGAGAATTCAGAGTTGATCCTTTTGTGATTTTGACTGAACATAATAAGAATTGTCGATTTTCTAGTAGGACTGCTTCTTCGTGGCATCAGTCAAATTGTACTTTTCATTTAAATTTGCATTTTGCATGAAGGACTGATATTTACTTTTTAAAAATTATACATGCTTTTAAACAAATGATTTCATGCACAATATACTGTTGGGAAGGAACACATAAGCACTACCCTCCTTTCATCAAAACATTGCATGTTTTGAAATATAATGACTCACAAGAGATGGGATAGTATGAGATTGTATATTCAGAGATATTACAGAAATTCCAATTCTAAAAGAGGATAGGGGTTTTAAATAGTCTTCAGTGAATGATGACACAACATTTACTCCAGAGGCAATTGCTCCTTTCTAAATATTTCCGAAAACATAGGGGTATGATTACGATTGTAATAGGGATTTTGGTTCAGAATAAGGTGAGGATAAGTATTAGGATTAGTGTTAGGTTTTGGGTTAGGTTTTATGTTTGGCTTTACGTCGTGTAGAATTTCTGTTGAAGCAATTGTCGCCGGAGCAAGTGTCATGGAATCTCAGTGAATATATCACCGTTTGTATTAAAGTTAAAACATATAGAAGATGAATGTGGCTGCTATGCTAGAGTTACTCTCACTGCTTGTTGCAAACAAATTTCGTGCATAAATAATATTAAATTTCTTTTCAGTTTTAAAATTACAACGTTTCTGCAAATATATATATGATATGGCTTTTTGGTGTACTATTTCACCGATACTAGAATGATTTCCGTCTCAAGGCTGCAATGCAAGAATTTCCAGTAAATCAGGCCATTGTTATCCAGTGGGCCGCGGAGGGGGGACTGGGGCATGCAGCCCCCCTCCCCCCCCCCCCCCCCATTCCACACACAAACACACACACACACACAATTTTTTTCAATGATTAAACAAAATATTTTTAGAGCCCTATAAATTGGTTAAAGAAACAACTTTAATATTTGAATTTTCTCATAAGCTCGCAAATTCATAAAAACCCAGTGGCTTCGCCCCCTGGACCCCTTGTTTGTGGATGTCAGCCTTCCGCGGCCCCTGTTATCACCAGCTTCAATCAACTAATGATTATTTCTGTTCTCTCTTGAACTGTTGAGGCGGAAATCCAAAGTGTCTGTTTCTTGGAACATGATTATTTCTTTTCAAGTACTTTATAGATCCAGGAAAGAACTGAAAAAACCCCAACATTTGATGATCTACAGTTTTGAAAGTTACATGAAAGTAACTCTACAATGCATATCCAAAACATTGTACCCGTCCAATTAAAGAATTCATGTGACGCTGAAATTTATTTGATATTAGATATTAACAACTGTTCTGTCTGATAATCCCGTATTTATAATTATGCAGCCACGGATGACTAAGCAGCAGGTTTTTCAAAACACATCGTCAAAATCATCCAAAGTTTGGGCTCACACAATGAATGCGAGTCAAAAACCCTTTATTGCTTTTGCTATTTCAGTCTAGTAAGTAATTTCATTGTATTTTGTGTATTCTGGGTAGAAACATGTCAGTGTCACTTCAAATTCAAGAACATGCCTATTACAAGCAAGTCCAGGATATTCCCTTTGTCTGTTATGATACCATAATATTGGGTTCATCAGCATCTCTTGTTAAAGGAAAGCTCATTTTATTGATTCATTTAAAAGGGACAAAGTTTATTTGTGATACAATCTTTTCATGAAGGATCTAATATCTGTTACATTGGTACATATCAGTTCATGTTTCCTTCTCTGCATGACCTAAATTCTTTGGGACCCTTTGAGTCATTTTAATAAATATGAGATCTACTTTACACACGGGAAATGGTACACATAACTTACGAACAGCAGATATCATAATATATATCATAATATGGACATGATGGAATAAAGCAAATGCTTTTGATAGCTCAGATAAACTGGATCTTTTCAAACAATATAACATCGAAACAGAAAGCAGAATTCAACTTTTAAATGGATTTGAGACTAGGAGTACACATGTATGTAGCTTGACATAAATTTGTTGCATTAGCCCGAACTTGCTTGGTACAAGAGGAATTTGACAATACCGGTACCAGTACTTACTGAAAGCCTGCTGTTCAGTCATCCATGGCTGCACCATACTGAATAAGGCATCAGGGGGTGTTTCATGAAGCTGTTCGTAAAGTTACGCACGACTTTACGAATGACTTGAATATGACAAACCAAATGTGATTCTCAATCATTTTTAATCGCATCACCTAACTTGAAATACGCAGGCGCAGATTAACATTCTTATTCTTGACAAATATTTTTTATTGTAAAGTAAATTTTTTGCCACAATCTAATGGAGATTATTGGATATACAGTCATATTTTGTTGAACGTCAAGAGAAACTTTGGGCACTTCATTTGACATTTCATACTCCAGTCGTTCGTGAAGTCATGCATAAGTTTACGAACAACTCTCACAGAGATAATGGACCTGCAACATGCATAATTAATGCTTTTAATAAGAAGCTGTCAAAGTTGTTTGATACGTATGTATTGCACACAAATAAATGACTACATCATAACTGGTTAAATTGTTAAATGTTTGGTTAATTTACCTGACTGCTAAGAAAGCTTGTTTATGTGTGATAGTAAGCAACCAGGGGACCTCTCGGAAATACTTGGTAATGAGGATTAATACCTTACCAAAGGGCATCAGTGCATCCACTTGGTTTCGAACCCGGGTACTCCAGGTTACGAGGCCACCGCTCTATCCACTGAGCTACATATACATGTAGAAGGAAAACGTATTGGACTATGAAGTTTCTTTCAGTTTCAACTTTCGACATTCATATTTATTTATTTGTTTATTTATTCATTCATTCGTTTATTTATTTATTGAAACATATTTATTCAGGATGACTAGATCACTTAAAACCTTTTTTACATTAAGGTAATTGGATTCTGAAAAGAATATTATAAAATCAATTCGATTCATTTCAAATTTATTCTTCCGAAATTCCCAATGAAGCATGGAAATTTGCTTTGGTCACACATTGTAAAAAAAAACTTCACACTTTAACAGGCCTAATATATAAACATAAACAAGTTAATATACGTGTCAAAATGAGATGCACGGGCGCTGCTCATTCACAGTCATATTCTTATGTTGCACATTGAGGGGACAAAGAAATATTACAGAACAAACATTTTAAATTATTACATCACAATTATAGTTATAAATAAGGAAAACCACGCCTAACCGACATTTGGGCTTATATGCTTCTCACTCCATTCGGTTTCAAAACCGAATGGAGTATGGATCGGATCAATCCCTCTTGGTATGCTTGAAAGAGAATATATCTGCTTTTTGGTTTAAATGACTGCTGAAAACTTCGTAGTAGTGTAGATGAAAGATCAATTATTTTCACAAAATTTGCTTGCCTATTTTTGACAACGCATAATGATAGTTTCTTAGTGATTTATAAACATATACAATAAATTGTCATTTACCCACAATATCGATAACATTAAGTTTTCTTTTCAACAGACGTAATCATGGCAAAAGGAACAACCCATCATCTGACACGTCAAATGACCTCCGAATGCCAGTTGATGCAACAGAACCTCATGATAGTGGCAATGATCTATACATTGCCCTGAATGCCCCCTCCCCACCCAACATATACCAAACATTAAAGCAAGTAAACACTAAGAAGGACGGGTATGAGGTGCCTGTTAATGTTACACACGGAGAAACCCATTATGAGAGTCCCATTACAGAGCTTCAAGTCAACAATGAACTTGAAATAATTGGTCATCAGTATGAGAGTCGCATTCAGCAGACATTAAATCAGGCAAACACTCAGGAGGATGGATATGAGGTGCCTGTCCACGTGACACAGGGAGAACCCCATTATGAGAGTCCCAATACAGAGCATCAAGTCAACAATGAACTCGAAAGAATTAGTCATCAGTATGAGAGTCACATTCAGCAGATGTTAAATCAGGCAAACACTCAGGAGCACGATTACGAGCTTCCTGTGTATGCTACACAAGGACTAACTCTTCAAGATTATGAAAGTTCCATTCCTTAGCAACATATTAACTCTGAAATTGAATATTCAATATGAGAGTCACGTTCACCTGCTCCGGGGCCAACCGGAGACTATACGGAAAGAAACTATGAAATTGCAAATCACACGGTCTCCTGCGATCGGGTTCATATACCCCTAACTTGCTATCTTGCTTTTCTGTTAATTACTCTCCCCCCCCCCCCCCCCGGTTGCCCACTTATAAATGGCAATGTGAGACTGGAATTCTGACTCATGTTTTACCCCATTTTATCGTACTTTTCCTTTATCCTACCAATAACTTCTATATAAAATCTATTATCTCATTTACAATTCTATTTAAAACGTCAGGCTTAAGTCATGTTTCCGTCCTATAGAAACAAAGACAAATGATTCTTTTTTAAATGAAAACTTCTTAGGAGACGTTAACCGCTCACGGCCAGCTGTAAGGATATCACCGGAGGGGGGGGGGGATATCCACCCACGGCATGGTAGGGTAAATAATGTGTGATTCTTACAAATTTTCTACCTTGTCAATATTTGGGATATGTGTTGCGTCATTTTATGTATTATACTCTTTCATTATTATGTTAAAATTGTAAGTTTTGTATGAATTAGTTTTTGGTTGTTTTTTTTTAACTACGTTGACTATCAATAAATCGAAATGGTCTGAATTTAAATAAATATTTCGGAATCATATGTAAATATATCTGTATATATATCAAATTAACCCCTTGACTACTCGAAGAGGTTAGCCTCTGTTAAAGGCCTAAGAGAATCAGAGAATTCAGTAGTCAACGGGTTAAGCTATATTGTATTAATTAAATGGCAAATTATATTTTGGAATATATTCATATAATAGATTTCTAACGGATCATATATACATTACACAACAAATTACCTGTATAATTTTTTCCATGTAAGAGTGTCAGATATGTAATATGATTATATGCACCTTGTTTCTAAATACCTCTATTATACCCTGATGATGCAAAAGCACAAATATACTGCATGAATTCAAAGAATATGCATCGATATATATGTATATTTACATATTTTATGAAAGAAAAGCATGTTTGATTTAGGATTTCCTCTCGGAATTCATTCTATAATATATATTCATATCTATATGGATTATTTATCCTACAGCTTTATATTACAAGATCACCAGCACACAGTGTGCAGGAAGAGATTTTCATTGAGGGCACATACATTAATAAAGTAAATGATTGTGTGTATGATAAAACCAAAAGAAGGGAAAGAAAACTTATTACTTTCTCATACGGTGTGGAGGTACGTGGGTGTTGGTGTTGCTCTCGAGAAAATATATGATATGAAATTAAATACTCTGAATTAAGTATATATAATTAACTTTCAGGATTTTTTCCAAGTTTGGTTTCATTTTTTAAAACACCAGGTATAGATTACATAAATGTTAAATATCACTTTATGTAGTAAGTGGTAAGTACATAACAAGGAAAACTTATTGAATTAAATAGATTTGTTTATTTCTGATATACATTCAATAATATTTTTCACATATTATATGCCATATTACTGAATCAGATATATTACTTGACTTTTTCATTTCATTATTTTGTATATTCGGTGCTGGGCAGAATGATATTGCAAGTGTTGTTCATTCTGTAGAATTGTTCCTCGTTTGAAGTACAAGTAATTTTGTTATCATACTATGTAGGCATATATTAATTTGAGTATATTATATATTACATGATATCTTTCAACATTTTGCTTCCATTTTCAGTTATTTCAAGCGAGTGAGTGCTAGTAAGAAGAAACTACAGCTCTTTCTCGAAAGCTGTTGCTTCTAAAGTATCAGCTTACATTTCTATTCAAATTTTATTCAGACTCGAAAGGGAATGTTTCGTTCTGCTACACAAAGGCTTGCTTAATTAGTAAAACAAATAATGGAAAGGGAAATTTTTTTCATAGACAAGCATTGCTTGACAGTTTGCAAGTTTCTGTCATAGTACTTGTAAGGACATGATGAAAATGACCATTTGCTTTTGTATTTTGAACTTGCCTTTCTTCTTAAAACACGTAGAAAGCGAAAGTTGATACTTCGCTTTAGTTACAGAATTTTTGACAAGTGAATGTAATCAGCCATAGAGCATTTGGGGTCACATTAATTTTAAGAGCAACAGGCCTCTGTGCACAAACCGACTTTAACATTTCCCTGAGAGCAGCTAAATCCGATGTTTGGGTTCTTAACCCTATTGGAAACTTTCAAACAATACTACCTGTCAAACCACGTGACTAACAAGTAGTGAAGCAGTGAAGTAGGAACCAGAGCCCAAGCAAATGTCATTTTGACCTATTGTTTGAATTTTAAGGCTTTGCTCGAGCTGTAGCTCTCAGGTAAAGGAAAAGGTCGATTTCTAGCATTTGCCTGAACATTTACTTAAGCATTTTAGATAATTGGCCCAATGGACCCTATAAGATTGTATGGTTGCTATTACCGTGTGTATATAAACCGATATATAAATGTGTATCAAAATTGTCAACCTGTTATTTTATGTCTTATTATTCATAAGATTTTTTTTTCAGTACCGTCCCAGTCATTATCATTATCATCATGTGACCTACCCCCACCCCCTCCAATATCAGGGATTTGAAGTACATGTACATGTACATATATATAAGGTGATTTCATCAAGATATTTTGAAATGAATACCGCCGTTTGCAAAACCCGTCCTGAGTATATTCTTGCCTAGCAAACACTGCAGTCAATAGGGGAATAAAAGGGTCTGGTATTTTGGGTCACTTGTATGTTTTCAATTTTTGTGAAGCACATGATGATGCTCTTAGATTGCATTTTTAGGGCTTCATTACAAAATACATGAACAATGATAGTAGATAGGGCCAAGTAGCTCGGATTTTTAATAGTTACTCGACATGCTCGATGGTTTCAAACAGAAAAAAAGAGTGAGCTGTTAATTGTTACACCATCATAATCGGTTTTTGTCATTAATTAGTTCTTGAAATATTGGAGTTTAATTGGAGTCTATATTAAAGCTAGCACGTCCGAAGTCCACCAAGCAATTACGCCTCTGTATTTTACAGTTCATTCAAATTATGTTTTCCCATTGTGCATTTCAGCCACCATGCTTCTATGCAGACATACAGATCATAAGATATAAATATAACTTAAAATGTTTAGCATTTTTACATTTCTGATGTATATTTCAAGCTGTCTATACAAATCTTTTACCTTTTGAAACGATTTCTTCTCTGTCTTTTTCCCTATCCTTGGGATATCTCTGGAATTCACTGAGCAAAAAACAGATTAAGCGTTTCACATGTTTTAAAAGATATGAAAAATGTACTGACGTTGAACAATAAATGACTGAAAGATAAGTTTTTATTTAATTTGGTTTTGTTTCTGATCAATAATTCGACATGTTTTCATTATAACACAGATAAACATGATCTCCATGATCAAAAATGTACATCTAATATAGAAATAACCGATTACCAGATAACGCAGTTTCACTTTTCTTTTTATCATTTAAACCTTATTCTTTGTATATTGTGGTTGGATCCAACCCAATATTGAAGTACTATCTAAAGCAGAAAAATGTCAACTATAGAGTTTAATTCGAGGAAATCTGTACGTATTTTCAAGTATTTCAAGAATTATTCCACTCTTTTCTTATTAGCAACAAACAAGGAAGTGAAATCTAATTGTAGGTCTCCTTTGCTACTTATTGCAATTATGTTTGTTCTTTATCACGAATTCTTTATAATATGATAATAACAACAATAACAAAAATACTAATGAGAATAATGATAATGATAATAATAAACATGACAGTGATGATACCATCCTAGAGACTTTGTATTTAGATATAATTTCTTGTACACTGATATCTTTTAGACGAGTGCCTCTCCTTCATTAAATATCATCCATAATCATCAAAGGACATTTTGCTTAGGAAGGGGACAAATTGGGCAGGCCTATTTCCCCGGATATCAACTTTAAATTTTCGATTGAAAAAAATATAATAAATTTATATCATTTTTTCAATTTTCAGTCATAAAAAAGGGAAAAAAAATAGATAAAGAAATACCATGTTGTTCTTCCTAGCTTGTGATGGCGCTCTCCATTCGACAGCATCAGAGCCCTTTATTGCAGAGTTTGGCGAACTCGGTTCAGGGTTACAGTTCCGAAGGTTCGTTATCAGAAAAGTTAGTCAGGGTTACAGTTCGTTATTCCGAAGGTTCGTTTATTCCGAAGATTCGTTATCCCAAAGGTTCGGTAGTCCGAAGGTTCGTTAGTCCGAAAATGAAATCAGGTTCATTATTCCGAAGGTTCATTAGTCCGACAATTAAATCGTTATTCCGAAGGTTCGTTAGTCCGAAAATGAAAAAAAAAAGTTCGTTATTTCCTTAGTTATTATCGGACTAATGAACCTTATTTCATTTTCGGACTATCGAACCTTCGGAATAACGAACCTTATTTCATTTTCGGATAAACGAACCTTTGGAATAACGAACCTTCGGAATAACACCACGAATGTTCGGATTAACGAACCCATTTTCATTTTCGGACTAACGAACATCTCGGTACTCGCAGTTTGCGTGTTTCGGAATAATGAACCTTCGGAATAACAAACATCACCCGGTTTGAGTGGGTTACAATTTGGCGCAGTTTGCTTTGTATTATGCTTGCCTAAAAAGCAATATGCGCCATGTTGTGCCCTACTGAAGGCGAGTGGATACACTCTATAATAAAGGGCTCTGGACAGCATTTTCTGCATTGAAGGCCTACAGTGTGAGTAAATAAAACGAAATCCTTTCTCTCTCTCTCTCTCTCTCTCTCTCTCTCTCTTAATGTCTTAATTGGTTCTAGGACAACTCCCCCGGGAGGACAACTCCCCCGATACGATTCCCACCTGACAACTCCTCCTAGAGCAAAGCTCCCCTTGAGGACAGCCCCCCGAGGGCAACTCTCCCCGGAGGACACTTTTCCCGGATGACAACTCCCCAGTGACAGCTCCCCCCCCCCCCCCCCCCAGTCCCCGGGGGAGTTGTCCTGATACGGTCTTAATTGCATATACTCAAGTTTCGGATGAATGATGTTATTTCTAATTCTGTGTGAACTGCATTCTATAAGTATAGAGACCGTTCAAGCAAACCTTAGATTGGCCCTCCACTTCATTCGAAACCTATAGACAGAGGCAAATTTGAGCTCACCTGGAGAAAATGATACTGTTTAGCTGTCCATTCTCTGTAGTTATCGATCAAACTTCCAAGTCTGGATTTTGAATATCTTTAAATATATTTACAGTACTTATGACAACGATAGTAGTCTATAGGGTTAATGAATGGGTTTCCTTTTTTGTGGCTCACACTGAATCTGCATAACATAATTTAACCTGTAAGAATTCAGAGAAACATGTTCGTGAAATTCAACCACAGGAATACAGAAAGAGAGCATCATGTAAGATCTCCCTATAACTAAGGCATACAGTCCTATATTAAAGGAAAAAGCAAAAAACAATCAGACGCTGAAGTGCAATCCAGCATAGGGAGGGGAGGTATTCCGATCACGCTGACGTTGTCATCACGCATTTCCGAGACTGCAATTTTACTTCACAGCTTTTCTGCACATCTAGGTTCCTGGTATGGGGTAGGATGCAGAATTCAGAAATGAAAAAGGAAGACACTTTTCACTATTGATTCACAATGATCATCTCGCCTAGGGGATTCATGGAAAGAAATATGAAACTTTCTCTTTCCATCAATGAAATATTAATATACGATTGCAATACATAACATCAAAACATTGCAATCTACGAAACACATGAACCATATAAATAGAATATCATATACCTACATAACTTATTTCCTTGTATGAGCATGGACATATAGGCCCAGTACCCTTCACAAAGAGACCGATGTAAACGTCGAGGAAATCTGTAGCAAAATACCATAGGATTTACACAACGCGACGTGTATATTTGAAACAATGTTTTGTCTTGGAGTCATTGAGTGATAATCATACTTCAGCCGTCATTGCTCAGTTGATTTTCCAAGAACATCAACATCATTACAGCCAAAGTTTTACAAAGTCATGAGAACAGTTCGAATATATCCCTTAGATTGGAGTCCTCACACCTAAACCATGGATGTTTACAAGATAAAGAAGACTGCAATATTCGTGTGGGCCTATGCCATCTTTCTGTCAGTATGCTTCAGCAACACTTTGGCGCAACGGACAAGTAAGTAACATTCCTCATTCCGCACAATGGAGGCTGCCATTTCGGGATATAATTTCACTCGTAGTAATATTCGTATTGTAATAGCGGATAAAGGGCTTGTTAATATTTTGGGAAATGAATGGTGGTTTGAAGGGGCTTGAAGGTAATCATCCGAATAAAGTAGAGAGGAGGGGGCGTGGGTATAATGCTATTCATATACGTAGGTATGGAAGATGGCAGAGCACATAATTTTGATTATCTCACACACAATAAAGTGCTAAATTTAGCATTTTAATATTCAATTTTAGCACTTTTTAGGAGCTCGGATAGTGACTGCACTTGACATGCTGTTTTTGCGCTTACACCCGCGGGCTACTTTGCTAACACCCGAAAAGTAACTGACTGTAAAGTGCTGAACTTCAGCTCTTCCCCCGCTCACGACGGGAGTCGAGCCAGGGTCTTCTACCTCTCAAGACCGACGCGCTACCCATTATACTAGCGAGATATCGCTGGAAATGAATGGTCTCATAATGATTATAAGTCCGGATTAGTCTTACCTCTAGGATGCATTGCTCTTTTTTTTCTAACTTAATAAATCGATGTCAATGTGAAATGCATGGTTTACGGGAAAGCTTTTAATTCTGACGGAATAAACCAATATTTTGATATTCATCGCATTTTCCCATGTTCAGTATTTGATATTATGATCAGGGGTCCGCAACACAAAAAAATGGCTAGAATTGGATCTTCAAGTGCTAAATTTACGCCGCGGCATCCCACAACCGAAGTTTTCCGATTTTTCAGTTCCGGCTTTGGAACAATTGTAAGGAACATCAAACGTGTCGATGTGTAGGCCTACGGTGCGCGCTAGTACACAGCATATATAGCAGCAACCTGCAGTACAGGCCATAACTGCATACGGTGCAAGGAGGAGCTGCAGCAAACAAGCTAGCTCGCCAGCGCTCGAACAAGTCCAGAAAAATCGAACTACGTAATCAACCAATCAGATCTGGGGGGTGTAACATAAAGAGATACAATCAAAATCATCACTTGTATCTCTTTAGTACATGGTTTGCATAGATTTATGATTGATATCAATCGTAAGGTTGATTGTATGTTTTATGTTACACCCCCCCCCCCCTGGTTTTTCGCATAGCACTCATTTTCAGCGCTCAGATATTCAACACGTTTCGGTTTCCTTGTTAAAGTTACTTCGTCAAATGCTGATTTTGACACTTCAATTGCAGAATTTCACTGAGCACCCAACATTTAGCACCTCAGTATTTTGCGTGCATGCTTACAAGGTTCGCCGAGCCCATTGCAGTCACAGTCGTTTAATTTCGTTAAAATGTCATTCATATTAGTATTTTGTCAATTAAATCTAAAAATTACTTAAAATTCGTCACTGAAATTAGTCTCTGCCACTGAAAGATAATGTTTGGATCAAATTCGTAATTTTTTTTCAAGCAAACTGATCATGTTGTCATATGAATTCGTCAGGTGTTATATGGGCCTTTAGATAGAGGGTTTCAGGTGTTTTACCATTTTTACTCTCTCATAATTTGATTTTTGCTACTTTTCTTTGATTTTTTTTATATAGAAGTTATCACATGATGTGGAACGCTATGTCATCAAAAGTATATGATTTCGTATTCACACTCCATGTGTTATTGTGACTGGATCGTGGTCCATCAGTAGACCGTATATCTGGGGGACGAATTTTGAATATTTTAGTTTTTCCCCTACGAAACCACATTTCGAAGTACTGTAATGAGCAGATGAAAGTTTTCTCTTTTTTCAAATAGTAATGCCAAGATAAAAAGGGTAATCCCCATACCTATATCGTTTAGCCTGTAATTCTGACCACTTCGAACCAGTTATCGTACCCATATCCATAATCTGATAATCTGCAGTCCACGTATATCTTTGTGCTGCTCACTTCTTAGGCGGCAGCCATTTTGAAAGTATCCGGGATAAATCGACCTATCCCACGTATATGTTCACCCCGGGGGGGGGGGGGGGGGCACTCTATGTACAACACTGTAACCATGCTCGTGCACACCCTTTCAAAAAGTACCCTTAACTAGGATTCGCGGAGCTCAAAAAAGCTACCCTTAACTAGGATTTTTTTCTCTCCAGCATACCCTTAACTAGGATTTTACTCTCCAGCATACCCTTAACTAGGATTTTTCTCTCCACGTATACCCTTAACTAGGATTTTTCTCTCCACACATACCCTTAACAAGGATTTTTCTCTCCACGCATACCCCTAACTAGGATTTTTTTCTCTCCACGTATACTCTTAACTAGGATTTTTCTCTCCAGCATACCCTTAACTAGGATTTTTCTCTCCACGTATACCCTTAACTAGGATTTTTCTCTCCACGCATACCCTTAACAAGGATTTTTCTTTCCACGCATACCCTTAACAAGGATTTTTCTCTCCACGTATACCCTTAACTAGGATTTTTCTCTCCACACATACCCTTAACAAGGATTTTTTCTCTCCACGCATACCCCTAACTAGGATTTATTTCTCTCCACGTATACTCTTAACTAGGATTTTTCTCTCCACGCATACCCTTAACTAGGATTTTTCTCTCAACGCATACCCTTAAACTAGGATTTTTCTCTCCACATATACCTTTAACAATGATTGAGAGCATTGGACTTAAAAAGCACCCTTAACAAGGACTAGGTCAAATATAACTCTTATCATTAGAGCAAGACTGTAGGAATAGTAAGAATGTATCATTTAAAAGTTCTTTCAAAAGCAACATACGGAACTAAGTTCATATTTTGATAATAAAAAAGGGGGTGGTAAACAATAATTGTAGTTTTAACATAATAAATTTTAAAAATAACTAATTCTAAAATCATGCCATTTCCTCGGGTTGCATCAACAGAGCTGCCACATTTCACTGGAACATTTCGGTACTCCAATCAGTATTTGTTAAGGAAATCCGTGTTTCTCAAATAGATAAACAACAGAACAGAGAAACTGCACGCGCTCGATATATACCGTGATATAGTTACTAAGCATGGCTCACTTACCGTAAACCGTACCATACTCGCATCTAAATCTATATCTCGTTTTGCTAATGATTGCGCCTATTGCTTATATTGCGATACAGTATGCATGACGTACGCGTTTGGCGTATATACCAAAGCTATATACACCCATTTTGTTTACACCTCGCTCCGGGGGTACAATGTCACAAAAATATGAATAATGCGACTGTAAATAAATTGAAAAATCAGTGAAAATTGGGGGAAATTGATGGAAAGGGGGAAAATCACTGTGAATTAGGTACATTTCTATTTCACTTCAGATTATGCAAAAAATGACCCTTAGCGCGGATTTAGCGCTGAAAAGACCCCCTTTTTCTCTCAAATCGGCGATTTTGATACCCTTATCGCGGATCCGCGCGGATCCGTGCTCTGCCTGAAAAAACACCCCTTATTCCGCGTTTTTGTGCACGCGCATGATTACAGTGTTGTACATAGAGTGCCCCCCCCCCCCCCGGATGTTCACCCACAACACAGTGAATGGGCGGTTGTGAGCGCGGTCATTTTGAATAATTAGGCCCATTGATATGGAAATGAACCTGATCCCTGACACCAGTCTCCATTGCCTGCAATGTAAAAGCTCACCTCCATAATGAGAATTTCACCCTGTTTTTCAGTCCATTTTGTATCAAATTGAACGATAGAAGCAGATCGATTTATTTTCCAATGCGCAGTACATACACCACAATATCCATGTCATGCTAACATTAAGCTTGGAAATTTTATTCAGACGAGAAAATCATGTCATAATCTTTGAAAAACTATCATGAATAAATCATTTATAATTTTACACATTCTTCAAAATTTCAGAGTTTTAGTAATTCATCTCAAAACTGTGTAATATTCAGAGTGTCATATATCATCATGCGTCGTAATTTGGCTTTGTCAGTATTCAGGGTATCAGAGTGTAATGAGGATTTGATATAGGTTTATTTTGTTATTTGTGATGGAGATGTCATCGTAAGGAAATAAAATTATAAAACTAAAAAAATCAAACAAAGAAAAAGGACAGTAAAGAAAACCAAAGAAACAAACAAGCAGAATATGTATCGTGTATATTGCATGCTATACAAGAATGACCAGTTATGTACTAATAACAAACGGATTGATGTTTGAAGCTTGGAATTGAGGTGACAGTTTTAATATGCATAGGCAGAAGTCATGGACGTAGTAAAGTTTATCTTTCTCTTTGAAATAATATTTCGTAACACTATTCCTCACTCGAGAAGCATTAATAATTATACCAAAATAAGGAAAACTGAAATAAAACTGTATGTATATCTGTTTTAAAATTGCGTTGCTTTAGCATGAAACATGGAGATAATTTTTTTGTGTGTTTCTTTTAGTTGAAAGAGTCTCTTACAGGAAATTACTACATTGTTTTAGTATCACAGTATTAATATATTACATAGGCAAATAAGTATTAATATTTTTCTTAAATATATAAGTATTCATATTTTTCTTTAATACTGCAGTTTCGTTGAATGCCGGTGAGCAGAGAGTTATCTCATCTCCTAATTATCCGAACTATTACCCCAACAATGCCGGTGTGGAATGGCTGATAATAGCTCCTTCAGGATACAGAGTTTTGCTCCATTTTACCAACTTAAATACTGAAAGAAATATTGATGTGGTAAATGTTTACGAAGGATGGACGTGGGATTACTCGAAAAGCTCGTTGAAAGCATCTTTATCTGGATCCTCCATTCCAAGCAACATAACATCCAAGGGATCATATCTCTGGATTGAATTCACTAGTGACTGGAGGATCAGGTACCGGGCCATACTGAGTGCTGAGATACCAGGTGAGTTACATCCGTGCTTCAACTAATATCAACTATCAAATTTCAGTTAAACCCCCGTTTCAGATTTTCAGTCAAACGTATAATCGAGTTTAGAATATCAGAAAAATATATTCCATACTCGAGTATGGAATAACAGAAATATATTCATA
Source organism: Echinometra lucunter (assembly GCA_029962745.1). Taxonomy (NCBI): domain Eukaryota; kingdom Metazoa; phylum Echinodermata; class Echinoidea; order Camarodonta; family Echinometridae; genus Echinometra; species Echinometra lucunter. The sequence continues at coordinate 2,516,346 of CM057164.1, read as the reverse complement.
CTAGAGTATGGGATATCAGAAAAATAACTGCCGATTAGTTTTGATAATCCTCTGTCACAGTTTGATTCAGAGTGATTTATAAAGTTTATATCAAGAAAAATATATACAATTTTTATATTTACACTTCATGCTTTCATGTTTTCATTTTATAGTCTCTTTATAAACCATCAATTCAATAATTTATACATGAACTATTATTTTTATTTTCTGGCTTGTTAGAAGAGCTTGACGTACGTTACTATATAAAGCTGCTCTATACTTTGAAGCTAAATAGAGATCATTGAAGGATTTTGAAAAAGCGTTCTTAGAATAAAAGAGGGGGAACATAAATGATATCGGTCAAACTTGGCAGTTTAAATGAGAAGAGGGAAAACTAAAGGGCCTTATCAGAAGTGAAAAGGGAATGAAATAATGGAAACATCTAACAGTTATCTTGCCGTTGGACAGTGTATTAAAGCAGCCCTGACACTTGCACGATTTTGGTTCCCGCATAGTTTGCGCATAGTTTGCGCATCATTTCGTGCCACTTCGGGAAACGTTCGTGGCAAGTGCGCAAGGATGAGGAAAAGTGCGGGACAATGCTAAAGATTCGTGGCAGTGTTTTGGCACGACAAATTTTGTGTACGAATTTCGTGAACACTACGAGAACTATGCGTATCCTTAACGTATCCTGTTCGTGTCGATGCTTGCCAGTTCGTGCCAAGGTCCGAGTGGCACGCATGTTCACGACCAGGTAACGATAAGTTCACGAATGGTTTGCTCAAAATTTGCGCATAGGCTGCGCATACTTCCCGCATAGTTTTTTGCATTACTCGCGCATGGTCTACGCATGCGCAATACATCACAAGAAAGCTCACAATCTTTATTCATGTTTTATCATGGAATCCAGCATGGCTAATTGCTCCTCTTCCTCTGAGGCTGAAATGCCTCAAGTTTTAGAGCACCAGGTCGTTGATGATCCCTCTCAAACACAGCCTTCTAGTAGTCCCCGTAAGGCCCAGAGCAAGGGCAGGAAGAGATATAGGGGTTCCACAAATATATTACGACCAACAATTGGACTGATGAGGCTATACAAATTCTAGCTGAATATATCAGAGAGAAGCCACAACTATACGACAAGAAAATTACTGTCTAGACAGTAAAGTGTGAGAACAAGAGTGTGAGAACAAAGTGTGAGAGCAAAGTGTGAGAGCAAAACTATCAGCGGACTTCGTGCCACTAAATGTCACGTACTGGCACGACTCGATGCTGGGCAATGCGGGACCAAACATTTGTGCAATTGTGAGAGTAGCATAATAATGATAATAAACAAGCGCTCAAGCACTTTAAGCCTGTAAAACCTAAGGGGGGCACAGCCCAGCCCCCCCCCCCCCCCCCCCCATTTACCTTTGGTGATTTTTCCTATAATTTAATGGCAACATGTTGGTGGATAAAAAAGGTATGCCCCATATTTTCGATTGCCAAGGCACCAACAAGTTCAGAAAAATGTCAGACATAGTATCCCTAAATTCGGGTTCATTTTTAAAAATTTTTTATGAAAGCGAATGTCACCATTTATCTAGGGGTAAAAGGTCATTGATCTTTGCTGAAAACATGAAAAAAACTGTATCTCGGGAAACATATGGTATGTGGATGATCTTCATGTCTAAATGCACAGAACTGTATAGAAAGGACACACGCACACACATACAAAAAAAACCACCCAAGGACTAAGTCTTTCACCTTTGCTGAAAAAATGAAAAATTGTTTCTTGGGAATAAACTTTGATTTGTGGATGATCTGTTGTCAAAATGCACAGAACGTAAAAAGGAAACACAAAATAAAATTTACCCCAAGGCCCAAGTTGTGACCTTCAAAATTGTTGGTGTCAAAATGCACGGAACTCTAAAAACTAAAATAGTATAAAAGTTGACTTCGATAACTAAGTCGTGACCTCCAAAATGATGTCAAAGGTCCAAAAAAATATCACTTAAAATCACATAATATTTACCATATTTTAACCATTCTAAGCTTACTTTGCACTCATACACAATAAAGACGCTTTATACAACCTGGTTTACTAGATGAATTGACAGGTATTGTTTAAAAAGTTTAAACAACTGTTCAAAGTTTTAAACAGCAAAGTTCAATTTTTCAAATTCATTGTTCAAAAAATTGAACATTGTTGTTTAACTTTTTAAACAATACCTGATCAGTTCATATAGTAAACCAGGTTGTATAAAAATTGTACAAGTTATTTAATCTTATTTTTTACTTTTACTTTTACTTTTATTTTTTATGTACATCGATAGTTAGGTATGGGGGGATAACTACTTTCCTGGGCAGCTTAGGGTCAAAGGTCATTGAGCTCTGCTTAAGATGTAGGCCTATCTGAATGCCAAGATAAGATTATGGAGGATCTTTCTGCCAATTGCACATAGTTGTACCATACAAATAAAATTGTTTACATATATGAACTGTACACAGGCATGATAGGTACAACGGGTTGTTCAGTTCATATTGTCAACAACTGTTTACATTTTTAAACAGCGTTTTCTCTGTGTAATGACACAATAATCTGATGGTCGCAACCAAATCTTGACCCTTAGATATGAGGTCCAAGGTCAAAAGTACTCTCTTTATCATTTTAAGACCTGTCACTAGCCTTTTTCTTCTGCATCTTTTCTCTCTCCATCGTTAAAGCATTGTCCACAATACACTCTACATGCCGCAATACATGTCATGCCAGACTGGATTTCTGCGGTTGACACTGCTGATTTCCTTCCTGACATTTACGACCAAAACCTTTTGAGGAGGTTTTTGGCAGCGATATCGCCCGACAGCATTATTATTCTGAGTTTATATATTGCTGTGTAATTCCACTTAGTCCTTAGTGACTCCCATCCTCTTATGACGGGGTCAGTGCATGGTTGCTGTATCTTCCATACCGCACCTGCAGGTGAACAGAGTGTTGCATTGTTGCATCTTCTGAAGGGGGTAGTCTAACAGGGTCAGTTCTTCCTTTTGTTGCTTGCTCCTGAAATTGCTGGAATGTGAGTACAAAACATCTATCGGGTGAAGAATTGTACATGGCACTAGCTAAGATTATAGAACCTTCCAATATTTCTGGGATCCAGCAAATACGTAACTTATGGCGTATCTACCTTGGTAGCCATGAAGATAGAGTGAAAGTGATAACGAGTAGCTTAGAGCTTCGTGGGCCAGTAACCCCAGTTCACGATCTCAACCCCTATACTAAGACCAGGGATGAGAATCTCCTTCGTGTTGTGATAAAGGATATACCATTTTCAGTCAGTGATCAACTTATTAAGTTTGAGTTCCAAACCAAAAAGCTGGAAATTCAGGGTGAAATCTACAGACAGAAACTGAGAGTTTATGGACAACTGACGAGTTGCCTCAATGGAGATAGAATGTTGTTCATTAAACCACCTTCCCAAGCCCTCCCTGGGAAATTCCTTTTTGGAAAGGTATTCGCCGGTCGCTTATATCACCTCGGGCAGCCAGAACAGGGAGGAGGAAGCGTTGCTACATGTTTGAAATGTTTGGAGAAAGGGCATCACGTTTCTACATGCAAGAATGCAATCAAGTGCACCTATTGTAAAGAGAGCGGGCATGTGAAAAGCAAGTGCCCAAGCTACCTAGCAACAGACGCCACTGATATCCAGGCCGACGATCGCTCTGGGCAAGCCGCCACAACTAGCCTAAGGTCAAGCGCTTCGTACGGTGGTAAGGCGAAGAAGCAATTAAATCTACAGGATTTTCTTCCCACCCCCTCCCCAACAGAGCAGAAATCAAATCGGCCACGAAAAGCGCCTAGTGTGACGAGCTCTATCGTGGTAGATAGCGATGGAAAGATTTCATCCACGGATGAAGATCCTGAAGACAAGCCTAGAGGAAATAAAGCAAAGATGAGCAGTTACAGCTCAAGTTCAGAGGGAGACACAAGCGATCGCTATAGCGACAACGACGAAGGTACCACGCTGTCTGCTGAGACACCTCCGCTAAAATTGCCACAGGAAAAAAAGGAAAGCCTCGAAAAGGAAGCGAAAAGACACGAGCAAAAAGAAGTGAGTTGAAAATAACAATGAAAGGATAGAAAGAGCAAATGACGATTTAATAGTTCATGGATGAGTCCTTATTACATTTTATTTCCCTGAATGTGAGGGGATTGCGAGACAGACTTAAAAGAAATAAAATTTTCTTATGGCTGAAAAATCAGAAATGTGACGTTGCTTTTTTGCAAGAAACCTTTTGGTTAGAAAACATAGAACAAAGTGTGAAAATGGAATGGAAAGGACAATGTTTCTTTGACCATGGTACTAATCACTCAAAAGGGGTAGCTGTTTTAGTGCGTGAAGGTCTTTCATTGAATTTACTCTCAGTTTATCGTAAAAGAGATGGTAGAGCTATTATTATTAGATTTTCATGTCATTCCAAATCCTATTTTTGTATAAATATTTAGGCTCCGGCAAAGAACATAGAGAAAGAAACTTTTTATAAGTCAGTAGATTCTTGGGTGAAAGCATGCAAACCTGGTAATGATATGATTATAGCAGGTGGAGATTGGAATTGCGTGCAAAATAGAAGGTTAGATACTTATGGCATATCAAATGTTTATTTACCGAAGAAGAATTTTAAGAGTTTTCAAGCAAAAAATAGATTGATTGATATATGGAGAAAGTGTAACCAAGATAAAAAGCAATTTACTTGGCGACAATTATAATTAAAAGTATATTCCAGACTGGATTACTGGTTGATTTGTAGAGATCTTTTAGGTTCAGTCTTTTCAACAGACATAAGACCCGCATTAAAATGCGATCATAATGCCATATCATTAAAAATAAAAATATCTCAGGAGAAGAGAGGCAAAGGTTATTGGAAGATGAATAATTCGTTGTTAAAAGACGAGGTTTACGTACGAAATGTTAAAAATTTGATACAAAAGGTTAAGTTGGAAACGAAAAAAATGAACAAACAAATGCAATGGGAAGTTTGTAAATAGATGACGAAAGAGTACTATATGAAAATGGAAAGAGAATTAAGACATTTTTACGAGATGTTAGATGAAGACATGAGTGATGAAATCATAGAGAAAATGAATAAATTAAAACAAGAGTTAGACAAATGGTATACAATAAAGTGTAAAGGCGCTTTCGTTCGATCGAGAGAAACATGGAGAGAGGAGGGAGAAAAATGTACTAAATATTTTATTCAACTTGAAAAGAAAAGAGGAAGTAAGAAAGAAATACATTTTGTTGGAAGAAAAGGAAAAAAGATTGTTAATAGCGATGAGATTCTAAGAGAAATCCATAGATTAAAAAAAAAAATTATATAGTCCACCTGTATACGAAACAGATGTTGATGAATATTTTAGACATGTGCAGGTACCATGTATATCTAGAGAAGAAGCAGAAAGCTGTGAAGGATTACTTACTGAAACGGAATGTGGGAAAGAGTTGTCTACCATGAAACTGAACCGTTCACCGGGAAGTGACGGTCTTAGTGTGGAATTTTATAGATTTTTTTGGAATGAAATTAAAGACCTGGTTATAAATAGTCTGAATGAAGGGTATAAAAAGGGCGAGCTCTCTTTCACACAAGGGCAGTCAATTGTTACTGTATTATACAAAAAAGGTGATAAGGGATCTTTGGATAATTGGCGACCGATATCTTTACTTAACATTGATTATAAAATTGCAGCCCGTGTATTGGCAATGCGATTACAGAAAACTTTATCATCTATTATTTCAGCTGACCAATGTGGATTTATAAAAGGTAGATCGGCAAATGAAAATGTTAGGCTTGTTCAAGATGTTATTGATTATTGTAAATTTAAAAGTTCAAGTGGGATTATTGTATTTTTAGATTTTCAAAAAAGCTTTTGACAATGTTATCCACTCATTTCTGCTTGAAACTCTAAATCGTATGAATTTTAAGAAATCGTTCATAAATTGGATTAAGATGTTATAAAAAATGCTCATGGTAGAGTAATACAGCGTGGCTGGTTATCAGAGTCATTTCATATTTATAAAGGTGTTAGACAAGGATGTCCCCTATCTGCATTGTTGTTTATTTTGGTTGCAGAGATTTTAGCGATTCGAATTAAAGAAAATGAGGAAATTAAGGGAATAAATATTTCAAGAAACGTTTTATACTTATCAGAAAGAGAGGTAAAAATAACCCAGTTTGCGGACGATACTACGATATTTGCAGATTCAATCAAATCTTTTAATAATGTTATGAAAGAGGTAGATAGTTTTGGTAAAATTGCAGGTCCAAAAGTAAATTGGAATAAAACAAAGATGTTAAAAATAATGGATTTTAACTCGGGAATAAGTGAATTTGATTTTACAGAAGAACCTGTTAAGTATTTGGGAATATTTGTGGGGGAAAATGAAGAACATGTACGAAAGCTAAATTGGGAAGGAAAAATTGAAAAGGTTAATAACATTTTAAAAACATGGAAAATGAGACAGCTTACATGCTATGGAAAAATAATCATTATAAAATGCTTAATTGTACCTCAAATTGTCTATGTAGCAACGGCTGTTCCGATTCCAGAGTATATATGCAAAGGTTTACATAAAAATATATATTCCTTTTTGTGGAATTCGAAGCGTGAAAGGGTTAAACGCAATATTTGTGTCAGACCAGAGGATGAAGGAGGTCTTGGGATGGTTGATTTATATTGGAAATCAAAGTCGTTGATATTGTCATGGATTTACAAATTTTTTAATATTGATGGTGCCATGTGGAAAACTCTTTTCTCCTTTTGGATAAGCCAGATAGGAGAAATTCCTTATTACTTTCAAATAAATTGTCATCCAAAACACATGTTGAATCTATGTAGAAAGAAAGGTCTGCCGATGTTTTATATTGATCTTTTATGTACGTGGGCTGAACTACGGTATTTAAATGAGCTGAGTGTAAGGAATTTGTATCATGAAATACTTTGGAATAATAGTAACATTGTAATAAACAAACAACCATTATATTTTCCGGAATGAAAGGAAGCCGGAATTCTTAAAGTTAAACACGTCATACATAAAGGTAAATGGAAATATGCCTCCTGTTAAAGGATTTACTTGACGTTGATAATTTATTATTTTCCTTTAAATTTACAAAATTAAAGACAGCGTTCCCTAAAAGTTGGTTTAAAAAATTGAGTATATCAAAAGAGCAACATGATAACTTTTTTGAACAAGAGGAAATTGACACCTCTGTTGGAGAACGTATTAATATCACTTGTACTAAAGCCAACAATTATTACTTATTGTTCTTAGAAAAAAAGGTTAATTTTTTTACATTGGAGTTTTGGCAAAGATGGCTAAACCTGCCAGAATCTTTTGCTTGGAAGTACTTCTTTTATTTCAAATTTAAAAATATAAAAGATAATAAAATCAAACAGTTCAACTTTAAAGTTTTGCATAGAATATTGTCTTCACGAAACAATCTGTACAAATGGAAAATTGTAAATTCAAATCATTGTGAAACATGTAACGAAACCGAGACTATTGATCACTTTCTGTTTTATTGTAAAAAAGTTCAGGTTTACTGGAAAATTATATCTAGGATGATTTATTTTATGTTCAAAGAAGAAAGAATGATAAACATGAAAACGTTAATCATTGGGTATAAAATAGGAAACCTGAAGTTTGATCTCATTAATCTTATGATAAATTTTGCACAGTTTGCGGTTTATACTTTTTATATAAAATACAACCTTAAGAATTTACATCATAGTAACAAAAGATTGATTGTCGAATTTATTTCATCATTCAAGTCTTATTTGAAACATTTTGGAGTTAAACAATTTAGCGTCAAAGAAGTGAAGAAGATAATTGATATGTTGTAATTTTTGAGACATTGTATCATTCAACTTTTGAAAAATTGTTTGTACCTTGTATATTTTTGTAAATATATATGATATGTAAATATAGTGAAATAATAAATCCCCATGGAAGAGGCAAAGAGAAAAAAAAAATCTTCTGAAGGGGGTGGTCTGACAGGGTCAGTTCTTCCTTTTGTTGCTTGCTCCTGAAATTGCTGGAAGCGTGCCTTTTCGAGGACTCGTACTATCCCCACAATCATAAATGATAGGTATGCATGGTCTTCAACTCCACTACTTGTCTAATTTCTGAGTGAGTTGAAGTGCTGCATAAGAATGTATTGATAATGCTTGTTGGTAATGTTCATCTGCAGAGGGTAACCTTTGTGTGTCCATAAATACAATTGAGGCCGTGTCATTTCCAGACCATACAAAGTTGAAAAAACCCTCTTCTCTGGTGATTTTGTCGAAATATACGCCGTCCATTTCTGATTGCATACAAAGTTATACAATTGTTTTGTCGATGGTAGCTGAGTAATACCAAAACCGACCTAAGAGTCAACCCAGAATTGCCTGTATCATGTGACAGGGAAGAATTTCTGGCCAGTGAAAAGAAAAAAAAAGAGCTCTAATCAAGATCATAATTATCTGCAGAGGTGGGCCGCCACAATATCACTGTGTGCCAAGCGAAAGATAATTGTGACACGTTGACTGAAGAGACTGCATTTGATTTCTCAAGAATGTGCATGCTCCAGTTGTTGCTACCCAAGATACTGATAGTTTAGTATTACTCTTCTACAGTTGACGAAACAACAGTACCAATTTGTACATGTAATGGACATTTCGACAATAAACATCACTAACAAATTCTAAGAGTTTCTTTTCAATTACTCATGGCCTGGAAATGGCACGGTCTCTTGTATTCATGGACACACAAAATTTACCCTCTGCAAAGAACATTTCCAACAAGCATTATCAATACATTCTTATACAGCACTTCAGCACACTTAGAAATTATCCAAGCTAGACTTAAGGCCATACAGATCACTTATGGTTGCGGGGATATTCTCCTGGCAAAGGCGCTCTTCCTGAAATTTCAGAAGCAGCTAAATGATGAATCGACACTGACAGACTACCCCCTACAGAAGATGCAACAAAGCAATCTAGCTCTCTGTGTACATCTGCAGGTTGCGGTATGGATGAATCTTCATACAGCAATCATTGACCCAGCCGGAAGAGGATGGGAGTAGCACAGTAACAAGAAACTCAGACCGAAGATGCCATCATGCGATATTTCTCCCCCAGATGAAAGGAATTAGTTGTAATGTCAGGAAGGAGATAAGCAGTATCAGCCAGTGCAGTCTTTCATGGCATGTGCTGCAGCATGTTGTGGATGAACGATGGAGAGAGTAAAGATGCGGAGAAATTGCCAATGATAAGATGATAAAATGATAAGAGAGTACTTTTGACCTTTGACCTCATGTCGTAAGGTCGAGATATGCAATTCTCAACATACTGAGAGTTGTCCACAAATTATATAAACAATAACTATGTGTTAAACACAGACGGATTCATATAACTACAGGCATAACTTTCTTATGTCTGATTTCGCTCAAATTTTTCGCTGATCTCCTTTATTCTGTCTTATCTTTGAGCTTTGACGGTTTTGGTTTCCCTTTATACATGTAAAATGTTACTTTGCCATGGGGACGGGCGGAGCGGGAGTTTTGTTTACCTCGTTGCTAGGATACCACCTTGCGATTCGAGTTGCAAAAGAGTTTTGGTGGGCAATGTCGTCATGCATATTCATCTCGATCCATTTCTATTGTATAACTACTTGAGCTTTGACGATCTCCATTGTTCCCACTCATGCATATTCATACTCGCCCATTTAGTACCTACCTTCCTCTTTCCCTTCCTTTTGTTGCTCATACATATGCATGGTTGCTAAGTGTGACATCATCACCATTCATATGCTAATGAGCTATTACGTCATAGTTCATTCATATTCAAATTTTCTATTGTTTACCCAATTGGACTTCCCTACTCTCTTACCTTTTTACGTCTTTATTTTAGTCACACGATTCAAATTTGCTAGATAACCAAGTATTGAATTATTCATATTTTCTTTTGAACATAGCAATCCACTTGCAACCCGGTGAGGAGAGAGTTATCACGTCTCCTAATTATCCGAACAATTACCCAAACAATGCCGATGTGCAATGGCTTATAATTGCTCCTCCAGGATACAGAATTTTCCTTCAATTCAGCGATTTTGAGACCGATTATAGTGACGTGGTGAATATATACGAAGGATGGACGTCAGATTACTGGAGAAGAGCTGAGATTATATCTTTATATGGATGGTCCATTCCGAGCAATATCGCATCCAAGGGATCATATCTCTGGATTTGGTTTACTAGCAATCAGTGGACTAGTTACAGGGGATTCCGGGCCTTACTGAGTGCTGACATACCAGGTGAGTTACATCTGTGCTTCCACTAATATCAACTATGAAATTGCAGTCGAACGTTAATGATTTGAAATCGAACGTGATCGGCAATATAGCTGTAACCGCTTTTTTTGTTTTTAATCGCATTTTCGAATAATTATTCTGAAATATGACGAGCAAGCGAAGCGAGCGAGCCAAAAATGGCTACTTTTCCTGTTTTTAATTGCATTTTAGAAAAAAAAATTAAAAATATGACGAGCGAGCGAAGCGAGCGAGCCAAAAATAACCACTTTTTTTGTTTTCAATCGAAGTTTTGAAGAGTGGAAAATGGCATTTTAGAGTACTTCACTGCTTGAATATGATGCTTATGACAACATCTACTTATTTACAAATTACTGTATAATTTTTCTTTTCAGTCAATATTTCTGGGGGGGGGGCAACTGGGGGGAAAAGCTTCTGAGTGGGGGGATCAAATGCCCCCCCCCCCATGCCCCCCCTTGGTGCCGCCACTGCCTCTGTCACAATTAGATTCAGAGTGATTAATGAAGGTGTATCAAGAACTACACAATAGATCCAATCTAAAGTAGCAAAGTATATCAGTCTTACATTAAAAAATACGAATGGCCTATTATTGATTGATGCTAGGTGTATTTCATTTCCAATACCGAAAACAACATAATTTACAAAGTATATAATTTTAAATTGAAATGAAATAGGAACCTACTAAAAAACATAGTTTGTAAAATAGATACAATGGTAACACATTTTAAAACAGCATAATGAACTTTAAAAGCAGTCATCACCAAGTATGTCTTCGTTCTCATGAATTAGAGAGTTTTTAAATCAACTATATATTGACATAAAAACTGTAGATTGTTCATTTATAGCTTCCTTGATATCTTCACCACTTATGTTCACACGTGTGTAATTGTAAGTACATGTATTTGTTTTATGTATGTTTATGCAGTGCGAAATAAGATTATTCATAGTTTTATGTCATTTGTAAGTTTGGACGATTGCCATCAACCACAGTGATGTTACCACTTCTTATTGTCGCTACAGTTTTTTTGTTCCTTTTTTTCAAAGCGGGAAACATAAGGTTCAAACTTGGCATTTTAAGAGGAAAACTGATAAATGAGAAGGAGGAAAGGGGAAAAAGGAGGGCTTATCAAAAGAGAAAAGAGGAAATTTAATTTCACATTGCTAAAAAAGCCACCTTTTAGAACTAAATGAGGATAACTTATCACAGTTATCTTGCCCTTTGACAGAGTAATAATAAAAAAAAAGAGCTTAAAGGAGAATACAACCCAGGCATCAGTGTGCTCTTAGGGAATAAAGATGACCAAGAAGAGTAAGCAGTGAAAGTTTGGGCAAATCAGACAGTCTGTTCAAGAGTTATGAATTTTGAAATTTTCGGTAAATCCCTGTTATGGGGATCCTTGAGTTGGCAACTTTGCCAGCATCTGTGATGTCATCGTGGACAACTCTCAATTCATTTTGTACATAACTTTTCCCAAAAGTTGATTTATATAAAATTTCAAGTCAGGAATCAGTATAATTCTTCCAAATATGATTGCAGAATTGATAGAGTCATGTCATACTCAAAAAATAAATCAAAATAATTTTTATTTTTCTTGAAAATAAAGAAAATGTTAAATTCTGTGTACAAAATGGATTGAGAGTTGTCCACGATGACATCACAGATGCTGGCAAAGTTGCCAATTCAAGGATCCCCAAATAAGGACTTACTTAAACTTTCAAAGTTCATAACTCTTGAACAGATTGTCAGATTTTCTTCAAACTGTCACTGTTTACTCTTCTTGTTCTTCTTCATTCATTGGAAGCATACTGATGTCTGGGTTGCATTCTCCTTTAAGTGCTTTAACCCTATAAAACTTAAGGGGACATATTGTGCCCCCCTACATTTTCCTTTGCCCGTACTACAACTATCAGTCGATTTCTTCATCTGATGACTTTTCCTAACATTTATTTTTAAACATTTTGATGTATAACAAAGGTATTCAGGAAATTTCTCATTGCCGACGCAATCCTAAGTTGACAAAAATGTCAATCAAATATTGTGTGTTTTTATGGGCTTACTTCGAACCATCGGGTCTTCGCGTCAGGCCGTGTAATCGCGTAACGCGACCTTTCGTGAAAAAAAACCCTTTATTTACGAAAGGTCGGGTTCACCATTTGAGAAATATACCAGTTAAATCTACGAAAAGTAGTGTCCATTAACCCGACACTTCGTAAAAATTAGCTAGCAAATATACTAAGGGTCGCGTCCTTAACGCACATTTCTACAACAAATAATTTGACGAAAAACGCGTTGAATAAAAGCTAGAATTTGATTTGCACAAAGTCAGCCTTTGCCTCGGAAAGTCCAGAGGTGAGTACAGTTTAAATTTCGCTAATTTGTCAAAAAATAGAATCTATTCATAGTGAGTTCTACATTGTGCCAAATCTCCGTTAATTTCTTTATATTTCAAAGAACTGTCCTGAGTTTTATATCATGAAATTATGTTCCAGAAACTCACGAACTTTGTAAACTGCTTTCATCGTCGGCAGCTCATGTTACCGCTGCATTGCGCTAGGCACCCTGTCAAGACGCAACATCTTGCCCAGACTTTCGGGCGGATTGCCTATGATTGTAAATGCATTGCAAAAACGGTTGACAGTGAGATTCAACGTTTATCCCACCTACATGCATAGTGTGTTGGCGAGTTGACGAATCGGTTATCCCAATTGTTGCATGATGTATGGACCAATTTCACAACGCAAGAGGGCAGCAGACTGTTCGACACAGTTCGACCTACTGGGGTGGGCGCTCCCACTTTTATAGTACACAAGTCAATAGCGCGTTATGTAAATTCCTTCGATTTTTTGTCTATTTTGACCAGTATATGCAGATTTATTTTAATATTTGCAATGAGAAATTATCAGGGAAGTTCAGGTCGGAGCTGTGCGGTGCTCAAATGCCACAAGGATTAGAGAAAGTTTAGAAATTGGAAGCTAACTGAGTGCGAAATTCACTCGCTTTTGACACATGAAGCCTGTTTGTGTGAGTAGCCGTACTCCCTACACAGGTTTCCGTAAGCAATGTGAAGGAATTCGTCGCCAGTGGGTAAAAACATCAACAGAAGGGACTTTTAAGTCAAGAAACATATCATTATGTACTTTGGCGTAAAATTTAATGAGTGAAAACTTGACTTTGTAAACAGAGTGAGATTTAGGGCTCCCGTTTACTACGGCTTCTATGCTGCTATCGAACTTTTACTGACAAAACTAAGTTGAAAAACCATCGAAATTACAAAAATACATCATACCTTCATCCGTCAGATATGACCATTGTCTTACCTCATCTACCCATGTATCCATGCTTTATTTTATTGATCTTGAATAAAGTAAATGGAACAATATCGGGGCATATCTCATATCTTACATTCATTTTGTACACAGAGCCAATCGCGGTCAGCGCGTTTGCCCACAGCAGCAATGGCGTCGCCGATAGAGGGCCAAACACATCAACCGGCCGTGAAATTGGTCTATAGCTGTGTAAATCAAGGGGGTGTGTGTGGGCGAGGCGGGGGTCTATGACTGTGTGTACAGTTTAAGCTCAGATTTCAAAGACAGCATAAGGAAGAATAATGAGACTAGATCTAGGTATGGTTTAATCCAGCGGTGTAACAGGTTCCTGTTATCGGGGGGGGGGGGCAAAATTTCTGGTAACTCAGTCAAGAATCAGTGGCATAGTTATGATTTCATTTGAGGGGGGGGCGGTAGTGAGTACACAAAGCATTCGAAACACTGAGCGTGCAAAGCGCACTCCATAGGGGGAGGGTGCAGGGAGGGGGAGACTACCGCCCCCTTAAGTGAAATCCTAGCTATGCCACTGATTCTAAATTTACTTACCAGGAAATTTTTGACTCTGTCCCCTCCCCCCCCTTTCCTCTTTTTTTCCATATTTCTTCTTCTTTCTCCCTTTTTTCTTTCTTTCCCTTTCTCCATTCCTTTTTCTTCCTTTCCCTTCCTTTCATTTTTTTTTTGCAGTGGTTTGGTGGATTTTCCCACTGAAATCCTTCAGGGGACACTCTGTCCCTCCCTCCCCTGCCCCTGGCTGTTACACCACTGATTTAATCTTGCTTCTACTTCTTCACGGATTCTTGATATATCTGTAGACTCAAACAGTGTCCAATGAAAAATTTTCTTTTTTGAGAGGTAGATCAGAGCATCCCATTCATTTATTTGTTTTGACTTTGTTCATCAGATTGAACATGCCCAGGTTGAAACTTGATGCTGCATTTATGTCTGCATGCAATTCATGTTGGAGATGTAGGTGATGATTGCTTGTTGACTGAGACTGAAGAAAATTTCTGCAAGAATGAATTAGTCTAGTGTACCACTCCAGATATGGAAGGTAAGTAAATTCTGCATGAATTCAGTAAGGTTGCTACATGTACATGTATGTCAATATTCAGCCAGGGTTTAGCATCATTTGCAAGGCCATTGGCCTTGGTTGCATATACACCCATTCTTGAATTTATTTGTAAAATTTCCTAAATATTATTATTGTCTCTTTTGAAAAGTTTATCAGTCTGGCACGATGAATAGTTTTCTTCCTTGAGTTTCATGTGCACCAGGATCAAAATATCTCACCAACATTTTTTGCTTACACTTCATTGAGAAATGTATTGCTTAGTTAAAGCCAAATAATTGTTCAGTTTTACTTGTTCATTTTTGCTATACAAACAGAAACTATATATTGTTTTCAGATTTCCTCTCATTCCATTTGCAAGTTTGTTTTTTATTATTAAATTTCAAGTTGAGATATGTATTGTTCAATGTGTGTATTGTTCCAAATTTATGTTGTATAAATTTCAATTGTATTTTTAGTTCTGTGAAATAAAATAAAATGATTTATAAACCTTGGTCTGCAAAGGTAAATATTTAGTGTTCCTAATGTCCATAATCTGTACATGTACTTTGCATTTATCCTAATTCAAGTCAGCTTTCAATCTCATCTTGTTTTCTTTAATAGAAAGAATTCACCTTCTACTCTTCATTGCGTTGGACCCCTGCTTTGGAGATCTGTCTCTCAATGAGTGAGGAGTCATGGCTCTGTATGCAGCAGGGGGGGGGGGGGGGGGGACGGGAGCAGTAGCCCAACCCACAATTCAATTTAATTCAAATTTATTGATATGCAGTCAACAATTTTAGATTATCATCGACATACGAAATGTTTTGTAATGTCATTAAACAAAGTTACAAAACAAACAATTGCATTATTTTTTTGACTAAACCCCTTCCCTTAGGTGTGTGTATGTGAATTATTTGAAACTCTAACAGCAGATTATTGTTTCATTTGAGGATTTGAAACTTCATAAATTCAGTATAGTGTAATAGTAATTTGATTTGCATGATGAGTATGTAAGTTTCAAAATTACTGTTTTCAGCTGCGTTTTAATTAATTTTATTAATTTCTTCTGAAGGGATGTGGAATAGCTCATTCTTCCTGAGTTGTCCGCAACATCTGACCATGAGTTCTGTTAATGATTTATTTACAAGTATTATTTAAAGCAGAAAAGGATTCTATTGGGCCTTGATACATGTTGGCAATTTGAATTACTAACATTTGAATGGTAGTGATGTAAAACTCTATAGTCTATTCTTTATTTTGTTGTAAGTTGTGAACAGAGTATATGATTGAAAAAAAAATTGTTATGACTGATATGAAATATATTTTACTTTTAAGTGATGAATGAAGGCTGATGTAGTTTCCTTTTATCGGAATGAACCTATTTTAACATGTACATGACTGTAATCACCATGTAGAAAAATATCATTACATAGCAAACCCTTTTTTTTTTACTACAAGTGTACTTTGATATTGATTGTGTAATCCCCAGCAATTTTTAAAAGAATGTGATAATTGTAATACATGTATACATGCGCAACTAAGAAATACTGAAGCCCCCCTCTTATGAAATGAATATGGGGCTATTGAAAAATGAAGCAACCAAGAGGGTGTGTTCAAGAGAGAGGGAAAGGGTTGGAAAGAGAGACAGAGACAGATACAGGAAGAAAGAGATGAAAAATCAATTCAGGCGAGATTATTTAATGAAAATTCGAGGGTGTCCGAGAGAGAGAGAGGGGGGGGGGGGCAGAGAATGGGAAAGGATGGAGTAGTGGAGAGTTTGTGAAGGAGATAATTGCAATGTATACGTGTTTTGTGTTGATTAAATTTGTCAGATTTTCAAAGTCCATTATCTTTTGAAGATCAAGGTCGTACATCTACAAGTCATATACCTTTATGGATATTAATAACTCTTGATAAATTCTTTGGTATAGGTCTTCCCACGCATTCACTCAAAATTTATCATCGCACGTGATTAGCCGCCACCCCCCCCCCCCCCCTCCCCATGATCAGTGATTGTAAAGAAAAGATAAATATTTGGCATTTCCTTGGAAGTCTGTTAATTCGCTAAAATTCGACAGATTGGAACCTAATTATAATGAAATTGAAGTACTTGCATATCATAAATGGATTAATATCAAAAATTTATTTTTTTACCCGATACTTCGTCATTTGAAGGTAGTTTTCTCACGAATATTCGCGTAAAAGATTAGTCTTATGTCAATGACCACAATTGCTAAAAATTAATTTTTTACCACACGATTTACCCGACCTTTCGCAAATACAGGGGGCTGTTTTCACGAAAGGTCGGGTTACGCGATTACACGGCCCGACGCGATCTCCCGATGGTTCGAAGTAAGCCGTTTTCTGTTACCATTTCGGCTAACAGAAAATTGTGGGAAGACAAATAATTTCATTTCTTGCAATTTTTCTATAGGTATGAAGTAATAATGGTTGTAAATTATAGTTTTAAAACATATGGCTAACTTTAAAACCATCAAACTTTGTTTTAACAAAATCTGGGTGTATGACTTGCATCTCTACTGAATATGGAGAAACACATAACCTACATTAGCAGATCATCTTTTTGTTTGTTATACAACATTCGTAGATACTTAGACCAGAAAAACACTGCAACCGTTGTTAGTGCATTTATTAGCAGTAGGTTTGATTATGATTATTGTAATGGATTAGTTTTGGCTTGCCATATTCACAGAAAAATCAAGCTGCAGCGTGTTCAGAATGCATGTGCACGACTTGTGTCCAGTTCCTCAAAATTTTCCCATATTACACCTGTTTTGGTGAAGTTACATTGCTTGCAACTAAGGCAGAGGCTTGCATTTAAGATATTTTTGCTTGTTTACAAAACACTGAATGGCAAAGCTCCTAATTACTTCTCTAATTTGACATAAATTAAATCACATTCAAGGCACATTATTTACACAGTACACAGGACAAGATGCTTCAAAATGTCGACCATATGGCAAAAAGGAAAGTGATTTGTCAAATGATAAAGACATATTAAAAACTGGAAAGTGTACAACTTAAGCGTATTATTTTCTATGTTTTCCTTTATAATTACGTAAATAGCGTCCCAAGTCGGAGACATTGAGAAATTCAAAGGGGTATTGTATAGACCTATGTCAATCAATTGTTGTGAGTTGTCCACAAATTAAATCACCAATAGCTATGTTATAGTGTCCAACACAGACAAATACTTTCTTACTCCGTGTGTCCGATTTCGTTCAACTTTTCTCTGATCTGCTGTATTCTGTCTTAGCTTTGATTTAAAACTAATTGACTTGAGGATTTGGGTTTCCTTTTAATGCAGTCATGTAGAATGTGACTTTGTACAGCCTTCCTCTCAGAGTTTGATTGTATATTTTGTGTCTTTATTTTAATTTGCAGTGTAACCAAGTATTGAATTATTCATATTTTCCTTTAACACAGAAATTCACTTGCGACTCGGTGAGCAGAGAGTTATCGCATCTCCTAATTATCCGAACAATTACCCCAACGATACCGATGTGCAATGGCTGGTAATAGCTCCTCCAGGATACAGAGTTATGCTTCGTTTTAGCAATTTTACGACACAGGAAGATTACGACGTGGTGAATGTATACGAAGGTTGGACGTCGGATTACTGGAGAAGATCTGAAATTATATCTTTATCTGGATGGTCCATTCCAAGCAATATCACAACCAAGGGATCATATCTCTGGATTTGGTTTACTAGCAATCAGTGGACCAGGTACAGGGGATTCCGGGCCTTACTGAGTGCTGACATACCAGGTGAGTTACATTTGTGCTTCTGCTAATATCAACTATCAAATCTCAGTCAAACGTTAATGATTCTAGATAGCTGCAGATTAGTTTTGATAATCTTCTTTCACAATTAAATTCAGAGTGATTAATTAGGTGTATCAAGAACTACACGATAGATCCAAACTAAAGTAGCAATAGTATATCAGTATTACATTAAAAAAAAAAATACGAATGTCCTATTATTGATTGATGCTGGGTTTATTTCATTTCCAATACCAAAAGCAACATAATTTACAAAGTATATAATCATAAAGTGAAACGAAACGGGAACCTACTGAAAAGCATAGTTGGATGATAAATACAATGGTAACACATTTTTATAATAGCATATAGGGTTGAACTTTAGAGGCAGTCATCAACAAGTATATCTTCGTTCTCATGAATTAGAGAGTTTTTAAATCAACTATATATTGAATTGAAATACTGTAATTTGTTCATTTTTAGCTTCTTTGATATCTTCACCACTTATGTTCACATGTGTGTTGTTTAAGTACATGTATTTGGTTTTATGCATGTTTATGCAATGCGAAATTAGATTATTCATAGTTTTATGTCATTTGTAAGTTTGGACGATTGCCATCAACCACAGTGATGTTACCACTTCTTCTTGTTTTTTGCTTCTTTCAAAACGGGAAACATAAGGTTCAAACTTGCAGTTTAAGAGGAAAACGGATAAATGAGAAGGAGGAAAGGGGAAAAGGGGGCTTATCAGAAGTGAAAAGAGGAACTTTACTTTCACGTTGCAGAAGGGCACCTTTCAGAATGAAATGAGGAAAACTTCTAACAGTTATCTTGCCCTTTGACAGAGTAATAATAAAAAACAGAGCTTAAGTGCTTTAACCCTATAAAACCTAAAGGGACATATTGTGCCCCGCCCGCGTCTTTTTTTTCCCTACCGTTACTGCGTAAAATTGCAGAACTTCACTCAGGAAGCGACTAGTGCGAGAGGCTATTATCAATATAGAGAATATGATTTACGCAGTACACCCGCACTACGCATGCGCGTGGACTTCGTTCGTCGATCGCGTCGGCTTGCAATGCATGTGATATGGGCTAGCTGCGTACACATAATGTAAGCTAGATTTGAAGAAAAATAACTACCGGTATATCAAAAGTCACTCATACTTTGTGGTAGAGAATTATGAGAGGTTTATATAGTTTTGGATGGAATTGTTCATGTATTGAAGTGCAGCTGACACCGCGATAGTTGGTTGATGGACGCCCGAAGCTTCGGGCGAAAAGCAGTTATTAACCCTAATAAGCCCAAGGGCAATGCGTACTGCGTGTGTTCTGTGTAGCCTCTCGCACAAGTCGCTTCCTGAGTGAAGTTCTGCAATTTTACGCAGTAACGGTAGGGAAAAAAAAAGACGCGCCCCGCGCTCCCCCCCCCCCCCCCCCCCCACACACACATTTTCCTTTGTCCCTACTACACCTTTCAGTCGATTTCCACCAAATCTGGTGACCTTTTCTAACATTTAGTTTTAAACATTTTGATGTATAACAAAGGTATGCGCGAAATTTCTGGTTGCCGACGCAATCCTAAGTTGACAAAAATGTCAATCAAATATTGTTTGTTTTTCTGTTACCATTTCGCTTAACAGGAAATTTTGGGAAGGTGAACAATTTCATTTCTTGTAATTTTCTATAATTATGAAGTGATAATGGTTGTAAATTAGTTTTTAAACGTATGGCTTAGTTTAAAACCATCAGACTTTGTTTTAAAAATGGCTTGAATCTCTACTGAATATGGAGAAACACATATCCTACATTAGTAGATCATCTATTGGTATGTTATACAACTTCCGTCACATTCGTAGATACCTAGACCAGAAAAAAAAAACACTGCAACCGTTGTTCGTGCATTTATTAGCAGTAGGTTTGATTATGATTATTGTTTTGGATTAGTGTTTGGCTCGCCAGATTCACAGAAAAATCAAGCTGCAGCGTGTTCAGAATGCATGTGCACGACTTGTGTCCAGTTCCTCAAAATTTCCATATTACACCTGTTTCGGTAAAGTTACATTGCTTGCAAGTAAGGCAGAGACTTTCATTTAAGATACTTTTGCTGGTTTACAAAGCACTGAATGACCAAGCTGCTTCAGAATGTCGACCATGTGGCAAAAAATGAAAGTGAATTGTCAAATGATAAAGACATATTAACGTGGAAAGTGTACAACTTTAGCGTAATATTTTCTATGTATTCCTTTATAATTTAGTAAATAGCGTCACCAGTCGGCGACATTGAGAAATTTCAAAGGGTATTGTGCAGACTGAGTTTTTCTACCTATGTGCCAAATGTGAAAGTGATTTTCCAAGAATAAAAATTTTATAATACACAAGTCAATAGCGCGTTATGTACATTCCTTCGATTTTTTGTCTATTTTGACCAGTATATGCAGATTTGTTTTAATGTTTGCAATGAGAAATTATCAGGGAAGTTCAGGTCGCAGCTGTGCGGTGCTCAAATGCCACAAGAATTAGAGAAAGTTTAAAATTGGAAGCTAACTGGGTGCGAAATTCACTCGCTTTTGACTCATGAAGCCTGTTTGTGTGAGAAGCCATACTCCCTACACAGGTTTCCGTAAGCAATGTGAAGGAATTCGTCGCCAGTGGGTAAAAACATCAACAGAAAGGACTTCAAAGTCAAGAAACATTATCATTATGTACTTTGGCGTAAAATTTAATGCGTGAAAACATGACTTTGTAAACAGGGTAAGATTTAGGAACTCCCGTTTACTACGGCTTCTATGCTGCAATCGAACTTTTATTGACAAAACTAAGTTGAAAAACCATCGAAAGTACAAAAATACATCATACCTTCATCCGACAGATATGACCATTGTCTTACCTCATCTACCCATGTATCCATGCTTTATTTTATTGATCTATAATAAAGTAAATGAAACAATATCGGGGCATATCTCATAGCTTACATTCATTTTGTACACAGAGCCAATCGCGGTCAGCGCGTTTGCCCACAGCAGCAATGGCGTCGCCGATAGAGGGCCAAATACATAAATCGGAGGTGAAATTAGTCTATAGGATTACGGAATTAATTCTTGTCAAGTACCTTTTTTATACCTAACCTGTGTCGAGTGTTCCAAATATTAACGATAACAATGATAATACATAGAATATCTCTAGCGTACTTCATTTTTTTCATTTTGATTAAATGCGCAAGGCGCTTTTCAACGAATAAAACAATACAAACATAACGAAAGAATGATTGAACACATCACGAACGGAAAAATGTCTGTCTTTAGAACATGCAATCGAATAAGTGTAAGTTTAGGTTGCCCTTAAAAGACGTCGAAGAGTTCGAGTTCTTCAGCTCATGTGGTAGTGAACGTAGATTAATAATGTCTTACAAATGTCTGGACCAATTGATTCGAATCACGTACCTGTGGTACTCAGTCCACTGACTTATCCACTAGACCACAACACCTTAGAGTTATTCTTTAACAATACATTTTAATGACACAGTACTTATTACACCGAAATGAAGATAAGTTAATCTAAAGTCATATTTAGGATTGACATTGTGTTTCTTTAACATTAGGTATTAAAGTGTTTTGTTTGAATTACTCAGTGAGCAAGCCTTAAAGGAAACCGAAACCCTGAAGTCAGGTAGTTATTATTTTAAAGCTAAGACGGACCAAAACAGATCAATGAAAATTTTCACGAAATCGGACACAGAATAAGATAGTTTGATATGGCTTCACGAAATTTCACATGACATTTTTACACTACCATAGCTATTGATGACATCATTTTGTGAACAATTCTCAATATGTTTTGTACACACATAATAACATTTTCTTTTTGCTTAAGATTGGCATATTTTCTTAAGTCAAACTCAAGATATATAATGTAGGAGTGTTTTCTCAGCAACATGTTTGGGATGAGGACAATGAAAAATGTTTTCTTCAAAGAAATAAAGAATAATATGTGAAATTCTCTGCATACTGAGAGTTGTCCACAAATTATAATACCAATAACTATGTGTCAAACACAGACAGATTCATATAGGCATAACTTTCTTATTCCGTGCCCGATTTCGTTCAAATTTTCGCTGATCTGCTTTATTCCATCTTAGCTTTGAGCTTTGACGGTTTGGTTTCCTTTAATGAACGTAAATTGTGGTTACTTTGTACCATCTTCCTCTCAGACTTTTGTTGACTATTTTGCGTCTTTATTTTAGTCACACAATTCTAATTTGCTAGATAACCAAGTATTAAATTTGTCATATTTTCCCTTATACGCAGCAATTCACTTGCGACCTGGTGAGGAGAGAGTCATCACGTCTCCTAATTATCCGAACAATTACCCCAACAATACTGATGTGCAATGGCTTGTAATAGCTCCTCCAGCATACAGAGTTATGGTTCATTTTGGCGATTTTACGACCCAACATAATTACGACGAGGTGAATGTATACGAAGGATGGACGTCGGATTACTGGAGAAGATCTGAAATTATATCTTTATCTGGATGGTCCATTCCAAGCAATATCACAACCAAGGGATCATATCTCTGGATTCAATTCACTAGCAATTGGAGGATCACGTCCAAGGGATTCCAGGCCAGACTGAGTGCTGAGATATCAGGTGAGTTACATTTTGTGCTTCAGATGTTATACACTGGGGGGGGGGGGGGGGCACTCGACCCAAAAAGTGGTAGGTATGTGCCGCGGGCTAGACAAAAAACGGGGGCTGTGGAACGGGCTTTTTGTGACAAGGAGGAGCTTCGGAACGGGCTTCGGAACTACAAATGTTTGTGAAACGTTTTTTTTTTTTTTTTTGGAACGGTTCGCCTGCATGTGAGTGTGTATATATCCTTATGGAACGGGCATACATGCAAGCAGTTAGCCCGACGGCAGCAATGTTTTTTTCTGCGGCACAGATTGGGGCATAGTGCGTGTTAAGGCTATGGGAAGCACGGTTTTTCCGTTCTGATTGTGGTCTGGACGTGAGACTAGTCGCGCGGTGTCCTCCAATGTCATGTCAATACAATGCAATGGTGAGCGATGCTGCTTCTACACCAGGGGCTGGTGTAGAGGCTGCACTCAGAGGCGTAATAAATGAAAATATGTTGTAGCCCCCCCCCCCCCCCCCCCCCGAGGTAGATGCGCCTATATATCTTGAAATAGTTATCTTTAGTTGAGGAATTATAAAACTCTTTTTCATGAGTAAAAAGAAAATGATGCATAATGCGAGCGCGAAGCGCGCGCTGAAAATTTTTGAGATTCCAAAATGAAGAAATCGTCAGGGGCGTCGCTAGACTTTTTTCAATGGTGGGGGGGGGGGGGGGGTGTAGAGGCCAGATTTCCAGCAAACAATGCCAGTGATTACCAACAAATAATGCCGATAAATTCAACCGTATAAAGTCCACGAGGCATTGTGTGCCTCTATCACATTTTTCTTCTGAATGATATAACTGTTCACCTCACTTGCCGAATGTGTTTGCTTTCCGGAAACACCCTGTGTCTAAATACGAGTGAGCGTAGCGAGCGAGGAAAAATATACACTCTCTTTCGTAGTTAAGTGATAGTTCTTCATCAAACTACATGATGGGCTTGAAGATAACATAGGCCTGTTTGGTCACATATTTCGCCTGATACGCTTTCAAAGACCATCCTAAATCTTGATATTATACGAGCGAGCGCAGCGAGGGAGGAAAAAAAATATACCTCTCATAGTAGAAGTGATAATTCTTCATCCAAATACACAAAAGAATTAACTATGAGATATCTTACTTATACATATTTGGTCACCTCGTTTGCTGAATTCGTTCGCTTTCCAAACCATCTTTATTAGATTTTAATCCGAGCGAGCGCAGCGAGCGAGGACAAAATCTCTATACTATTATGGTAGAAGGGATAATTCTTTATTCCAATACACGATTGTATTAATCAGGAGGTAAACTTCGTCCGAGCGAGCGTAGCGAGCGAGGAAAAAATATACATACTATTTTTCATGGTAGAAGTGTTAATTTTTGATCTGCATACACGATTGTATTAATTATGAGATAACTTACCTTTTTTATATGTGTGCAGGTACATTTGATTACCTCGCTTGCCGTATTCGTTTGCTTTCCAGAATCCATCTTGTATCTGAGTATTGTCCGAACGAGCAAAGCGAGCGAGGAAAATACATAATTATGTACTCCCTCTCATGGCAGAAGTGAAAGTTCTTCATCAAAATACACGATGGGCCTTGAAATATGTGGTCACCTCTCCTACCTAATTTATTTGCTTTCAAAGCCCATCTTGTATAATACAAGCGAGCGGGGGAATATACATATTTCCCCCTCCCCCCCCCCCCCCCACCTTTTTGCGGTAGAAGTGATCATTCTTCATCCAAATACAAGATTTGCCTAAAAGTATCTAGATTATAATATTTGCTTATCTCACCTGCCGAATGTGTTAGCTTTCCGAACTTACGAGCTAGCGCAGCGAGCGAGGAAAAATATACACTCTCTTTCGTGGTACCAGTGTTATTTCATCGTCAAAATGAACAAGCAAATAAGCCGAATATGGGCACCTTACTGCTCTTTTTCTTTCTTCTTCCCCTTCATCCTATTCCCTCTCCTTTCTTTCTCTCTCTCTCTCTCTCTCTCTCTCTTTTGCCGACAGCAATCGCGACTTTGTCGATTGGGAATGGTATCTCTACCCCAGTTTTACATTATCGGTGTAAGTCTCTGTCAGTCATGTACCTAATAGGTTAGTTAGGTTGTGTACCCTGACAGATGACTCTAAATATGTCAGAAATCTTTTTAAAGTTATATTAGACAACATTTTGGTGGCACTATTTGATGTACTTTTTTTTTTGGGGGGGGGGGGGTAAAATCATATGCCAAATTTAACAGCTTTATTTTTATGAAACGTCTGGACACATGACCCCCTCTCCTAACTTTAGATATGAATTAGCATTCATATCAATACTGTGATTGTGACTAAATCTAAATCTTTTCATTACACTTCAAATGTTGAATTTGATGGTTTCCACAACTCACTGGTTTGTCAAGACATGAATTGGTTGTTATACAGTCAGTCAATAGCTTTTAGTTGAAATTTAATAGGAAATTCAAATCTAGTACACCCGTTTCTTCTGTTGATCAGACATCACTTGGTGTTTGATCTTGCCTATTTCTCGACCTCTTTTGAATTTACAGATGATTTGTTTTGGGTGTTTTTCCCCCGCAATGCCCAGTATTACATAGTCTGATAGTGCAAAATTAATTTAGTATGGGAATCAGGTACATGGTATATGACCCTTAACATTCAAGAAAAAGATTTTTATTGCTCTGTTTGTATAAGCTTGCCATATTCTCAATAATGTGTACATTTGGCCCAATATAGTGGCAAAAATATTCTCTCTGAGGTATTTCCAGTATTTACCAGTTATTGCTTCAACACAGCCCCAAAGGCGTTTAGCATACATATATAGTGTATCCATATACATTGTATATATAAAGCTGTGGTGTGATCCCCTACCATAAAAGAGTCACCTTTTCTTGGCTGTAGGTGTTTAATCTTGTCTTTTTCTCTGTAATATGTGCATTTTACTGCAATTTACTGAAGGGAAATATTGTTTTTAGAGTATTTCCCAGTATTTCACAGTATTTCCCGTTTTTGTCCAAATTTGCTAGGCGGTATTTATCGGTAAATACCGGTATTTACCGCCCGGTATTTCCCACCCCGGTATTTACCGGCCAACCCAGTCTCAAGATGAAAGCATGCGAGCGTGGAGCGCAAGCGGAAATTTTGCCATAGCCCTTTCATTTTCTTTCTTTCTTTCTTCTTCTTCTTCTTCTTTTAATACTTTTTTCTTTTCTTTCTTTTCTTTCTTTTTTCTTTTCTTTTCTCTCTCTCTCTCTCTCTCTCTCTCTCTTTTTTGCTCCGCCAATAGTGGGGGGGGGGGGGGGGGGGGGTTCGGCCGCTTCGGCCCCATGGATCCGCTTATGCCTTAGGTCATACCTTTTTTTAATTTTTTTTTTCTCTCTCTCTACGATGCAGAAATCACTTTAGATAGAGAAGAAACGAAAATCCTCTTTTCACCAGGGTATCCCCAGGCATACGACAATGATGTCAACATTATATGGCAGGTGGTAGCTCCAGCAGGCTACCGAGTGAGGCTTGATTTTACCTATTTTTATACTGAGCCTAATTGTGACAACGTAACTGTATACGAAGGACGGACATCGAATTACTCGAGATCAACGAGGAGAACATCTCTGTCTGGAGGGCAAGGCCCGAGAACCATCACATCTGTTGGATCTCATCTCTGGCTCAGATTTACCAGTGATGGCCAGAACAGATATACAGGTTTTGGGGCCGTACTGAGACGCGTTCAGATACCAGGTGAGTATCTTTAATTTACCACATCATTCATTATCCATCTAACAAGAAACACAATGTTCATGAACCAAACACTTGAAACAGCAGTCAAATACTTTAATACAAACAGAAAGAAAGTGCCGAGTAGAAAGAAAATATGACCGTAAATGCGTTGATGAAATCATGAAATATTTTCAACTGGAGTTTAAATGCCGGTACAAGTCTAGAAGTGAAAAAGGACCTCGTCTTCTAATTCAACAGGAAAATGCAATAAATTTAAACTCAAATAATCTTTGAGAATAACGTTATTATTCTCCCAGATGAAAGCAAAGGGTGGCGGCGCTAATTAATTTGCAAATACCGATTTTTTCAAGTTATTTTTTTATTTGATTGATTGACTGATTGATTTATTTATCTATCTATTTATCTATTCATTTATCTATTTTTGTTTCAGATACTTTCATTGATCTACTTGCGAGTGGGAGAGAAGCCCTCACTTCACCAAACTTTTCGTCAGGTTATGACGACAACATCGATATCATTTGGCAGGTGAATGCCCCTGTTGGATATCGAATCAAGATTCACTTCAACCGAATCGATACAGAGTATGGCGAAGATTTTGTATACGTTTATGACGGAAAGACGTCCGAGTACAGGTTCTCGGTTTGAGGGAATCTCTATCTGGACAACAGGTCCCAAGCAATATTACTACGATTGGATCTTATCTCTGGATTCGATTTACCAGTGATCATAATACTAACTGGTACACGCACTCTTATTCACACCAGCGGAAATACCACCACAAAGGCTTCAAGGCCTTGATTACGACTGTAAAAACAACAGGTGAGTTATTTGTATTCACTTCGTAAGCTTGAAAAACTCTTTAAACAACTAAATTACAGTCAGTGTTCCTACATTTAGCTTTCAACGACATTTAAACTTTTCATTTTATTTCAGCTACATTGACACCAGTAACGAAGGAGTAATCAACTTTCAGAAATCCTTTTGAACGTCAGATTTATTGTGTTGACCTATAAATTTTACCAAAAATTTTGGAGGGGGGGAGGGTGATAGGACATATTGGTGGTTTTGTACAAATGAAAGGGAAATGCGTCACCAAAATCGATACGTGGTATTATAATAGTTGCAAGCCCCAGGCCTCTCTTTTCCAACCCTCTTCTTCTTCCTCCTCTTTTTCTTCTTTTTCTCCTTTTTTTTAACACTTGAAAAATTAGAGGGGGGCATTCGCCCCCGCCCCCGCCCCCTCCCCACACCCCGTAGCACCACCCCTGGT
Organism: Echinometra lucunter; assembly: GCA_029962745.1. Lineage (NCBI taxonomy): Eukaryota > Metazoa > Echinodermata > Echinoidea > Camarodonta > Echinometridae > Echinometra > Echinometra lucunter. The sequence continues at coordinate 2,488,192 of CM057164.1, read as the reverse complement.
TGCCGGTAGCGTCTAACCCTTTGTGAATGTTCACAGTGACCACAACGGTGACTTCGACAAAGCATCCAACTACAACAACACAAGAGCCAACTACTAAACTTGCGACAATACCTGGTACACCTGCGTCAACCCAAGATCCATCTAGTGCATCTGCATCAAGGAAGCCATCTGGTAAACCTTCTCACGCATCTGACAAACTTGCTTCGAAGTACTACTTTTAATCATAAGGAATGTTTTAAATAGGAGACTTTAACATAGGCATACTGAAATGTGCCACTAACAATACCACACATAAGCTCATTGCAACGCTCCTATTTGCCTCTTTCTTGCCACTCCTTACCCACTCTCGTGGCAAATTCTGACACTTTAATTGTTAATATTTTCTCGTTATCCCTCATCCCGATACATACGTCATTCTTCCAGGTACAAATTATCACTACCCCATTATGGCATAAACGACTTCTGCAGATCATCTAATATTTTATCCTTTATACGTTTTGCTGACGACACGAAATCCCCCCACCAGCAGTCCATACACTGTTGTTCAAACGATTAAGTTGAAATTCTAAAATGCTACAAAGGATTAGAGCAAGTAAACTCTCTCTTAATCTGCAAAGAACTAAACACATACTATTCAGCAAAACTATACACTCACTGCTCATTCATACTGATTTTAAAGATTTCTTATCAGAATTCTTAGGCGTAACAGTGAATAAAAAAAACTCTCCTGGAAGTATCATATTGACAGCATCTGCAAAACTATTTCTCGTATAAGGTATCATAAATGGATTAAAAACGCACCTCCCTTCGGCTTCCTTACTTATACTCTATTAATCCGTGTTTTTACCCTATCTGCAATATGGACTCGTGGTTTGGGGCAATACGCACCAAACTCTGCTTTATTATTGCAAAACAAAGCCTTTCGAATTATTTTGCTTCTCTCACGCAGCCAGGCAGATCCTTTTATAATACGTAATTACGTAATATAGAAAATTAAATGTGTATATATATATATATATATATATATATGTATATATATATATATGTGTGTGTGTGTGTGTGCGTGTGCACTTGTATAGCTTTGCAAGCGAGGACAGTGAACAAAGAAAATTCCTGAGAACAATAGTCCTCGGTTGGTAAACAATAGTCCTCAGTTGTCAAACAAAGGATTTGGGTTTATTCCGTCAGCCTTGAGAGGACAGGGGACAATAGAAGTCCAATTGTTGTGCTCGGTAGTATAGTGATGTACAGCAGGGTGTGTGTGTGCGTGTGTGTTGTGTGTGTGGGTGTGTATGTGTGTATTTCTTTGTATTACAAAATGTACTTCTTGATAGTCAAAAAATTTAGGAAAGCAAGGTGAACATATTTTAGCAGTCATTACGTACTATTATAAACATGAATTTTTATTGATTTTAAGAATGTAAGCCTAATTGATATTCCATAGAAAGGCTGTCCTAGTGAAATTAGGTCATTGAAAGCACCTTTTATAATTAAATGAGGAGTCTTACTCCGACCTTCCTACATAAATGAATGACATTGTGTTGTCGGGGGCAATTAGGTGTGAGGGATAAAAGAATTTGTCCAGCATCCCATAATAAAATAGAAAGCATCTCAACGTGTGTATAGATTCCAGGGACTAGATTTTGATGTTATAGATGAAAAGCTGACACGTCTGTGAAACAATGCATAGGGAATTTAGGTTTAGTGGGTTTTTTTTCTAAGGATAGGAGATAAGGATTTCGCATGAGTGGGTTGACGAAGTCATGAACCATGATATGTGCAGCTTCCTCAGCTATGATTGGTCCGCTAGAGCTGGAAGGCGAGGGTACATGGTTGTGTTTTGACCTCGTCACCGGCCCTTTGTGGTCACCACAGTTAGCTGGATTTGCTGAATGGTTGAATGGTCTTGACGGCAGGAGGGCGAGATGTGCTTATAAAAATGTACTCGTCCCCAGCCGGTCTTAGGCCATGGATGTCTCGAGGATGATACGATATCAGAAGTACGATATAACACGTATCTACTTTTTTTCTCTATTTTTCTTTTCTTCTGTTGTCTGATACTAAAAACAAGAAAGAAGATCAGGTTAATTATATCAGTAGATATTCAAAAGTTAATGCAAAGACTTAGTTACAAGTTAAATGTGGAAAGTTAAGTGAAAAGGAATGCAAAACAAAAGAGAAAAGAAAGGAAAGAATGGAAAACAATTATACTTAAGGTCTCTTTCTATGCACTGAAGAAAAAATATATAGTTAGTTTTATGCTTATACTTTCTTTTTCTGTTCTGCTGTTAAACATATATAGATATACAAGTCATGTATACTCCGAGTTTCGTATTGCCCTTTGAAGCTAATGAAGGTATATTTACAAGTAAATATTTGAACTAAAGTCGGCCATGTGCTCTCTCTTTTGGCACTCTCTTTTTTGAATTTGGGGTTTGTTTTGTTGTTTGGGGTTGTTGTTGTTGTTTTTTTTTTTACCCAATACAGAGAAAATTTTACCCATTTTTTTTCTTTCCATTCGTATTTTTTTCTCTCATTTACTCTCTTTCCTTAGAATGCAATGAGGTATCCTATTAAGCAGACGAGCTTACTATCATTTTCCTCTGTAAGAAGACTATCAATACTTTGCGTTTTAAAGCCATCAAGCTTTCATTTAGAATAGGTGATGGGAGGGGCCTCGAAACTTGCATGTCTGGTTTTGGGAGATGGTAGATTGTTTTTCTACCTTTGGGTTTTGGGCAGGGGTAGGATATGGGAGGGTGGGCTTGTTTGCGTATGTGAGGGTGTATGTTGAGTGTGTTGGATACTGCCTTCATTCCTGCTGTTCTTTAATCAGGTTGAGGTTTATTCATAGAATGGGTCATATATGTAGCTTGTGCTGTTACGGGTCATTGAGTACTATTAATGCTGTTTTTTCTTCATTTTGCATTTCCTTTCTCTCTCCAGGCGTGTATGTATGGCATAGGCATACGTTTGAAAGTTTTGTTTTGTGTAAAGCTCACTGGATATGGAGGGTTTGAATTTTATCTCATTAAATGTAAGAGGTATGAGGGATAGAAGTAAAAGGAACATAATTTTTGGATGGGTCAGAATGAGGAAAGGGGATGTAGTTTTGTTGCAGGAAACTTACAGTACCTACGACGTTGAGAGGGAGTGGCGAAGGGAATGGGAAGGGCAGATGATTTTTAGCCATGGGTCAAATCATAGCAAAGGCGTTCTTATTCTTTTTAAATCAGGAATAAATTTTAAAATTGATCAGGTAGTCAAAGATGATGGTGGACGTTTCGTCCTTTTGAAAGGGGATTTATTAGGGTACAAATTGGTGTTAGGAAATGTTTATCTTCCAACTAGAGATAAAATACATCAACAAATTGATTTTTTGGAGAATTTGGACAAGTGTCTCTTAAACTTATACTCTCAAAATTATTCGCTTATTTTAGGGGGAGATTTTAACGTAATATTTAATAAAGACCTAGATTACATGGGGACTAGTGTGAATGTTAAAACATACTTCGTGAACCAGCTAGAGATTTTTATAAGTAAACTTGAATTAATTGATATATGGAGGAAACAGAATCCAACAACAAAGAAATTTACTTTTAGACAGAATACTCCTCTTGTGCAAAGTCGTCTTGACTACTGGTTTATTTCAAAAAATTTAGAGGGTAAGATAAGTGCATGTGACATTATTACTTCAATAGCTCCTGATCATTCAGCAATTCTTTTAGAACTGAAACCTTTTTGATTTAATGAAAGGTATGGTAAATCTTATTGGAAATTTAACAATAGTTTATGTTTAGATAAAGCTTTTGTACAAGGAATGTGTGAGGAAATCAGAGTGATAAAAATGGAGTGGTTGAAGGAATTTAATACCAAATCTTCCTTTTGGGACTTTCTTAAAATGAAAATGAGAAATTATGCATCGAATTTTTCTAAAAAGAAATCGAAAGAGAGGAGACTCAATATACAAAAACTTGAAAAAGAAATTACATCACTCGAGGAAGATCTAGTGCAATCTCCTAATAGTCCTTCAGTTATCAAAAATATAGAAGCTAAAAAAGGTCAGTTAAAGAAATTATATGATGAGTCAGTAGATGGGCTCAAGGTAAGGTCTAGAGCGGTTTGGTATGAAGAGGGTGAACATAATAAAGAATACTTTGAACAGTTACTTCGCTCCAATAAAAAGAAAACTGTAATAAGGAAACTGATCAATGACACTGGGGAAGTAGTGAAAGAAATGAAAGAAATACAGTTAATTCTTAGAGAGTTTTACGGAAATTTGTATTCAGGAAATTCAAATATAGAGGCTGACTTAAAAGTTAACAGTGTATTTTGTAAAGACTTACCGCACCTAAGTGTTGAAAGTATGAATACTTGTGACGGAAAAATTACCAAAGAAGAATGTTATAAAGCGCTACAAAGTATGAAACTTAACAAATCTCCTGGAAACGACGGGTTTACTGTAGAATTTTATCTTACATTTTGGCCGCTTTTAGGAGGGTTACTGGTAGATGTCTTAAACGAAGCATTTGAAAAGGGTTGTTTATCGACCTCTCAAAAACAAGGTGTTATAACATTAATTGAAAAAGATGGCAAAAATCCTTTATATGCTAAAAACTATAGACCAATTACATTGTTAAACACTGACTATAAGATAATCGCAAAGATAATGGCAAAACGAATAAAGGACGTTTTGAATGACATTATTTCTCCTGATCAAGTTGGCTATATAAATGACAGACACATTGGTGAAGCTATACGTTTGATAGATGATGTAATTTTTCACTGTAACAATTACAGTGAGGAAGAGATTTTCCTTATAGCAGTCGATTTCCAAAAGGATTTTGACTCTGTCTCACATAACTTTCTTTTTAAAGTATTAGAAATATTTGGGTTTGGACAGTATTTTTATTCTTGGGTTAAAACCATGTATAACGGAATTAGTAGTTGTGTTATGAATGGAGGTCTCTCCACTGGTTATTTTGATATTAAGAAAGGGTTAAGGCAGGGTGACCCACTTTCACCGTATCTGTTTTTGGTGGTTTTTCTCGAAACCATGGCTCACGCGCTTAGGAATGACAGTGTTATTAAAGGAGTGGAATTTGGTGATTCTGAAGTTCGACAAATTTTATATGCCGATGACATGACTTTGTTTGTTAGGAATGAAACATCAATTAAAAGAATACAGGACATATTCCAAGCTTTCCATGACTTAAGCGGTTTAAAGGTTAACATAGAAAAAACTAATATAATGAGGATAGGAAAAAACAGGAATGACCTGGGAACACTACCATTTGGCAATATTGTAACGGAAATGAAAATTTTAGGCGTATATTTTTCCTTGGATGTAAAGAGGATGGAAAACCTGAATTATAAGGAGATTTTGAGTAAAATAAAAAGGATTCTGGGATGGTGGAAACAGAGAGACGTGACAATAATGGGGAAAGTACATTTGCTTAAGACATATGCCTTGTCAAAACTGAATTATGTTTCGTCATCATTAGTTGTTCCAAAGTGGGTAGTAACAGAGATCAAGAAAATTTGTTTTGAATTTATATGGAACGGAAAAGACAGAATTAAAAGAGACATTTGTTACCAGGACTACGGAGATGGCGACTTAAGGATGATAGATTTTGATTTATTTGTGAAAACTCAAAGAGTAATGTGGTTAAAACGGTTACTTTATGGGGAAAGAAATATGGGCTGGAAGCGTTATTTTGACTATAGCTTTAGAAAAGTGGGAGGTAGGTTTATTTCACTCTGTAATTACGATGTTAAATTATTAAATTTAAAAGCACCAGTGTTTTATTTTGAGATGTTAAGGGCTTGGCAAGATATGGAGGAAAATCGGAATTTTAGTGCAGGAAAAGCTAATCCAATTTTTTTCAATAATAAAGATTATATTTCGAGAGGTAAAATGATTTTTGATGAAGACTTGTTTAAGAAAATATTTATCTAGTAGGTCACATTCTCGAGGAAGAGCAGGTGAGAACAATCGATTATTTTCATAATTTAGCTTTGAGTGCTGAAAATATCATGGAAATTTGGAAGTTAACTGATGTAATTTTGAAAAGCGGAAAATATAATGGGAATTTCCACCATTTATGCTCGAATGACGTACACAAGTACAATATCTCTTTGAAGATGTTTGGAAAGATAATTTTACTGAAAGATGTACCTTCTAGAAAGGTTTATGAAAATTTTGTAATAAATTTACAACATCTCTATACTTTACAAATAAGGGATGGCCACAATAATTTTGATGTCTCAAAAAAAGAAATCTCAGGAATATTTATAAGACCTAGAATCACAATAATCTTACCAAAAGTAAGAGAATTTCAATATAAATTACTTCATGGTGCAATATACACCAACGAACATTTGTTCAAATTTGGTTTTATAGATACTAATATCTGTTCATTCTGTAAACATAACTCGGAATCTTATGAACATTTATTCTGGCTTTGTAATGATGTTAAAGCTTTATGGCAGAGGGTCATTGAAAAACTTAGTTTGATAAAGCTTCAAAATGCAGAGTGGAAAGATATACATGTGGGAATTAATGGATCCGATCTTGAAGTGAAATTTTGTAATACGGTAATCTTTTTAATGAAATATATCATTTTAGATCAAGGTCAGAAGGTAGAGTTCCTACTCAAGAAGAGAGTATTCAGAGGGTCGTAGAATATCGAAATGAAGAAAAAGCAATAGCTATTAAAAGGAACAAGTTAGACAAGCATTTATTAAAATGGGAGAGAATGTACCGAAATGGCAGGACTGAGGGCGATATCCAGGTGTGATTTGGGAGAAAGTGACTGTGTAGGTGTGTGTGAGGGTGTGTGTGTGTATGTGAGGGTGTGTGTATGTGTGTTTTGGGGGGAGGGATAATGAAGTTTTCCTTTGGGATGGGTGATTCTTTGGGATTTTTTTTTTTTTTTTACTCATCGATTTCTTTTTTTTGATTTGCTTTGTTTTTGATGAGTGCAAGCCAAGTAATCTCATGTAGTTTTAAATCATTGTTGAATATTTGATACATGAAAGGAAAAGTGTTAGGCATATTATATGTATTTTTTAAGGGAATCCTAGTTTCAGTATATCTATTTGTTTATTGGTTGTATTGGATTTGGGTCTCCTTTGTTTGTTCTTTTCTTGTATTCCATGTATAAATCGCCCTCCACAAAATGTACAAGGGAAGACTTTTTGTTTGGGGCGGGGGGGGGGGGGGGAGGAGTGGTGTTTCAACCATTTTTTATAACTGATTTCATTGTTTCTCCTTTAAGTTATATATGATTTATGCTTGTATTAAGTTAGTGAAAAAAGTCAAAATATGAAATGTAAAATATTATATAATGCGTTTTGAAATGTTAAATTGAAATGTTATATATTTTTGTTCATGGAATCAGAATAAAACAGTATGGAAAAAAAAAGTGTATGTATGTATCTTCCGATTTGGCCAGTTTATGCATAATTACAGTGATAATAGGCTTTCCCCCTATCTTTCATGAAATGTTCCCCCAAATTAATTTTCTCATATGTACCCAACAAGACACTGTGACGACTTTCATTTACCTCTGCTCAGAACCCTTCGCGTTCAAAACAAGACTATTTTTTACAGGCCCCAAATTGTGGAACTCTCTTCATAATGGCACTCAACTTGGCTCCCTCACTTAATTTATTTATGATGAAATTATTTCTCGTACAATCCTACAAAACAAACTAATTTCAGTGCATAGTCTATTTATGTCTTACCCATTTCTCTAATCTTTTCATCCTTGCCTTAGTCCCTAATTGTTCCTTGTATCTCACAACTTGGCCACTACCCTTGCAACATTCATATCGTGCTCTCTCCCTCTAAGTCTGTCTCTCTTCTCTTTTCTTTTGATGTTCACATATGCAGCCAGTTTTATTCTTGTTTCCATCTTTTGCGTTCATGTCTTATGTCATTCTTCGCTGTTTCCTTTTTGCTTTTGCAACTGGCGTATACGAGTCGTAACACGTTTTTAGATTAGGAATCTACAATTGTGTTTTTATTGTTTGTTATAACAAAATTGAAGTAAAACTTATATGATTGTTTAAACCGAACATTTATGTGTTTGATTTCTTTCAGAATTGTTGTTTGAAATGGAAATGAATTGAAGTGAGCTGAATTAAAATCTAGTACGGAATAAAATGATGCCGTATCAGCAAGATACGATACAAAAATTAATAAGAAACTGGGTGCAATTGGGATCAACTGTAGTTACTATCAGGGAAAGGACTGCTGAAAATTAATTGTTATGTTTCTATTAATCAGTTAATGACAGGGCTTTAGCCTTAACATGAGACAATGCCTTGAGCATTTGAATCTCGAATGGATTCGGCGCCTTAGAAATCAAATCATTATTATTATTATTATTATTATTATTATTATTATTATTATTCATTATTGTTGTTGTTGTTGTTATTATAAATGTTATAATATGTCCTGAGTATTCTTATACTGCTAGTATCTGCTTGTTTGATACATGCTCCTTTCCCTAATTTATTTGTCTTTTTGTGTAGAGAGCCCTAAGTCTGGTCAGACGGGTTTGGCTATTTCCCTAGTGATAGTGGCAGTTCTCTTGTGCTTATGCCTTGCTGGATACATCAAATGTAGAAAAAGGTACGATGATCAGGGGCGACGCTCGGGGGGGGGGGGGGGGGGGGTCAGGGGCGGCCAACCTTATCACTTTTGAAGTGATCCAGAAAAAAAAAAAGGAAGAAGAGTATGATGAAGAGATGGCAGGGTCATGCAACTAATAGCCCTTTTTGCTTCGCTCAAGCACGACGTGCGACATTGAAATTAACTCATCTTACCCCATTCTCTATCAAAATACGATTTGCCCGACGATAAAGTTAGAGGGACTTAGGAACTTTATGTTGGTAAATGCATAATTGTGTATCCGTAACGGGGGAGTGTAAGTTTTTACCCAGTTTCCTTTGTTCTGTTTTGTTTTTTCAGGCATGACCTTTGTCATGTTTGCCGCGTGAATTTAAAGAATAACATTCTTTTCATGCGATGTATAGAAAATACATCGAGAGCGCTTTTGGCAAAACATTAATCTACCTTTGCCAGACTCAGCCCATAGTGTAATAAGTGCGTAACATTCTCAGGTCATTCTTTAAAGCCCCGGGGGAATAATATCAAAGTTGGTTGGAAGCGCAAATCATAATGTGATATGCAGTTGAAGTAATCATTGCCCAGATCATGTAGAGAGAGAGAGAGAGAGAGATACCCTATCGATTAGCAATCCCTTCAGATCATAATATTATCATGATATTTACATTACCATGTCATGCAAAATATATATTTTCACCGATTTCCTCTTTTAATACTGTAAAATTGTGCCCTCAGGCCATCATCGAAAGCAAGTCGGCCCCATATGTCTCACAATGACAACGAAAACAGAGGACATAACCAGATCAGTATACCCAGATCGGTGAATGACCAGCCTCCTACCCCAGATCTTCTGTCAACGCTCCATGTTTCATCGAGCAGTAGATACACATTACCTGACACCAGATTTCACAGACCAGGGTCTGTCCTCAGCAGCGAATATGAAGACTTTCAAGAAGGTCGGAAGCACGGCAGGTATGGTATGTCTGCAGCCCGCAATGAGTTCAGTTACAATGGTAACACACGTTCCTCAATTCCAGGACCGTCCCATCCTCCAGCCGCGAATGGAGCTAAGGTGAACAACTATAAAGAATATGGAGAAATAGATGAAACTGTTTCTAATAATGATGGTAGCACGTCATTAAATAAAAGAGACTATTGCATCACTTTTCCTTCTACTGACGATGTCACCGAAACGCCTACCTACTTCACTCTTGAATCGCGATATGCGAATGATGATGTTGACACCCTGACTGACCACAAGAAATTTGTTGAAACTTCCTTCAACGAATCTCATGTTGCAGACGGATCAACAATGAGATTTTGTGGGTGCTATCGAAAACTTCCGCGCCCTACAGGATCACCAACGCCAAAAACTGGCAGATCCGTACTGACTGATCCTGATGATTATTTTGAAAATCATTATGTAAACGAGGACTTGACCTCTGCGAAAGATGAGGCAGACCGTGGACTCGCACTGGATAGTTTGGCTTACTCAAAAGAAGGCACAACCCTCCATAATGAAGAGGAATATGATTTGTTGAACTTTAGGTCACCATCCACTGTAAAGCCAGAGAGCACCAAAAGATCTTTCCAAAGGTCACTTGGACAAACAAATGAGGAAACGGGAAGTAACGTATATAGTTCTCTGGATGTTCCAAGATCTACCCTTTTGTTTAGCTCAGCAAGCAACTCCATGTACGACATCGTGCACGGTACCTTAGGTGGAGTGCAGTCTGATGTTGATGAGAGCCAATCACAAACGCGGATGCCATTAGATGGACAATCTGAAGAAGCGGTTTCCAGTTATGACGCTTGCGAGCCATTGAAAAGAATAGATTATACCAGCACCGTTATCTCTAGTGATGACATCACAGAAACACCTGAGTATTTTACTCTTGAATCGCAATTTCAGAGTGATGACGTTGCTACAGTCACTGACAATCAGGTAGATCAGTTCCTTGAAAGATCATCAGCTCCAATAAACGGCGAATCCGAAATTGCAGAGACTGATGACGAAATGACGGATCTCTATCAAAATGAGGAAATCATAAGTCAGGGTACTAAGACAGGATATGATCGCCGTTTGCATAGTTCAACCTCCAAACAGAGGGAGCCTAATGAAGATAGGGGTGTCATCCTTCACGATGAAAAGGAATATGATTCATTGAACTTTAGGCCCTTATCCGACTTAAAAACACGGAATTCCAAAAAACCTTTTCAAGGGTCATTCGGACAAACTGATGATACAATCTTAGATGAAACAGGAGGAAATGAGTACGGCGTTTTGAATTTCCCAACCACCAATGACCATGCAGCAGGTACCGTGTACAACGACAACGTGTATGCTACTTTAGGTGGAACGGAAGCTGGTTTAGACGGGTGGCAAACAGGAAGTCAGGTGCCTGCAAATGGGCACTTAGGATCTCCGAAAAGGAATGACCATAACGACGAAGAATCGAAAGTTGAGAGCCCTCGAGATCATGGGAAGTTCAGACAGAAAAATGAAACTACACCACGCGGTGTCGACGACAAGCATGGCACCCGGAAATATGGTGCAACTGGAGCAATGACAAAGAGGGCTCTGAATCCAATGAAAGTGGAAAGGGGAAAGGATGCGTCGTATTATGAAAACTACGTAGAGCGTAAGGATGAGAATGAAAAATACAAGAATGAGTCAAACGAACAGAGCCAGGAGGCTGAGAGCATCTATGAAAATCAGTTTGGTCGCCATAAAGCATTGGACCAAGAAGAGCAACTCTACAGGAACACAGATGGTCTGTCCAGGAGTGCCTGTGAAGCTGAAGATCAATATGTAAACTTTGATCGTAGGGTAGGTGGTAAAGAGAAGGCTCATGACGTGATTTATCAAGAAATTCCACAATCCGATTCGATCTACAGCAACTGCATACTGTGAATATTTAAAAATCACGACACAACAACTCAGTTATTATTTAATTCACCTCCAGAAGTGGATATCGTGAACAGGTACATTTTGAACTAATAATTTGGGAGGAATTTTTAGCCATGATGTCGGAGGATGCGGCGATATACTTTTTCTTTTCCAAATGGAAATGAAATGTTGCTTCTCACAAGTGCAAAATAGGTTGCAAGACGGCGATGCAGATATGATTGTAGAAGGATGTTTGTAAATATGTATAAAGCAAAATATGTAGATGAGAGTAGGGTTACCACACAATCTAATTTATCTTGCAACTTCCACACACGCGAGCCCATTTACATACAAATTCTGTTTCCGTAAAGGTGTATATTTTGGATATTTAACATTTATACCTTTGAAATTGTAAATAAGTGTGTACTTTCATCTGTATCTTTATCCATTGAACTGCATTAACATATCCATTAATCTTTTGTCTTAATATAACATCAGTAATTATAAATAATAATATCACCACACGACTAGAACAATGTATAGAAGTAAGTTTAACACAAGTAAAAACCCACACTTATGTAACTTATGGTCAAGTAGAATGTCGTTTCATTAATGTGTCATTATCAGATTATGTAAAATTAGTGTATGTAAGTTGATGAGAGCAAGAGCGAATACCTTACTCTTAAAACACATTTCAAATACAATCAAACATATGTATTACGTACACTGTGTATAAATACGTTTAAAATTTGCATGCTACTGATCGATAGCAGTATGCTAACTAGATGATCATCAAAATCGTGGATTGTACGTTGTACAAAAAATATGGTCGATGTTTTGAATACACGAATATAAAACGAATATGCATTATACATATTCTAAACATTCGATTGATTCATATATGATTATGTCTATAAATATTCACTAAAGAATGTCAGACAACAAATGTGAAAGTGAAAGATTTGATTACGACTCTCGCGTGTACAATTACGAGGAAAGTTATTTTTATAGGCTTCGATGTCGTCGTCGGGTCACAGACAACATGGACGTGCATTCAAATCATTAATCAAATCACTGTATTATGTCTTATAGCGCAATGATTCACTATGCTTCCAATATATATATATATGGGTCACGTGGTCTTTGATGTGAGAATGTGTACATCCATATTTACCTTAGTTTGTTTTTAATCTTTAAAAGCCAATATATATATATATATATATATATATATATATATTGAAAGAAATTTGACATTCTCCCATTTTCATTTCTTTCAGTATATATATATATATATATATATATATATATATATACATGTATGTATATATGTCTCTCTTTTTCGAAATTAAATGAATGTTATAGAATACGCTTGCCGTTGGAACACTACGTTGGTTAACTCTTTCACATTTCTCTCCTGCGATGACTACAACGAGATCTACATCTTTGATGGTAAAGGAAGTATTAGAAAGCTCTGACATTTTAAACGCTATTACAGACGCAATCGAGAAAAAAAAACGGAATGAGCTTCTCATTGAAGTTGATGAGAGAATGAAATCTTGGAATCATCTTTGAAAAAACTGAGAAGCTATGTGCAGATATTCAGACACAAGTTCATGATCTCACTGCTCATTTTTCCTCAAGATGTGACCAAATGGAATCATTACTTCTTGACATGAACCAGGATAAGGATGACAAAGATAGAAAGATCTTATCACTTGAAAGGTTGTTGGACAGCAAATCTAGTACTATGGCATCTCTTAGTAACTCCATTAATCAGATAGAACAGTACTCAAGAAGGAACTGTGTGCGCATCTTTGGTGTAAAAGAAGAGCCCGGTGAAAATACAGACCAGCTTGTCTGCGATGTGGTCAACATGATCGGTGTTGACCTGCAACCAACATTTTTTTAAAGTCTTTGGAACATAGTTCCTCTCTTATTGCAATATCTGAAACGTGGTTTAAAACAAATGCTGTTACAAATGTATATCATATTCATGGTTATAATCTTGTTCATAAATGATGGGAAAGAAAAGCTGGTGGAGATGTAGCTTTGTATGTCAAAAACTCGGTTAAATTCAGTATTCTGTATGATTTTACTATATGTGATAAAATATGTGAAACCTTATTCATTGAAATCCTACGGAAGAAAAGAAAACATATCATCGTTGGATGCTTATACCGCGCTCCTGATACCTATCTTAGTTTTTTTTTGTGATCGACTCGATAAGTATCTCATTGATGTTCATTGTGGGAGCCAAGAGTTCTACCTGGTTGGTGACTTTAATATAAGTTTACTTAATTATGTTTCTGACAATACAACAAATGTGTTTCTGGATATGATGTTTACACATGATTTGTTTCCATTAATAATAAAACCTACCCGTATCACATATAACACTGCAACACTAATAGATAGCATTTACAAATGCTACTGGTTACCTATTCGTGCTAGAATTGAGTTCAACATTCTTGTTTTAACCTTCAAGTGTTTCAAAGGATTGGCTCCTTCTTATTTAACTGAATTGCTTACTCAATATGTACCAAGAAAAACTCTCCGATCTTCTCAAAAGTCTCTACTCACAAACACACGAATAAACACAAATTTCTATGGGTCACGTGCTTTCCAAGTTGCATTAGCACAGCTCTGAAATAGGCTACCAGAAAATATTACAAATTGTGAAATTGTTGAAATTGTTGAAAGCGTTAAAGCTCACCTCACCTCAAAACGTATCTATATAGGACCAATTTCCAGTTTTTACTGGCAACTTCAGGGCACATGTTCACTCTCCTCTATATTTCTCCTCTTTTCTCTCTATTGCAGCGCATAGATACATATTTATGATATGCAATATATAAATAAGTATATATTATTATTATATTACTATTATTATTATTTTTACCATTCTTCAAGATAAATAGAAAGCGGTCTGAATTCTTCAGATATAAGTGATCATTTCCCTATTTTTTGTATTGATACTGAGAAACCTGTGGTATTTACCCAAAAAAAAGATCGTGTATTTTTAAAAAGAAGATCAGTTAGAGCTGAGAGTATATCATAATTTAGAATGAACTTGGAGTCATTGATTTGAGTGAAGTCTTTAATAATCAAGATGTAAACCAATCCTTTAAATTTCTTTATGAATGTAATTACTAAACTGTATAATTCATGTTTCCTATTAGAGGATTATTCCCCCAAGCAATGTGGCAAAAAACCTTCAATTGCAAAAGGCATTCTCCATTCTATCAAACGAAAACGTATATTATATAGCAAGTATTTGAAATGTTCTAGTCTGCGGAACAAAATGAAGTATTCTAATTGTAAAAACAAACTTGTCAGTATAATACGTAGCTCAAAGCAAAAACAATATCATGGAATCTTCCCAAACACAAAAGGTGATATTAAGAAAACTTGGCATCACATTAACACAATTGTAGGTAGATCCAAGAAGCCTGCTATACCCTCTAATGTGTATTACAACAATTTAATTTTGAATACCAAAAAAGAGATATCTGAAAAATTAAACAAACATTTTGCAGATGTGGGTAAGAAAATTAATGATAACATTCCAAAAGCTAAATATTCATTTGTAAATACCTACAAGATAATTTTAGAGATACTTCATTGTTCCTCAGACCAACATCCCTTTCGGAAATTATTGAATTCACTGCCCTGTCAAAATCATCTAATTCAAGTGGGCATGATGGTATAACTTTAAGGGTTATCAAGGGAATTACCCACCTGATTGTTCATCCATTGTGCGATATTATTAACAAATCTATATCTCAAGGTGTTGCACCTACAAGTACTAGAATTGCAGAAATTGTACCAGTTTATAAGAAGGATGATCCCGCAGACATTGTTCATTGCACTTTGCACTTTGTTAACTAACACGCCATCAACATATGTTTTTATTCATCCATTATGTAATTACTACCAAAAGGGTATTGTGCTAATAATTTCCAAGAAAGGATTCTGCACAATATTTTGAAGGCAATGGTATTCACTCATGCATGACCCTGGAAACATGAACGAGTTGTAATAGAAAGATGAATTACTATTTTGTATGATATGAAACTTGATACCTAGAAATAAATATATATAGTTAATTTACAGGAATTTTTCACAGTTGGGTTTCCTTTTTTAAAACCCCTGGTATATATATTACATAAATGCTCACTTTGTATATGTTAAGTACATAAACTTATTGGGTTAGATAGATTCTTATTTATGACATACAATCAATAATATATTTATTTCACATAGTATATATATGTATATATATATATATGTAAATATATATGCCATAAGGCTTATTGAGATATATTACTTGACTTTTTCATTTCAATATTGTCAATTTTGTCAATTTTGCAATATTTCCAAATTCGTGGATGCTGAGAAGAAAGATATTGCAAGACCTCTTCACTCTATGGAATTGTTCCTCTTTCAAGTACAAGTCATTTTGTTATCTTACTTATATGCATATATCTATTTGACTATATCACATATTTCTAACCTTTTGCTTCCATTTTCAGATATTTCAAGCCAGTAAGTGCTAGCAAGAAGAAGCTATAGCTCTTTTCTGGAGGGCAGTTGCTCTTGAGAAATATATTTAATGTGAAATTTAATATTAGTTTGGATTAAGTATATTATAGTTAATTTATAGGATATTTTTTCAAGTTTGGTTTCATTTTTTTAAAACACCAAGTATAGTTTACGTAAATGTTAAATATCACTTGATGTATATAGTAAGTACATAACAAGGAAAACTTATTGGATTAAATAGATTTGTTTATTTCTGACATACATTCAATAATATACTTCACATAGTATCTGCCATATTACTCACTTACATATATTACTTGACTTTTTCATTCACGTATTGTCAATTTTGTCAGTTTTGCAATAATTCCAAGTTCTTAGATACTGGAAAGAATGATATTGCAAGAGCTCTTCACTCTATGGAATCGTTCATATTTGCAGTACAAGTAATGTTGTTATCTCACTTATATGCATATATCTATTTGACTATATTATATATTACATTATATACTTCTAAACTGTTGCTTCCATTTTCAGATATTTCAAGCATATAAGTGCTAGCAAGAAGAAGCTCTAGCTCTTTCATATATGATATGATATATATGATATGAAATTCAATACTCTGAATTAAGTATATATAATTAATTTACATGATTTTTTCCAAGTTTGGTTTAATTTTTTAAAACACCATGTTTAGATTACATAAATGTTAAATATCACCTGATGTATATAGTAAGTACATAACAAGGAAAACTAATTCGATTGAATAAATTTGTTTATTTCTGACATACATTCAATAATATATTTCACATATTATATGCCATATTACTGAATCAGATATATTACTTGACTTTTTCATTTCATTTGTCAATGTTGTCAGCTTCGCTATATTTCGTATATTGGATGCTGGGAAGAATGGTATTGCAAAAGCTGTTCATGCTATAGAATTGTTCCTCGTTTGAAGTACAAGTGATTTTATTATCATACTATATATGCATATATTAATTTGACTATATTATATATTAAATGATATCTGTCAACATTTTGCTTCCATTTTCAGATATTTCAAGCGAGTAAGTGCTAGTAAGAAGAAACTATAGCTTAGCTCTTTCTCGAAAGCTGTTGCTTCTGAGGTATCAGCTTACATTTCTATTCAAATTTTACTCAGACTCGAAAGGGAATGTTTCGTTCTGCTACACAAAGGCTTGCTTAATTAGTAAAACAAATAATGGAAAGGGGAAATTTTTTTCATAGACAAGCATTGCTTGACAGTTTGCAAGCTTCTCTCATAGTTCTTGTAAGGACATGATGAAAATGACCATTTGCTTTTGTATTTTGAACTTGCCTCTCCTTTTAAAACAAGTAGAAATTGAAAGTTGACACTTCGCTTTAGTTAGATAATTTGACAAGTGAATGTAATCAGCCATAAAGCATTTCGGGGTCACATTAATTTAAAGAGCAACAGACCTCTGTGCAGAAACAGACTTTAACATTCCCTGAGAGCAGCTAAATCCGATGTTTGGGTTCACAACCCTATTGTAAACTTTCAAACAATACCACCTGTCAAACCACGTGACTGACAAGTAGTGAAGTAGTGAAGTAGGAACCAGAGCCCAAGCAAATGCCATTTTGACCTACTGTTTGAAATTTAAGGCTTTGCTCGAGCTGTAGCTCTCAGGTAAAGGAAAAGGTCGAGTTCTAGCAATTGCCTGAACATTTACTTCAGCATATAAGCTTTTATACGGTAGCTTTATCTTCTAAGACCCTTTTATAGTAAGAGTTGGAACCCCCCGAGACCAGACCTGGTATGCCCCAACTCCCAGTAAACATGGGTAATTTAGAGCTTTCTGCAGAGCTGGGCCCCGTCTTACAAAGAGTTGCTATTGATTCAAATCGATCGCAACTTTGAGATTGATCTCAACTGTGTACTTAAGAGATAGGAGTTGAGATCAATCTCAAAGTTGCGATCGAGTTGAATCAATCGCAACTCTTTGTAAGACGTGGCCATGGGGTACCCTAAATTTGGAACCCTAGTGCACCGCGATGCGCAGCAAATGACCTCATAATGTAAAGCTTAGCTGGTGCCTGTAAGCATTATGACGTCATAATAGTTTACTTGTGTCACTTTCACTTGGAACGTTACGTTTGTTTGGCGATCCGCACGCAGCTCGGGCAAATAGCGGTATAAACTGACAAAGGGCGGCCGCAGTATGAAAACGGTATTGGCTTATTCTAGTTTTAAATAATTAGCCCAATGGACCGTATAAGACTGTATGGTTGCTATTAACATGTGTATATAAACCGATATATAAATGTGTATCAAAATTGTCAACCTGTTATTTTATGTCTTATTATTCATTAAAAAAAAAAAAAATCAGTACCGTCCCAGTAATTATCATCATTGGCCCTGCCCCCCCCCCCCACCCCTCCGAAATGAGGAGGCCGGGGGATGACATCTCTGCTTCCGCCAATTTCAGTCTTATTCGGACATGTTTCCATCACATTAAAGAATTCAATTTTGATGTATGTGTTGTATAAAGATGTCCAGAAAGATAAATAAACAGCCAGCAATATCAAGGATTTGAAATACATGTACATGTACATATATATAAGATGATTTCATCAAGATATTTTGCAATAAATACCGCCGTTTGCAAAACCCGTCCTGAGTATACTTTTGCCTAGCAACACTGCAGTCAATGGGGCAAAAAAGGGTCTGGTATTTCGGGTCACTTGTATGTTTTCAATTTTTGTGAAGCACATGATGATGATCTTAGATTGCATTTTTGAGGGCTTCATTACAAACAACATGAACAATGATAGTAGATAGGGCCAAGTAGCTCGGATTTTTAAAAGTTACTCGACATGCTCGATGGCTTTAAACAGAAAAAAAAAAGTGAGCTGTTAATTGTCACACCATCATAATCGGTTTTTGTCATTAATTAGTTCTTGATAATATTGGGGTTTAATTTGGATTTAACACAATTCATTGTTGTTTATTGTAGATTTTACATTTTACGTCTATATTACAGCTAGCACGTTCGAAATCCACCAAGCAATTACGCCTCTGTATTTTACAGTTTATTCAAATTATGTTTTCCCATTGTGCATTTCAACCTCCGTGCTTCTATGCAGACATACAGATCATAAGATATAAAAATCACTTTAAATGTTTAGCATTTTTACATTTCTGATGTATATTTCAAGCTGTCTATACAAATCTTTTACTTTTTGAAACGATTTCTTCTCTGTCCTTTTCCCTATCCCTGGGATATCTCTGGAATTCACTGAGCAAAAAACAGATTAAGCGTTCCACATGTTTTAAAAGATATGAAAAATGTACTGAGTCGTTGAACAATAAATGAATGAAAGATAAGTTTTTATTTAATTTGGTTTTGTTTTTTTGTTTCTAAACAATAATTCGACATGTTTTCAATATAGCACAGATAAACATGATCTCCATGATCTCAGAGGCAAACAAAATGTACATTTAATATAGAAATAAACAATTACCAGATAACGCAATATCACTTTTCTTTTTTATCATTTAAACTTTCTTCTTTGTATATTGTGATTGGATCCAACCCAATATTGAAGTACTATCTAAAGCAGAAAAATCAACTATAGAGTTTAATTCGTGGAAATCTATTTTCAAGTATATTAGAATTATTCCACTCTTTTCTTATTAGCAAAAAACAAGGAAGTGAAATCTAATTGTAGGTCTCCTTTGCTACTTATTGCAATTATGTTTGTTCTTTATCATGAATTCTTTATGATATGATAATAACAACAACAACAATACTAATGAGAATAATGACAATGGTAGTAATAAACATGACAGTGATGATACCATCCTACAGACTTTGTGTTTAGATGTAATTAATTGTACACTGATATCTTTTAGACGAGTGCCTCTCCTTTATTGAATATCATCCATAATCATCAAAGGACATTTTGCTTGGGAAGGGGACACATTGGGCAGGCCTATTTCCCCGAATATCAACTTTAAATTTTCTATTGAAAAAAATATAATAGATTGATATCATTTTTTCAATTTTTCAATTTTGAGTCATAAAAAGGAAAAAAAATAGATAAAGAAATACCATGTTGTTCTTTCTAGCTTGTGATGGCGCTCTCCATTCGACAGCATCAGAGCACTTTATTGCAGAGTTTGGCCAACTCGGTTCAGGGTTACAGTTCCGAAGGTTCGTTATTAGAAAAGTTCGTCAGGGTTACAGTTCGTTATTCCGAAGGTTCGTTTATTCCGAAGATTCGTTATCCCAAAGGTTCGGTAGTCCGAAAATAAAATAAGGTTCATTATTCCGAAGGTTCATTAGTCCGACAATTAACAAACGTTCGTTATTCTGAAGGTTCGTTAGTCCGAAAATGAAAAAAAAGTTCGTTATTTCCTTAGTTATTTTCGGACTAATTAACCTTATTTAATTTTCGGACTATCGAACCTTCGGAATAACGAACCTTATTTCATTTTCGGATAAACGAACCTTTGGAAAAACGAACCTTCGGAATAACACCACGAATACTCGGATTAATTGAACCCTTTTTCATTTTCGGACTAACGAACATCTCGGTACACGCAGTTTGCGTGTTTCGGAATAATGAACCTTCGGAATAACAAACATCACCCGGTTTGAGTGGGTTACAATTTGGCGCAGTTTGCTTTGTATTATGCTTGCCTAAAAAGCAATATGCGCCATGTTGTGCCCTACTGAAGGCGAGTGGATACACTCTGTAATAAAGGGCTCTGGACAGCATTTTCTCCATTGAAGGCCTACAGTGTGAGTAAATAAAACAAAATCCTTTCTCTCTCTCTCTCTCTCTCTCTCTCTCTCTTAATGTCTTAATTGCATATACTCAAGTTTCGGATGAATGATGTCAGTTTCTAATTCTGTGTGAACTGCATTCTATAGGTATAGAGACCGTTAAGCAAAACTTAGGTTGACCCTCCACTTCATTCGAAACCTATAGACAGAGGCAAATGTTAGCTTACCTGGGGAAAATAATACTGTTTAGCTGTCCATTCTCTGTAGTTATCGATCAAACTTCCAAGTCTTTTTTCCTTGTCATGCATGCTAGTGTGGGTGTGTTTGTGTGTTTGTGTGAGTGTCTTGGGGTGCTTGTGTGTGTGTTGTGGCCTATCCAGTGCTTTTAGAATTAACTATTCAGAAAATATCCAAAGAACATCTCTGTTTCCCTCGCTTTCACTTGGAATGATTACATTTATTGGACAATTAGAGATGTCATTTTTATCCTATTTACATCATGATAGGTACATCTATAGCTTGTAATTTTATTTCTTTAAATGTAAAAGGAATAAGGGAGGATTTGAAGAGACAGCGGATTTTTGATTGGTGTAAGGAAAAGAAGGCAGATATAATATTTTTACAAGAAACATATAGTACAGCAGATATTGTTAATAAATGGAAAAAATACTGGTGCGGAAGTGCATATTTTAGTCACGGAACTTGTCATAGTAAAGGAGTTATGACATTGATTGATTCCAAATTAGATGTTCAAGTTTTAAAGGTGGTTACAGATGATAGTGGTAGGTTTATTATTATGGAATGTGTTATACAAGGGTTGCAGTTATTAATTGCAAACGTGTGTTTCCCAGTTCGTGGAAAAGAATTAGAACAGATAATTTTTTTGAATAATTTTAATAAGACTTTAAAAGGCATCAAAGGGAAAGATATTCCGATTATAATAGGAGGAGATTTTAATACCATACGGGATAAAGACTTGGATTATTTTGGTAACTGTAAACAAAACATTTATTTGAGATTTAATTCTAGTTTTGAAGTATTCTTAGATGAACATGCCTTAATTGATATATGGAGGGAAATGAATGGTTTAAAAAACAATTTACCTATAGACAGGCTAATCCCCTCATGCAGAGTAGACTGGATTATTGGTTTATATCCACAAAATTAGAGGAAATTGTTCTAAACTGTAACATAGTCCCTTCAATTGCTCCGGACCATGCAGCAATTCAGCTGCGTTTTTACAATGTGTTTAATGATGTTAAATTCAAAGGTTCCTATTGGAAATACAATACCAGTTTATGTAACGATGAAAAATACAAAACAGATATGAAAGAAGAAATTTTAAGATGGAAGGAAGAAATAAAAAAAGAAGGACTTGATAAACGTCTTTCATGGGATTTTATGAAAATGAAAATAGGTAACTTTACTCGGAAATACTCTAGAGAAAAAAGCAAAACAACGTAAAAATACAATTGATAATTTAGAAAAAGATATACTGACCCTTGAAAAGGAGTTATTAGATAACGCAACTAAAGAAAAATCCGACTTGTTAGATCGTAAACGGAATGAGTTAAAGGCAAATTATAACTATATAAATGAAGGTGTTAAAATTCGGTCCAGAGCTTTATATTATGAAAGTGGGGAAAAGGACCCCAGATATTTTACGCAGCTGATGCGATCTAATAAACAAAAGACAATTATACGTAAATTGTTGATAGATGAAAAGGATAGTTTTGATCAAAATGAAATAATAAAAGAAATACATAAGTATTACAGTGAATTATATGCACAGCCAGTGAGTGACACAAATTTTAAAGATAATGGTTTTTTTAAAGATTTGCCCAAATTAAAACTTGCTTCACAGGAATTATGTGAAGGGAAAATTACGCAGGGAGAATGTTGGGAAGCGTTGAAACAAATGAAACTCAACAAAACACCGGGAAATGATGGGTTAAGTGTTGAATTTTATTTAGTATTTTGGCCAATATTAAGTGATATAATAGTAGAAGCTTTAAATGAGACTCTTACTAAAGGTGAACTTTCTCCTTCCCAGAAACAAGCGGTAATAGTTTTGTTTTGTAAAGAGGCGAAGGATCCTTCACTAATTAGAAATTATAGACCTATATCATTGTTAAATGTAGATTATAAATTGTTAACAAAGGTTTTGTCACAAAGAATTAAAAAGGTTTTACATGAAGTTATATTTATAGACCAAGTGGGATATATCAAAGATAGAAACATAGGTGAAGCTATAAGGCTTATAGATGACATGATTTTTTACACTAGACATAAGAATATTCCGGGATATCTGATGGCAATAGATTTTGAAAAAGCCTTTGACTCGGTATCCCATATTTTTTTGCTAAAAGTTTTGTATACGTTTGGTTTTGGTCCTACCTTTTGTAGATGGATCCAAACAATCTATAATGGTGCATTAAGCTGTGTTTTTAATGGAGGTATATCTACTGGGTACTTTAGTATTGAAAGAGGTGTAAGGCAAGGAGATCCAATTTCTCCATATTTATTTATACTATGTATTGAAGTCCTTGCCAACAAAATTCGCAGAGACTCTGCTATTCACGGAATAAGTTTTGGTGAGTTTGAAGTCAAACAAGTGCTATATGCGGATGATATGACTCTTTTTATTAAAGATAGCGCATCAATTGATAGAATAGAAAGGTTGTTTGAATGTTATGCGAAAATTTCGGGCTTGAAAATAAACAGGGATAAGACTTTTATGTTACTATTGGGACCCCTCTCCAAAGAAAATGTTTCAATTCCTTTTGGGAAACTAGTAGAATTCATTAAAATATTGGGTATTACCTTTTCATTAGATGTGGAGGTTCAGGAAAGGATAAATTATAAAGAGATCTTAAGCAAAATAAAAAGACTGTTAACATGGTGGAAACAACGAGATTTAACTCTGATGGGCAAATACAGTTGATTAAAACGTTTGTACTCTCAAAATTAAATTTTGTTTCATCCCTTACTCCAGTTCCACCATGGGTTTTTGAGGAAGTTGACAGGCTTACGTTTGAATTTCTATGGAATGGTAAAGACAAAATTAAACGGAATGTAATGTTTTTGAACTATGACAATGGAGGACTTAAAATGATAGATTTTCGTTTATTCGTTTATACACAGAGAATCATGTGGATGAAAAGACTTATTCTTGGAGATTCTAAAATGAGATGGAAACATTTCTTTAAATACCAAACTCGAGAGATGGGAGGTCTTATGTTATTTTTTAGTAATGTCTCTCTGGTTTCAAACGAATTGCTCTTGCCAAGATTTTATTCAAATATGATGGAAATTTGGATGGTTATGAAAGAATTTCTATTAAAAAAGGAAACATGTAAGCGAAATGAAATTATATTTAACAACAAGTTTATTCGAATTGACGGACATATGTACTTTAATGAAAGCATATTTATGGAAAATATATATAAAGTTCATCATATCGTGGATAATGAGGGCGAATTTAGGTCTAATAGAGACCTTCAAAGGAAGGGGTTAAATGAAGTCGAAATAAATGAACTTCACCAGTTATATAATAATATTCCATTAACATGGAAAGGTCTTTTGAAGAAAACTAATTCGGTTGAAGACACTGATTTGATATTGGAATTTATATTTAATAAACGAGTTAGCACATTGATTGGTATTACTTCAAAAAAATATATACGGCCATGTTAAATGTAAAATTTGAACAATCGTCGGCCTTTAGGAACCTGCAGAGAACTTATAATTTCTCTGAAAACGATATTCGTACAATATTCCTAAGACCTAGGAAGTCAACGTTAAACAGTAGGTTAAGGGAATTTCAATTTAAAATGTTGTATGAGCTTATATACACTAGAAAATATTTGTATGCTTTTAAATTTACCACTAGCAATGCTTGCGCCTTCTGCGATAAAATGAAGAAAACTATGAACATTTATTTTTCAAGTGCGAAAAAATAAGAGATCTATGGAAAAGCTGTGGAGTTCTTTTAAACTTAACTGATATTAAAAATATAAACTGGGAGGGAATTCACATTGGTATAAAGATATCTAATGTAGGGAAGGAACAGTTGATTAATCATATAATACTGTTAATCAAATACATGATCTTTGTTTATAGCAGGAATAAAAATAAACCCCCCTCACCACAAGAAATAAAACAAAAAATTATAGAAAATGAACACGAGGAAAAAAAACTAGCTGAAGAGAGGGGAACTTTAGTGCACCATCTCAGAAAATGGGAAATTTTGACCAATAGCGTTGGCGAGGCAAGCAGGGATACCAAGATTTGATATATAGTACAGGAGGCTGTGTACTTTCGAGTGTGTGTGTGTGTGGGGGGGGGGGGTGTATGCATGTGTTACATGTAGGTGGGATGCGGATGCTGGGGTGGTGTGTGGATGTTGGGATGGTGTGTGGATGTTGAGGTGGTTGTTAGGATGTTGGGGTGGGTGCGGTGTTAGGTGGTGTGTGGTGTGTGTGTATATGGTCAGATTGCGCTTTGCTTGTGTCTGTGCTCTAGATGACGATGGGAGGGGGGTTTCTTTTTTTTTTTTAAGACAGATAAAATTTCTCTCAGACCTTCAATACTATGTTGCATGTTCATTATGTTTAAATGATTATCAATTATGTATTTCTTTTATATAAATGAAAATGTTTCGTTTGATTGTACTATAACATATGCTTTTGATTGAGAGAAATAAAACATTACTTAAAACAAAAAAAAAGTCTGGATTTTCAATATCTTTAAATATATTTACAGTACTTATAACAACGATAGTAGTCTATAGGGTTAATGAATGGGTTTCATTTTTTGTGGCTCACACTGAATCTGCATAACATCATGTAAACTGGAAGAAACATGGTCGTGAAATTTAACCACAGGAATACAGAAATAGAGCATCATCTAAGATTTCCCTATAACTAAGGCATAGAGTGCTATATTAAAAAAAACAAAAAACAAAAAAACAATCAGACGCTGAAGTGTAATTCAACATAGGGAGGGGAGGTATTGCAATCGTGCTGACGTTGTCATCAGGCATTTCCGAGACTGCAATTTTACTTCACAGCTTTTCCGCATCTAGGTTCCTGGTATGGGGTCGGATGCAGAATTCAGAAATGAAAACGGAAGACACTTTTCACTACTGATTCTAACACAGTGATCATCTCGCCTAGGGGATTCATGGAAAGAAATATGAAACTTTCTCTTTCCATCAATGAAATATCAATATACGATTACAATACATTACATCAGTATATGATTGCTATATATCACCACAAAGTGTGCGGGAATGTTGAAAGGGGACAATGCATTTACGATTTAGGGGCATAAATTATTGAGTTATACCAAGGAGTGCTCGTTATACGATGTTTTCCACCTCGACATGCTCGATGAGTTGTCATCTCTCAACTTTTTAGCACGACTTTTTGTCATGTATTGCAATCGCACTGACGTCGTATATCATAATATGCAATTGGTGAAGAAAGTTTCATTTTTCATGTCATGAATTGCTTGGGCGAGATGAACACTTTGATAGAATTAATCGTGAAAATTGCCTTCCTTTTTCATTTTTGAAGTCTACACCCTACCATAGGCCTATTTCATCATGTCCAAGAACCTTGAGAGGAGGAAAAGCTGTGAAAGTAATATTGCAATCTCGGAAACACTTGAAAAATATGAATATAATAGTATTTCCTTGTATGAGCATGGACATTTGTATAGGCCCAGTACGCTTCACAAAGAGACCGATGCAGACGTCAAAATAGGATATACACAACGCGACGTGTATATTTGAAACAATGTTTTGTCTTGGAGTCATTGAGTGATAATCATACTTCAGCCGTCCTTGCTCAGTTGATTTTCCAACAACATCAACATCATTACAGCCAAAGCTTTCCAAAGTCATGAGAATAGTTTGAATATATCCCTAAGATTGGAGTCCTCACCACACCTAAGCCGTGGATGTTTACAAGACAAATATGGCTGCAATATTTGTTTGGGTCTATGCCATCATTCTGTCAGTATGCTTCATCAACACTTTAGCGCAAGAGACAAGTGAGTAACATTCCTCATTCTGCACAATCATTTACAATGAAGGCTGCCATTTTGGGCTATATTTTCACACGTAGTAATATGGGTATAGCAGGTAAAGGGCATTTGTTATACTTTAGAAAAGACTGGTGTTTAAAGTGGCTTAACAGTAATTATCCGAAGTTAACAAGGAGAAGGACATTGTGTAAAACACTAATGCTGTCCTCGTAACTACTGAAGATGGTAAAAACAAATTATTGTTTATCTCTTATATGCTTAGAAGGTTCGCCTGGTCCATTTTTCACATCATCTCTTTTTCAGTAGAGCAAAATAATGGTTTCCTATCGGGCTTATGTCTTAAAAGAATGATTTTCATAGAAAGGAGCATTGATATTTTTGTCATGTACATATTTATCTGAAAACTCGAAAATATCATACATAAAAGAACCCTGAATAGCACATTATTGTAGTAAGGACAAAAAAGTATTATATTTAATATCTCTTCTACTATTTTCATTCTGAAAAAACTGAATAATCCTTTTTGCCCTTCATACAGCCTTTAATTTCCATTTTTAATGATGATCCCTTTGTTATGATAGTGAAATATGAGGGTCTAGTGAATACGTTATTATTGGGTCATGTTTTATATTTTATAAGTAATAAAATATAAATATTATGTTGCTTTGTTAAGAATTTTCTTTTTCTGTTTCTTACTAGCGTGACAAGTTACACAGGCTATTCTACATATATGTATATAATTGCTATCATTATTATCATATTTTTTTATTTTTATTTATTTATCATTATTTTTATTTTTAGGTTTAGTTTTTCCCACTGGCATGCTTAGGGAGGCCCCTGCGAAATCTTTTTTCGAAGTACTGTAATGAGCAGTTGAAAGCTTTCTCCTTTTTTTTCAAATGTAATATGCCAAGTTTAAAGGGGAAATCCCCCTATCTATACCAGTTAGCTTGTTATTCCGGTCATTTCTAACCAGTTATCGTGTCCATATCCTTAATCTGTAGTCGACCTTTGGAACAGCATTTCTCTAAAACTAAATTTCCTGTCGTTATATTTGACATTATCAGTTCAAATATTATAGCCGAACCCCACACCACTGCACTTCATCACTGGTTCATCAATACTTTGCACAGAGATAATATGACACGCAAAAAACTGAGGTGCTAAATGTTGGGTGCTGAGTGAGATTCTGCACTTGAAGTGTCAAAACCAGCCGTTGAAGAGTTAAAGGAGAATGCAACCCAGGCATCAGTGTGCTTCCAGTGATTGAAAAAGAACAAGAAGAGTAAAAAGTGAAAGTTTGAAGGAAATTGGACAATGACTTCAAGAGTTAAGATTTTTTAAAGTTTAAGTAAATCCTTATTATGGAGATCCTTGAATTGGCATTTAAACCAGCATCTGTGATGTCATTGTGGACAACTCTCTATTCATTTTGTACACAGAATTTAACATTTTCTTTGTTTTCAAGAAAAATAACAATTCTTTTGATTTATGATTTGAGTACAACATGTCGATATCAATTCTGCAAGCGTTTTGAAGAGAATTGTGTTGATGCCTGACTTGAAATTTCATATAAATCTTTTTTTTTTTTTTGGAAAAATTATGTACAAAATGAATTCAGAGTTGTCCATGATGACATCACAGATGCTGGCAAAGTTGCCAACTCAAGGATTTCCATAATAGAGATATACTGAAACTTTCAAAATCCATAACTTTTGAAAGGATTGTCTGATTTTGCTCAAACTTTCACTGTTTACTCTTCTTAGTCATCTTTATTCACTAAGATCACACTGATGCTTGGGTTGCATTCTCCTTGGCTTGCATTCTCCTGACATGAAATTTCATATAAATCAATTTTTTTGAAAAGCTATGTACAAAATGAATGGAGAGTTGTCCACGATGACATCACAGATGCTGGCAAAGTTGCCAATTCAAGGATCCTCATAATAGGGATTTTCTGAAAATTTCAAAATTTATAACTCTTGAACGGATTGTCCGATTTTGCTCAAACTTTCACTGTTTACTCTTCTTGGTCATCTTTATTCACTAAGATCACACTGATGCTTGGGTTGCATTCTCCTTTTATCATGGATGGATTACTAGATGATATCATACATGTTTCTTTATACTTCACTTGTTGCTACCAATCTGTACAGGAGTTTTAACCTATTATTCATTGTGAACTAACTTTAAACAAGTTAAATCCAAATCTATTTCAAACCTCACTGTTCCTGTGTTGCCCGAGTGAGAACATTTAAGAGAGCAGAAGATCTTGTATTGGCTTTACGCGCTGAAATGCTGCAGAATCGGTAGCCAAATCAGGTACTGAACTCTTTTAAAGAGGCTCTGTCGTGGGTTTTCATGGGGAGTGAATCATAGTTTGCTGACACCAGACTTTGTGAAAAGCACTGGTAATACCTGTAACAGAGCTACATTTCTGGAGCACAGCAAAACAAGGTGTCCCAACATAAACATTCTTCGGCCTGCTTCGGGCATTCTCGGGCCAGGGAAAGTGAGATAATGACTTTGCCATGGGGCAAAGGGTAGAATATACAGAGCATTACATAAGGTCTGTTGGTCATAAAACTCATAGTGATGGACACCACCTGTTATTCGGTAAGCACCCATGGTGTCAAATTCCCCATGACAGAGCCTCTTTAAGATGCGATTTGAATATAATTCCCATCTCCTTTTCCGCTAATGATAATGGAAACCGCTACAGAAATATTAAATCACACTAAAGTTCTAATTGCTTCAGAATGCTTCAAACTTTCCCAACGTATTTTGCTTTAACCTACTTTTCATTTTAATTTTAATGATTACCGGGCGTTTGAATGCTCTTGATCACATGATATGAAATTCACTACCTGGAAATGTATAAATCATTTACTGGAATTTTAAAAAGTCGGGTATCCTTTTTTCCTAAGCACCCAGTATCACCAAAAAGCTATCTAAAACATCACTGTTTATTCATTGTCCAAGTGAAAACTTTGTAAAGAAGAGAACTTCTTTTTTTTTAATTTTAGATTTAGATTTATTTATTTCCACAATCTGATAAAAATACAGGTAGAATAGCATAAAAGAAAAACATTCAAAAATACATTCAAACACGAATACAAAAGGCTACATTATAAATACAGCAAATAACAGAAAGTGGTGGGATTAACAATAAGCCTCAAGACCTTTCAAAGGTCAATCCCTATAACACAAAATAGCTAAAAAAACGAAAAACCAAAAGGGAGGGGGGGGGGGTACAGGAACGGATAGGCAAATTAATAGGAGTTCAAAAGGAAATTTCTGAATGTTCGTTTAAAAGTCTAAAGACTTTGGCAAGACTTCAGGCTACTCGGAAGGCTATTCCACATACTCGGTCCCGAGTATTTAACGGTTGATCGAGAAAAATTATATTTGTAATTTGGTACATACAAGTTATCGTTCTGTCGTATATCATATACATATTTTTTCTTAATAAAACAATTACCTAAAAAGTTTGGCAAAGAGTTATGGACATATTTATACATGAATATACAGGTAGAAAATTTGTGAATATCATAGATATTCAATAATTTCTTTTCTTTAAACAAAGGATTTGAGTGAGTGTAGGGCTTAGAGTTTGTAATTATCCGTATTGCACGCTTTTGAAGAACAAAAATTCGATTTAAAAGATATTTTGCACAGTTTCCCCATACAATGTCGCAATAAATAAGGCGAGGAAAGATCATAGAAAAATATAGTTTTAAAAGAATATGAGTTGGTACAATTGCACTTACTTTACTGACTGCACCGAATGCCCTTGATATTTTACAACATATTTCATTTACATGGTAATTCCAAATAAGATGATTATCTAAAGTTACTCCCAAAAATTTAGTGGTATTTACAACTGGAATATTTGAACCATCAATTTTTACATCAATAGAATTAGTATCAATATGCTTATTCTTAGTGTGGAATACCATGCACGATGTTTTATCAGTATTTAGTTTCAGCTTGTTGGCTAAAAACCACTGGCCTATCTTGCACAATTCCCCATTTAGTATTGCACAAACATTCTGTATATCATTTCCATTTATAAAAAAAATTGATATCATCTGCATATAATACAGAATGTAATATATTACTAATAAAATGTAAGTCATTTATATACATAATAAAAAGTAGAGGACCTAAAACAGATCCCTGAGGAACACCAATATTAATGTTTTGTATAGGGGATGAATAACCATTTAAATGTACATACTGTCTGCGATTATAAAGATAACTTTTGAACCAATCTAAGGCAAGACCTCTGATACCGTAATATCTCATTTTCTCTATAAGAATGTCGTGATTTATACAATCAAAAGCTTTTGATAGGTCTAAGAAAATCCCAATGACAAATTGCTTATTTTCAAATACATTCGCTATTTTGTCACAGAAATCAATTAATGCCATATAGGTAGAGTAATTGGGTCTGAAACCAAATTGTTTTTTAGATATGATATTATTGTAACATAAATATGACAATAAACGTTTGTGTTTAAGTTTTTCAAATAACTTAGAAATTACAGATAGGATAGAGATTGGTCTATAGTTAGATAATACAGATTTATCCCCTTTTTTATGTATGGGTACACATTTGGCTAATTCCAGGGAACTAGGGAAAACTCCATTATCTATTGAAAAATTAAAAATACTACATAAAAATACTACTAAAAAATGAATAGATTTTTTAAAAACACTACAATCAATGCCATCATATCCAGGGCTTTTGTTTGGCTGAAGTTCAGACACAATTTTGATTATTTCACTAGGTTGTATGCGGCTGAGAAAAAATGAATTCAGCAAGTTTTGGGGTGGCAAGAACTTATCATAAGTACAGCAAGATTGTGGCAAATTATTAATTATGTCTAGTCCAATAATTGTGAAATATTTATTAAATAAATTTGCAATTTCCTTACAATTAGATATGTTTCTGCCAAGGCGATTAATATTCATATGTTGTACTGTTTCCTTTTTCTTATTCAACAGATCGTTGATTACATTCCATGTTCTTCTGATATCATTCTGTACATTATAAAAACGAGTTTTATAATACAATTGTTTACACTGCCGTATTGCACTAGTGACTTTATTTCTATATTTATTATGAGTTATTTTTCTATATTCAGTTGGATTCTTTATATATTTTCGATACAAGATATTCTTCTTCCTACACATCTTCTTTAAATCATTATTAAACCAAGGGTTTTTCTTAAATTGTCGGTTTGACTTCTCTTTGAAAGGAAAACATTGATCATACAGACTAGTTAATCTATTCATAAAAATATCAAATCTACAGTCAACATCTATGATATATACATCATTCCAGTTAGTACACTGTAAAACATTCAGAAAGTCAGTAACATTTTTATTATTCATAGCACGTTTGTAGCACTTAGGATTAGAGTATGAAACATTGTCACAATTAATAATTGTGAAAACACTAAGATTAACAAGGATTCCAGTTTTTAAGACACTATCCAAGTTGTTTGTGAATATGTTATCAATAAGAGTCGATGAAGTTTGTGTTATTCTCGTTGGGTTTAAAATAAAAGGTATACAAGAATAAGTTACTAAAAGATCAACAAAATGTTGTACTTGATAGGAATTGGTCATTTAAAGATCAATGTTAAAATCACCTATAAAAAAGCATTGCTTATTTTCTCTAGTTATTGCACAAAGAGGGTCCTCTAAGTAACTAAAAAAATCAGATAAATCTTGCCCAGGGGGCCTGTACACAATGGAAAGAATGATACTTTTTACTTTATAATATATCTCAATAAAAATAGTTTCTCTACATTGGTTAAAAACTTCTAAGTCCTTACGGATTTTATACTTCATACCATTTTTTATCAAACAGCCTACACCACCTCCTCGTTTGTCTTGTCTTCCATTTCCAAGAAAACTATAATCAGGAATTTGTATTTCTTCATTATTTGCTAGCCAAGTTTCTGATAGTGCTATACATGAAAATGGGCAAGATATGCTGGCAAGAACACTGTGAAAGTTATCAATATTTTTTTTAATGCTTCGACAGTTAAAATGTACCATGGAGAAAACTCTGTTATTTTTCAACAGTAATTCCTTTGTTATATCATTCTATTCATCAGGAAGAACATAATTAGCATCATCAATTATAATATTGTCAGACATAATGTTTATATCCTGAATATCTCGTTCTGAACATGTAGAACATTCACCTGTCAATGTAGTTGAGATTTGCCTTCTACAATTAGTACATTGATTGGGATGGAAAAACATAATACAAATATAACATTACGAACAAAAAAAGTATAAAATCACTGGAGAAAAAAAAGAAAAACAAACGTATGGCGATGATAGTTCGATGACAGAAAACCATTCTCCCAGGATGAAAATGCTTTGTTCACGATTCACATGGACCTAAGAAATGTACGTATATGATTCATAGAAATTTTAAGTCATCCTCACCATGAATTACCTTGGTCACTTTGTCTTTTCCTTTCATCAGTGCTATTATCCGACCATCCGTGCTCCAAGCCGACGCTATCTTCTTGTGATCCCTTGTGTGTTTTAGCAGTTCTTGGTTTCTGGTCGTGAGATCTTCAACAAGAATCATTTTTGTGCCTTTTAGGTTCCGTCGTTTCCTATACGATTTGAATTTGATGATGATGCCCCGTGGGATAGTCGTACCATCTTGTTTGGGTCACTTTGCCCCAACTCGATGACTCCTTCCGATGTCTTCCCTTTGAACGTCGACTTTCAGTGAATTACTGGCGACAGCTAAGATGACATCATCGGTGTTTTCCCCCTGCTGCTCAGGACAACCAATGAGTCTCAAACAATTTCTTCTTGAATACTGCTCTTGTGCGTCAAGCGAGTTGCTGAGTTTCTGCACACGGTATTCCTGGAATTTCAGCCTTTCTTTAAGATTGACAATCTCCTCAGTCTTTTTGTCGTTGCTCACTTGAAGTTCAAAAATGTCACTTTTTTGTCTATCCACTCATTTGCAAGTCAGCAAGTCGTTTCTTCACAGATGTTTCAATAAGTGAAAGGAATCCTTTGTCGGTAACAATGTCTTTTAGAATCTCCTGAACAAGTGCTGAATTATTTCCTTTTGCTTTAGATCTAGTAACGGGTACATCCGTTGTTAGCGATATAAGTTCAGTGAACTGCTGAGAACAAATTCTCTGTGTTGTCAATACTGAACAGAAAGAACAGAACAGCTGACATCAAAATGAAGATGTGGGACCATACTCAGGTACCCAAGCACTTGCAGTAAATCTTAAGATAAAGATTTCAAGAGATATTAACAAGTTATTACAAAAATCATATGACAAAAAGTAGCTCAGATCTTTCATGGAAGAATAAGTAGTCTAAAGGACCTTACATAGCCTTGGTTAAGCTTGACAAAGGTGGTGAAAAAACAGGTGAAATCTGTAGACCTGCAGACCTGTAGACCTGTGTCAACATGTGTTTCATTCATCCATGGGCTTTGCGGCAGAATTTTTAGCATACACAGGTAGCCATATCAAGTAACAATGCTGTCATATAATATCATAATAATATCATTATGATAATAAAGTATTATGTACGGAGTTTTTAAATCTACGATCATTGACATACAAGCATACTGAGTCTTTTCATTTATAACTTCCTTGAAATCTTCACCACACATGTCTACATACATATACATCTGTACATAATATACAGTTTATCCCCCCCCCCCAAAAAAAAAAAAAATAATAAAATAAGATGGGTCTATAAGTATCGATAATGAAAGAAATCAATTTGCAATATGAAAAATCATTTCAGATTATGAAACTACAGCGTGTCCTAAAAAAAGTGAACAGTTGGAAAAATTACTGCCATCTGAGCATTTGAAAATGTTTTCAGGAAATTTTCATACCGGTGGATAGCTCAAAGACTCTTATATCAAATACCATCAAAAAAAATCTCCGAAAAATACACGTTCGAGCCAGCAAAAGAAACTTTTGTGAAAGGGTGCAAAATCCAGACTTGACAAGAATGGGTATTTGTGCCGTTTGCTGTCAGCGAAGCGGACATCAATGTTCAACTGTGGAGGCTTACAAGTTTAATATTCTGAGGGCTTCTGGCGATTTATGAGTGGATATTCATTGTTCTGTTTATGTTATAACATATCACATGAACATGCCACTACTTCTCATTGTCACCATGGATTTAAAAGAAAAGGATTGCTGATTGTGACATATTAAAAAAAAAGAATTTGTAAGCACTACAATATCGCTTTCACTAACACAATAATGTGGAAAAAGGGAAAGTAGATGCAGTTGTAAATAAAACCGGAGTTGTAGTTACTCTTAGTGATAGCTTAGTAAATAAAAAAAGATTTAGCTTTGTAATATGTTATAAAGTGCATTTGATTGGTAGTTTTACACAATTATTGTATGTATTATTATTCGTCATTTGTTTTATTCTTTAATCGTCATGATTGCAATGACGCGACATTTCCTCCTGCGATAATCGCTAAGTCTTTATTTCTCCAACCCATGATTGCATGTGATTTAATGTTATGTACATATGTTTGTACTCTCATACCCCGAGAGGGATTGATAGAGTCAATAAAATCTTATCTTATCTTATTTTAACCAACACGATTTTTACATTTATATTTCGTGCTTTCATGGTTTCAAGTTTTAGTATCTGGTTTTTTTTTTAGGATCATATATCAAATAGTTATTGCTATTTGTTGGTTAAGTTGAAAAGCTTGACGCCTGTTGCTTTACTTTATAAAGTTGACCAAGTTCCTTGAAGCTATTTGGGGAATTTCTAAAAGGCATTTATGGAATAGAACTGGGACAGATACAGGTTAAACGGGGCAGTTATCAAAATGAAAAGGGATAAGAGATAAGGAGGAAATTTAGGGGCTTTAGAACTTTGATAGGCCTATCACAACGCAAAAGGGGGACCTTTCAGAATTAAATGAGTGAAACAGTAATTTTGCTCTTCGACAGAGTAATAATAATAAGAAAAATATTTTCCATTCTTGCATAGTGTATATCACCTCTAGACACTTCCAAACGACTTTGGATATTATTATTCCAAGCTGGCATTACAGCTCTCAAGCATTTCGAGGAATTAATTCTTGTCAGATGCCCATTTACCTCACCTGGGCTGAGTGCGGCAAATGTAGATTAATGTCTTGCCAAAGAAGATCTGCGCTGCGTCTGGGAGTCGAAAATCGTGTTTTGAGGTTCACAGCCAGCTAGAGTATATCCACTAGACCACAACAACTCAGAGTCTTTTTGATAACACTATATTTCTGTAAAAGAGCACTAACCTGATTGAGGACAAGTAATTTAAGTTGTATTTCGGTTTGTGTTTCTTTTTAGGCAAGGAATATGGTTTGGTTCAATTACCCAAACATGCCAAAAGCAGAAGCCTTCCATTTATTATGTTGTGACTTTGTACAGCTGTTACGGCACATTTTGGAAACGGAACCAAAACGTGCAGTTACCAAAATATGCACTTCTGTGTTACTACACATTTTGGTAACTGCACATTTTGGTTACCTCACGAATCGCAATCATATCTTACTCTCCCTCTTTCTCCCCTGCATTCGCACACCCATGCCTACACTCTCATGACCCTGGCACATATTACCATCCATTTTTTTTAAAAAACAAGCATTCACACGTTGGTATCATTATGCCTGTAGCTCGTTAATTTATTTGGTATACGATAAAAGAGCAACGTAGAAAAAAAATGTCTTTGAAAAGCATAAGCGCCGTGCAGGGGTTTGAACCCCGACTCTCACCTCTCCAGAAAAGCGTCTGCAGAAAACATACCCGCACACCCTCACACACTCACCCTACCTGGCAAAGGCGATGCTCAAATATTAATCTCCCTTTCGAAAAAAACAACAGAGAGATTACCCCCCCCCCCCCATAACAAACCAATCGAGGCTTTATTCTGCACCAAATACAAAACGCTAAATAGAATATTTTCGGTGGGAATATCATAACTACCTATGACTATGACTTTCATCCAAACCCTCTTATCTTTTCTTTTTTTCTTGTGCGCCTCGGCATAGAATATTTGTAGATAGACGGCGCTATATAAATGCCCATTATCATAGTATTTTTATCATTGTTAGGACAGTTTCTCCATGGACTCGAAGCTCCGTTACCAATATGTGCAGGCAAATCACTTATTAATTGCACATTCTGGTAATTGCAGAGTCCCGGCAGGCATAGGTGCACTACCGGCACATTTTGTCGCAAAGCTCTTTTACGGGCCAAAATGTGTAGTTACCAAAATGAGCAGTAACGTGGTACTGCACACGTGGTAACTGCACATTTTGGTTTTGTTACCAAAATGTGCAATTTACCAAAATGAGCCGTAACATACAGCCTCTCAGCGATATGTTTTTTTTTTTTGTTGTTTCAATGTGGAAAGAGCCTCTCAAGTAATATATATATATATGTTATTCCTTTGACACAGCAATTCACTTGCGACCCGGTGAACACGAAGTTATCGCATATCCTAATTATCTGTACAATTACCGCAACAACGCCGATGTGCAATGGCTTGTAATAGCTGCTTCAGGATACCGGGTTATGCTTCATTTTAGCGATTTTGCAGTCTATTATCACGACGCTTTAACGGTCAGGGAGGGGTGGACGTCGGATTACTCGAGATCAACGAGGATTAGATCTTTATTTGGATCCTCCATTCCAAGCAACATAACATCCAAGGGATCATATCTCTGGATTCGATTTACAAGCGATCACATGTACAGGTACAGGGGATTCCAGGCTGTGCTCAGTGCTGAGATACCAGGTGAGTTACATCTGTGCTTCAACTAATATCAGCTATCAAATTTCAGTCAAACGTTAATGATTTTCAGTTAGGGATATCAGAAATATAACTACCGATTAGTTTGGATAATCCTACGTCACAGTTAGATTCAGATT
Source organism: Echinometra lucunter (assembly GCA_029962745.1). Taxonomy (NCBI): domain Eukaryota; kingdom Metazoa; phylum Echinodermata; class Echinoidea; order Camarodonta; family Echinometridae; genus Echinometra; species Echinometra lucunter. Next base: position 2,450,335 of record CM057164.1, on the reverse strand, counting down.
CAGATATATATTATAAATTTTTATACCAAGAACCACAAATTAGATCCAACAGTGTACAATGTTATTTAAGTAGCATTAGCATATTGATATTACACAAAAAGCAGTCATCACCAATTATATCTTGGTTTGATTTGATTTGATTTGATTTATTTATTTAAACACGGTAAAAGCCCAATTCAGCTTCTCGGCTGGTTTTCAAAGGGGCGTGTGACAATTAAAAACAATGAAATACATGAAATATGAATTCGAATATCAAACAATTACAAGTACAAATCGTAATAAAATACATAAATATTTCAAATTTAGAATGAGGTTTAAAACATATTGTGTATCACAAACATAAAATAAAATAGACAAAAACAATCAAGAATTTACATGAAATTAGGCGGAAAGAAAAGCAAATAAACCTAGAATATGTAAATACATTTTTAACGAAATATGAACAGAAAAATATGATGTATGCAACGAAATTATTAATGCTCATGCAGAAGTAAAAATAAAAGTAAAAACAAGAATCTAACATATATAAAAACAAAAATATTAAACAGCTATCGCATGAACAAAATATGAGAAAACGAAAGCATAAAACCATAAAAACTGAATTAAAGAAACATGTATCTATATATATAAAACATAAAAAGAAAAAAATTGCAGTACCATGATTTATACAAAGGAAATTATTTTAATTTTGAAAGTAAAACAAGAAACTAGCAAATGAAAAAAGAATATAATTTAGAACAACAATCATATGTACAAAATATGAGAAAAGAAGGTGCAGTAAGATGATGTGCAAAAACATAGTACAATCAGTTTAAACGTAATGGTGTGAAATATGAACTATATGAAATATAAGACCATGTTCAATTATACAAGATATTTATAATGTTCAGGTGTTTAGATATAATATAAACATGTATTTACTGACTCCGTAAAATCAGGAAAAACAGAACTATTGCGAAAAGCAATAACAAATATAACAGGAAAAGTGAAAGAGTGAAAGAGAGAGAGAGAAAGAGAGGGGTAAGTGAGAGAAATACAGAAATACAGAAAGAGAGAGAGAGAGAGAAAAGAAAGGAAGGAATAAATCTCAAAAGGGGTGAATTTACAGAGACGTAAAGTTAGTTTAGATTTGTGTTAGTTATATGAAACTATATGAGTTTACCTTACCATTCCTCAAGCCTAAGTCGTAATGATATTTCTGCTCAGATATAAAGAGAGGCAACTAAATCATTTTGTAAATTCGACAAGGAGTATGTCAGGACTTCAGAGATTCATTTGTAGATTATTCTTTCAATATACACCACCCTTATCATATTACCAACTTTATTGCGATATAATGGATATAAGATTTTAATATATATAATTATATTGCTCTATTAGGGAGAACCAATATTTTCATGTGCTAGTTTAGATTTAAAATTTCCTATATTGGGGGAGTTTTTAAGCTCTTCTGAAAGTGAGTTCCATATATGGGAGCCTCTGTATAAGAATGTACGTTTGCCTGATTCAGTATTCGGACGACTAATATCGACACAACGCTTACTTTGTCGTGTATCATAAATATGCTTTCTGAGTGAAAATTTCTCACTCAGATAAAGTGGAACCTGGTTTGTCATGACCTTATACATCATAACTGCCATATTATACTTCCAAGTAACAAGGTGTGTCGTTAATAAGACGAGCACCTCGGTTTTGAATTTTTTGAAGTGTACTTAACAATGTTTTCCCACAATTTCCCCAAACAGCATCACAGTAAAATAAATGGGATGACACTAATGCATTATAAACCATTTTCAAAGCCTCTTTATTTACCAATCCCTTTATGCATTTGAGCATATGTAGTCCTGAATTAGCTTTCTTTTGTAAGCTCCAGATATGATCGCGCCAAGAGAGGTTTTCATCAATTATTACTCCAAGGTGTTTGCAAGTATGTACACTCTTTAATGGAGTTCCAGATATATCAATCTTTATATCTACATCTTTTATTCTGTTTAATCGTTGCTTAGTGCCAATCACGATATATTCCGTTTTGCTTACATTCAAACTTAATTTATTCATAACCAGCCATTTCCTTACATAGTCCAGGTCTTCGTTTATTTGTTGTATTAAAGTAAAACTATCACTACCGGAGAGGTATAGCATTGTGTCATCAGCGTACATACTTACTTTACAAAAACGAAGTCCATTGGGTAAACTATTAATGTACATTAAAAAAAGGAGGGGGCCAATGATTGACCCCTGGGGAATCCCACATTTCAGCGACGAAAAGTTAGAGAAAGTTCCATTAACACATGTTGCTTGTGACCTGTTATCTAAATAATTTGAAAACCATCGAATGGTGTGGTCCGTTATCCCGTACTGTTTTAATTTTCCAAGAAGAATTTCATAGTTCACAGTGTCAAATGCTTTTTTAAGATCTAGCATGACAGCAATTACTACCTTTCCATTATCAATACTTTTGAGCCAGTCATCCGTAACATTTAATAGGGCTGTTGTCGTAGAGTGGAGCGGCCTGAAACCTGATTGGTACTTGCTTATTAAACCATTTTCGTTCAGGTATTTGTAAAGTTGATTAAAAACAATCCTTTCTAATATCTTAGACAAAATTGGGAGAATTGAGATTGGCCTATAATTGCACGCCTCCCTAGCTCCCCCTTTATGTAAAACAACTACACGTGCAACTTTCCACTGATCAGGAACAGTCCCTGAAATAAGAGAATTATTTATAATATGTGTTAATGGCATCTTTAAAAAAGGTGATCCTAATTTAATCAGTTTAATTGGAAACAAGTCGTTTCCCATGGCTTTATCATTAGATAATTTTTGTAGTTCGCGTGAAACCTCATCGACAGTCACAGTAACAAATTCGAACTGACTACTGAAAATAGATGGGGTTGCATGAATCACTTTCAAGATCCTATGTGATGATATTTTGTGCTAAATAAATCACTTTCAAGATCCTCTGTGATGATATTTTGTGCTAAATTTGGGCCTATGTTAACAAAATATTCGTTCAAATTTTGGGCGATTTGTTCTGCATCGTTAAATTCATTTGAACCAACATTTAGAGAAGTAATCCTATTTCCCTTATTTTTGCGAGGGATTAAAAGATTCAAGTTTTTCCATGTCTGTCCTAAGTTGCCATGAGCACTTCTTATTTTACTTTCAAATATTTTCCTTTTATTATTTGTTATTCTCAAGGTCACATAGTTTTTCATTTTCCTTAATGTTTCCCAGTCATTTTCGTTTCCACTTCTAATAGCACGTTTTCGTTGGTTATTCCTTTCGTGAATCAGATTTATTATTTCTCCGTCAATCCAGGGAGATGTGTCATGTTTTATTCTGCTCTTCCTAACTGGAGCAAACCTGTCACACACCAATGAAAACAAAGATTCGAAAGCATGCAATGAACAATTTACATCGCATGTACTATACACATTATACCAATCAATCTCGCTCAAATCATAGCAAAATAAATTTTCATCAAACATCTTAAAACTTCTGTAAGTTCTATACATATGTTTTGAAACAGAATATCGAGTTTTTCCCCAGACAATGTATACTAACGAATGGTCACTTGTTCCTAAATGCAATACACCACTTTCAATGATTTTATTTTCATTGTTTGTATAAATTAACTCAATTATAGTAGAGGAATCAGAGGTTATTCTAGTTGGCTTGTCGATAATTTGAACTAAAGATAGGTTGCCACACACCTGTCTTAATCGGTTTGTATAACAATTATTACTACTGACAGTATTATAATCACAATTAAAGTCGCCTAGAAAAATGGTATTTTTATTTTCATCATCCAGTTTTCTTAATATAGTTTCTATTGCATCAAACAAAACAATGCTTGTACCCGGTGGTCTGTACCAAGCAATAATTACTATAGGCGATGATTTAGGCTGGTTAATTTCAACTGCAACTAACTCAACTTCATCAGACATCAGGTCTCTTCGTAACCCATGAGATAGTCGATTTTCATTCACATAAATTAAGACCCCTCCTCCGCGAGTATTGCGGTCCTTTTTGTACACAACGTAATCGTCAATGTTGATTCTGGCATCGTGTATGGTATCACATAGCCTAGTCTATTTAGAGCTAACACATCCAGTTTATATTCCTGAATCGTTACTTTCACTTCATTTAGAGCTAACACATCCAGTTTATATTCCTGAATCGTTACTTTCACTTCGTCAAGATTAGAGATTAGTGATCTTATATTATGGTGGGCAATCCTCAGTCCATGTTTATTTTTTATCTGTAAACAATCATTTACATGATTTAGTTCAAGTTGATTACCATTCACACAAGATTCTTTATCGAAAGAATGTAAGGACTGGTCTTGAGTAGCATTGTTATTGATAGGATTCAACTGAGTATTGTTTTCCTCTCTTATATCAGAGTCACTTATGCTCTTGGCTGTTTCATCGTCGAAATCGAATTCATTTGATGATATGTCGCTCGGTATTATGATATCAGAGAATTCGGAGTTTTCATGGCTGTGAGCGTTAGTGACATGGTCGGCACTCTCTTCCTGGCCGAAAGCTAATAATCATGATAATAATCTAATGTTGGGCAGAATTTAGCTTTGTGTCCATAGCACATACATTCATAACACTGGATCATGGTGTTGAATCTGCACTTCGATCTGCTGTGATTCAACTCACCGCAGTTGAAACATCCAGAAAATTTTACGGTTGATGCTTGCAGGGCATAGTAAGACGAGTACTCCGGTGGGCGTGTCTCTGGTGGGCGTGTCTCCGGTGGGCGTGTCCTGTTACGGCATCGCTGTAGAGATCGCCAGCTCTAGTGGTGTACTGTTGATTGCTCATCTCATTTATTAGCCTTTAAATTACAAGCATCGTGAAATGGCATACATTTATGGATTCCTTGATATCTTCACCACTTCTATTCATACGTGTGTTGTTAATACATGTATTCGGTTTTATTTATGTTTATGGAATGCGACATTTAGTTTTATGCCTCTTGTAAGTTTAGACGATTACAATCAACCACAATGATGCTAAGTACTTCTTATGTTGTCGCTATACAATTTTTATAAAAAAGGGATAGCGCACTGTGAAAGTAAAATCAAGGGAATTTGTGAATACACAAATTCAGCAATATCGACTTTGCTGATACAATTTATATGTTTACATTTCATGCTTTCATGATTTCACTTTTTAGTCTCCTTGGAAACCATCATTTCAGTCCTTTATTCATGAATTATTTTTTTTTTCATTTTGTGGCTTGGTAGAAGAGCTTGATGTATGTTACTATAATTATATAAAGCTGCACCAGTTCTTTGACAGAGATCTTTTAAATGATTTCGAAAAGGCGTTCTTAGAAAAAAAAAGTGGGGGAACATACATGATATCGGTCAAACTTGGCAGTTTAAATGAGAAGAGGGAAAATTAAAGGGCTTTATCAGAAGTGACAAGAGAATGAAATAATGGAAACATCGAACAGTTATCGTGGCAAGTGCGCAAGGATGAGGGACAGTGCGGGACAATGCTTAAGATTCGTGGGAGAATTTTCAAAATGTTCACAATTTTGGCACGACAAATTTTGTGTACAACTTTCGTGAACACTACGTGAACTATGGAACTATGCGTACCCTTAACATGCTTAACGTATCCTGTTCGTGTCGATGCTTGCCAGTTTGTGCCAAGGCCCGAGTGGCACGCCTGTTCACGACCAGGTAACGACAAGTACACGACTAGTTCACTAACAGTTTGCTCACAATTTGCGCATAGGCTGCGCATACTTCCCGCATAGTTTTTTGCATTACTCGCGCATGGTCTACGCATGCGCAATACATCACAAGAAAGGTCATAATCTTTATTCATGTTTTATCATAAAATCCAGCATGGCCACTTGCTTCTCCTCCTCTGAGGCTGAAAGCCTGAAGTTTTAGAGCAACAGGTCGTTGATGATTTACTGTCTAGACACAGTAAAGTGTGAGAGCGAACTTCATGCCACTAAATGTCACGTACTGGCACGACTCGATGCGGGGCAATGCGGAACCAAAAATTCGTGCAATTGTCAGAGTAGCATAATAATGATAATAAACAAGCGCTCAAGCGCTTTCAGCCTGTAAAACCCTAGGGGGCACATCCCCCCCCCCCCCCCCCCCCATGGATGATCTCTTGTCAGAATGCACAGAACTGTATAAAAAGGAAACACAAAATAAAATTTATCCCAAGGCCCATGTTGTGACATTCAAAATTGTTGGTGTCAAAATGCACGGAACTCTAAAAACTAAAAAAGTATAAAAGTTGACTTCGATAACCAAGTCGTGACCTCCAAAATGAAGTCAAATGTCAAAAATATATATATCACTTAAGATCACATAATATTTACCATATTTTAACCATTCTAAGCTTACTTTGCACCCATACAAAAAAAAAAACGCTTTATACAACCTGGTTTACTCGATGAACTGATGAGGTATTGTTTAAAAAGTTGAAACAACTGTTCAAAGTCTTAAACAGCAATGTTCAGTTTTTCAAATTCATTGTTCAAAAAAATTGTTCATTGTTGTTTAACTTTGTAAACACTTGTTTAAACTTTTAAACAATACCTGATCAGTTCATATAGTAAACGAGGTTGTATAAAATTTGTACAAGTTATTTAATTTTATTTTTACTCTACTTCTATTTTTTTTGTGTACATCGATAGTTAGGTATGGGGGGATAACTACTTTTCTGGGCAGCTTAGGGTCAAAGGTCATTGACCTCTGCTTAAGATGTAGGCCTATCTGAATGCCAAGATAAGATTATGGAGGATCTTTCTGCCAATTGCACATAGCTGTACCGTACAAAGTAATAACGCTGTTTAAAAGGTTGTTTAAAACTTACACAACCTGTTTAATATTGTAAAACAAATTGTTTACATATATGAACTGTACACAGGCATGACAGGAACAACGGGCCCGTTTGTTCAGTTCATATTGTCAACAACTGTTTGCATTTTTAAACAGCGTTTTCTCTGTGTAACGACACAATAAACTGATGGTCGCAACCAAATCTTGACCCTATGAGGTCAAAGGTCAAAAGTACTCTCTTTATCATTTTAAGACCTGTCACTAGCCTTTTTCTTCTGCATCTTGTCTCTCTCCATCGTTAAAGCATTGTCCACAATACACTCTACATGCCGCAATGCATGTCATGCCAGACTTAATGCAGCTGGATTTCAGTGGTTGACATTGCTTATTTCCTTCCTGACATTTACGACAAAACCCTTTTAAGGAGGTTTTTGGCAGCGATATCGCCCGATAGCATCTTTATTCTGAGTTTCATGTTGCTGTGTAACTCCACTATTCCCATCCTTTTGTGACGAGGTCAGTGCATGGTTGCTGTATCTTCCATACCGCACCTGCAGGTGAACAGAGTGTTGCATTGTTGCATCTTCTGAAGGGGGTAGTGTGACAGGGTCAGTTCTTCCTTTTGTTGCTTGCGCCTGAAATTGCAGGAAGCGTGCCTTTTCGAGGACGAGGACTATCCCCACAACCATAAGTGATAGGTATGCATGGTCTTCAACTCCACCACTTGTCTAATTTCTGAGTGAGTTGAAATGCTGCATAAGAATGTATTGATAATGCCTGCTGGTAATGTTCATCTGCAGAGGGTAAACTTTGTGTGTCCATAAATACAAGTGAGGCCGTGTCATTTCCAGACCATGCAGAGTTGAAAAAAAAAAAAAAAAACCCTTCTCTAGTGATGTTGTCGAAATGTCGTCTACGCCATCCATTTCTGATCGCATACAAATGTGTACATTTGTTTGGGCGATGGTAGCTGAATAATACCAAACCAGACCTGAGAGTCACCCCAGAATTGTTCATATCATGGACAGGGAAGAATTTCTGGCCAGTGAAAAGAACAAAGGAGCTCTAATCAAGATTATCTGCAGAGATGGGCCTCCACAATATCACTGTGCGCCAAGCGAAAGATGATGGTGACACGTGCTAGAGACTGCAATTGATTTGTCAAGAATGTGCATGCTCCAGTGTTGCTGCTGCCTAAGATACTGATGTTTTGGCCTTACTCATCTACCATCGACGAAACAACAGTACCAACTTGTACATGTAATGGATGGCCTTTAAAACATTTCAACAATTAACATCACTAACAGAGAAGAGTTTCTTTTCAACTATGCATGGTCTGGAAATGGCACGGTCTCTTGTATTCATGGACACACAAAGGTTACCCTCTGCAAATGAACATTTCCAAAGGGGCATTATCAATACATCATTCTTATGCAGCACTTAGAAATCATCCAAGCTAGACTCCGGGGGGGAGGGGATCACTCTCCAGATGACCTGCTACGCACCCGCGTCCAGAAAAAGCGTCGAAAAGGGTTATGCAGATTACGCCATTTAGGGGTCCCAATTTAAGTAGATCTACGCCATTTAGGATTGCAAATTTGGACAAATTTGAGCGGCCTACGCCATTAGCACCATGAAGGGCGTAATTAAGTGGGACAAAAAATAATCCTCGCACACGCCGGCGTGGCCAGCACTTATGAGAGTAACCCCCCCCCCCCCCCCTACAGCCCCCACCCCTAGCTAGTCTCTTACACCCGACTCTAGAAATACTCTGAGAGGTCTCCTGAGAATTATGGAGTCTCCGAGGAGTCGCAAGAAATTAGAACATGTTCTATTTCTTTGGGGATGACTTTTTACAGTCTCTGCAAAGTCTCCGCGACGTCTCCGAGATGTCTCCATTAGTTGCTGAGACTAATTATATCCGCGACTGCTGAGACGTCTCCGCGATATCTCCAAGACGTCTCTGAGCCGTCTCAGAGACGTCACGGAGACCAGGAGGAGACCAGAAAGACTGATGAGACGTTGCAGAGACGTCTCCGCGACTCTACCTGCCGATGTTTGACCCACTTTAGAAACCACGTGACTGAACGCTTGCTGACATTCCTCCTGGTCCAAGTTAGGAGCATGATCCTGCAAACGCTCCATTATAATTATTTTGAAACTTGTCGCAGAGACGTCTTCGTTGGTGAGATAGGGCCTTTAGGTATCATATTAATCGATTTCAATGTTTACGCCACTTGGGGTGGCTTTTCTCATGGGTTACGCCATTTAGGATTGCAAATTTTGGTTAATAGGTTACGCCATTGAGGGTGCATTTCTGAGGTTTTCGGACACGGGTGGGTAGCAGGCAATGTGGAGAGTGAACCCCCCCCCCCCCCCCCCGGGGGGGGGAGGGGGGGCTCGACTAAAGGCCATACAGCTCACTAATGGTTTGGGGATACTCTCCTGGGTAAGGCACGCTTCCTGAAATTTCAGAAGCAAGTTTAGCTAGAAGGATGAATCGACACTGACAGACTACCCCCTACAGAAGATGCAACAGCGCAATCTAGCTCTCCGTGTACATCTGTAAGTTGCGGCATGGAAGAATCTTACTACAGCAATCCTTGACCCAGCCGGAAGAGGATGGGAGTTACACAGTAACAAAAAACTCAGACCAAAGATGCCATCATGCGATATTTCTCCCCAAAACGAAAGAAATTCGTTGTAATGTCAGGAAGGAGATAAGCAGTGTCAACCAATGCAGTCTGGCATGGCATATACTGCAGCATGTTGTGGACAATGCCTTAACGATGGAGAGAGAAAAGATGCGGACGAAATGGCTAGTGACAGGTCTTTGAAATGATAAAGAGAGTACTTTTGACCTTACCTTTGACCTCATATCTTAATGTCAAGATATATGAAATGCTCAACATACTGAGAGTTGTCCACAAATTATATCTCCAATAACTATGTGCCAAACACAGAAAGATTCATATAGGCAAAACTTTATTATTCCTTGTCCAATTTCGTTCAATTTTTTCGCTGATATGCCTTATTCCGTCTTACCTTTGAGCTTTGACGGTTTTGGTTTCCTTTGATACATATAATATGTTGTGACTTTGCCATGGGGACGGTCAGAGCGGGAGTTTAGTTTGCCTTGTTCCTTGGATACCACCGCGCGATTCGAGTTTTTTTTAGTGGGAAATGTCCTCATGCATATTCGTCTCGATCCATTTCTATTGTTTACCTACTTGTACTTTGACGATCTCATTGTTCCCACTCATGCACACACGTGCTCGTCCATTCAATAATGTTATGTAGTACTTTAAATATGTCCATGCAATATCACTTCCTGTCACCCTTTCAGTCATTCACCTTTCCCCCACTCCCGTTATCATCCTCCCATTATCATCTTACTCCCAAACACTGACCACATGTTAAGACCACCCCAGAGTTAACTTCAAGGAACCTAAGTTCTAAGAACGATGACTCATAGGACCAGCCCCAGTCACCTACACTCTTCATTACCACTCCCCATAATACCATAGCAATCATGATAGACAGTTAACTATAGACCAATCAGAAGTCACTAATCCAATACCTTTTTACTCCCAAAAACTTTCCTGAGAGTAGAGTTTCTCTTACCGAGAGGACTTGACTTTAGACCATCGACAGACAAACATAACACATTTCTGTAATCTTCAACTCTGCTGAATAACTGTATCAAGAGATTGAGAGTTTCTGAACTTTGTCAAATAAATACTTCGAGTTTGAACTGGAAATACAACTTGTACCTCTCGTATCATTTAATGACTCCTCATCTAAGATCCGATCCCACAAACACGACAATAATTATCCTTCCTCGTTCCATATTCATGCATATTCATAACCATCCATTCAAAACCTACACGTCCTCGTTCCATAGCCATGCGTATTCACGCTCATCCATTAAAAACCTACCCTTCCTCATTTCATAATCATGCACATACTCGCCCATTCAGTACCTACCCTTCCTCTTTCCCTTCATTTTGTTGCTCATGCATATTTATGTGCTAAGTGTGACGTAATCGATCATTCATATTACGTCATCTGTTGTCAGAATGCACAGAACTGTATAAAAAGGAAACACAAATCGCCTCAACTGATGGGGACATTGAAGGACCGCCGCACACAGATTATATCCAGCGAAATGCTGGCGTTTTATGCAATAAGCCGTCTGGGAGAAAAGGTCCAAGCAAATTAACAGCAGAGGATTGCCGTGATGCTTGCGTTCCTCTACAATTCACCTTAAAAGAGAATGCAACCCAGACATCAGTGTGCTTCCAGTGAATGAAGAAAAACAAGAAGAATAAACAGTGAAAATTTGAGGAAAATCGGGCGATCTGTTCAAGAGTTATGAACTTCGACAGTTTAAGTTAATCCTTTTTATAGGGATCCTTAAATTGGCAACTTTGCCAGCATCCGTGATGTCATCGTGGACAACTCTCCATTCATTTATACACAGATTTCAACATTTTCTTTATTTTTCAAGAGAAATAAAAATTCTTTTAATTTATTGTTTGAGTATGACATGGCTATATCAATTCTACAAGCATATTGGGAAGAATTATGTTGATTCCTGACATGAAATTTCATATAAATCTTTTTTTTTTTTTTTTTTTTTTTGAAAAGTTATGTAGAAAATGAATGGAGAGTTGTCCACGGTGACATCACAGATGCTGGCAAAGTTGCCAACTCAAGGATCCTCATAATAGGGATTTACTGAAACTTTCAAAATTCATAACTCTTGAACGGATTGTCCGATTTTCCTCAAACTTTCACTGTTTACTCTTCTTGGTCATCTTTATTCACTCAGAGCACACTGATGCTTGGGTTGCATTCTCCTTTAATCATGGATGGATTACTAGATGATATCATACATGTTTCTTTATACTTCACTTTTTGCTACCAATCTGTACAGGAGTTTTAACCTACTATTCATTGTGAACTAACTTTAAACAAGTTAAATACAAATCTATTTAGAACCTCACTGTTCCTGTGTTGCACGAGTGAGAACATTTAAGAGAGGAGAAGATCTTGTATTGGCTTTACGCGCTGAAATGCTGCAGAATCGGTAGCCAAATCAGGTACTGAACTCTTTTAAAGAGGCTCTGTCGTGGGTATTCATGGGGAGTGAATCATAATTTGCTGACACCAGACTTTGTGAAAAGCACTGGTAATACATGTAACAGAGCTACATTTCTGGAGCACAGCAAAACAAGGTGTCCCACCATAAACATTCTTCGGCCTGCTTCGGGCATTCTCGGGCCAGGGAAAGTGAGATAATGACTTTGCCATATGGGGCAAAGGGTAAAATATACAGAGCATTACATACGGTCTGTTGGTAAAAAAAACTCATAGTGATGGACACCACCTGTTACTGGGTAAGCACCCATGGTGTCAAATTCCCCATGAAAGCCAACGACAGAGCCTCTTTAAGATACGATTTGAATATAATTCCCATCTCCTTTTCCGCTAATGATAATGGAAACCGCTACAGAAATATTAAATCACACTGAAGTTCTAATTGCTTCAGAACGCTTCAAACTTTCCCAACGTATTTTGCTTTAACCTATTTTTCATTTTAATCTTAGTGATTACTGGGCGTTGGAATGCTCTTGATCACATAATATGAAATTCACTACCTGGAATTGTATAGTTCATTAACTGGAATTTTAAAAAGTCGGGTTTCCTTTTTTCCTAGGGACCCAATATCACCAAAAAGCTATCTAAAACATCACTGTTTATTCATTGTCCAAGTGAAAACTTATTAAAGAAGGAAACTTCTTCCATGGGCTTTGCGGGCAGAATTTTTTTTAGCATACACTGGTAGCCATATCAAGTAACAATGCTGTAATGTAATATCATAATAATACCATTATGATAATAAAGTATTATGTACGGAGTTTTTAAATCTACGATCATTGACATACAAGCATACTGAGTCTTTTCATTTATAACTTCCTTGAAATCTTCACCACACATGTCCACATACATATACATCTGTACATAATATACAGTTTATCCCTCCCCCCCCCCCCAAAAAAAAAATAAATAAATAAATAAATAAATAAAAATTAAGATGGGTCTATAAGTATCGATAATGAAAGAAATCAATTTGCAATATGAAAAATCATTTCAGATTATGAAACTACAGCGTGTCCTAAAAAAAAGTGAACAGTTGGAAAAATTACTGCCATCTGAGCATTTGAAAATTTTTTCAGGAAATTTTCATACCGGTGGATAGCTCAAAGACTCTTCTATCAAATACCATCAAAAAAAATCTCCGAAAAATACACGTTCGAGCCAGCAAAAGAAACTTTTGTGAAATGGTGCAAAATCCAGACTTGACAAGAATGGGTATTTGTGCCGTTTGCTGTCAGCGAAGCGGACATCAATGTTCAACTGTGGAGGCTTACAAGTTTAATATTCTGAGGGCTTCTGGCGATTTATGAGTGGATATTCATTGTTCTGTTTATGTCATAACATATCACATGATCATGCCACTACTTATCATTGTCACCATGGATTTAAAAGAAAAGGATTGCTGATTGTGACATATGAAAAAAAGAATTTGTAAGCACTACAATATCGCTTTCACTAACACAATAATGTGGAAAAAGGGAAAGTAGATGCAGTTGTAAATAAAACCGGAGTTGTAGTTACTCTTAGTGATAGCTTAGTAAATAAAAAAGATTTAGCTTTGTAATATGTTATAAAGTGCATTTGATTGGTAGTTTTACACAATTATAGTATGTATTGTTATTCGTCATTTGTTTTATTCTTTAATCGTCATGATTGCAATGACGCGACATTTCCTCCTGCGATAATCGCTAAGTCTTTATTTCTCCAACCCATGATTGCATGTGATTTAATGTTATGTACATATGTTTGTACTCTCATACCCCGAGAGGGATTGATAGAGTCAATAAAATCTTATCTTATCTTATTTTAACCAACACGATTTTTACATTTATATTTCGTGCTTTCATGGTTTCAAGTTTTAGTATCTGTTTTTTTTTTTTAGGATCATATATCAAATAGTTATTACTATTTGTTGGTTAAGTTGAAAAGCTTGACGCCTGTTGCTTTACTTTATAAAGTTGACCCAGTTCCTTGAAGCTATTTGGGGAATTTCTAAAAGGCATTTATGGAATAGAACTGGGACAGATACAAGTTAAACGGGGCAGTTATCAAAATGAAAAGGGATAAGAGATAAGGAGGAAATTTAGGGGCTTTAGAACTTTGATAGGCCTATCACAACGCAAAAGGGGGACCTTTCAGAATTAAATGAGTGAAACAGTAATTTTGCTCTTCGACAGAGTAATAATAATAAGAAAAATATCTTCCATTCTTGCATAGTGTATATCACCTCTAGACACTTCCAAACGACTTTGGATATTATTATTCCAAGCTGGCATTACAGCTCTCAAGCAGAAAAGCGTCTGCAGAAAACATACCCGCACACCCTCACACACTCACCCTACCTGGCAAAGGCGATGCTCAAATATTAATCTCCCTTTCGAAAAAAACAACAGAGAGATTACCCCCCCCCCCCCATAACAAACCAATCGAGGCTTTATTCTGCACCAAATACAAAACGCTAAATAGAATATTTTCGGTGGGAATATCATAACTACCTATGACTATGACTTTCATCCAAACCCTCTTATCTTTTCTTTTTTTCTTGTGCGCCTCGGCATAGAATATTTGTAGATAGACGGCGCCATATAAATGCCCATTATCATAGTATTTTTTATCATTGTTAGGACAGTTTCTCCATGGACTCGAAGCTCCGTTACCAATATGTGCAGGCAAATCACTTATTAATTGCACATTCTGGTAATTGCAGAGTCCCGGCAGGCATAGGTGCACTACCGGCACATTTTGGTCGCAAAGCTCTTTTACGGGCCAAAATGTGTAGTTACCAAAATGTGCAGTAACGTGGTACTGCACACGTGGTAACTGCACATTTTGGTTTTGTTACCAAAATGTGCAATTTACCAAAATGAGCCGTAACATACAGCCTCTCAGCGATATGTTTTGTTTTTTTTTTTCAATGTGGAAAGAGCCTCTCAAGTAATATATATATATGTTATTCCTTTGACACAGCAATTCACTTGCGACCCGGTGAACACGAAGTTATCGCATCTCCTAATTATCCGAACAATTATCCCAACAACGCCGATGTGCAATGGCTTGTAATAGCTCCTTCAGGATACCGGGTCATGCTTCATTTTAGCGATTTTGCAATCTATTATCACGACGCTTTAACGGTCAGGGAGGGGTGGACGTCGGATTACTCGAGATCAACGAGGATTAGATCTTTATTTGGATCCTCCATTCCAAGCAACATAACACCGAAGGGATCATATCTCTGGATTCGATTTACAAGCGATCACATGTACAGGTACAGGGGATTCCAGGCTGTGCTCAGTGCTGAAATACCAGGTGAGTTACATCTGTGCTTCAACTAATATCAGCTATCAAATTTCAGTCAAACGTTAATGATTTTCAGTCGAACCTACTGGAGTATGGGATATCAGAAATATAACTACCGATTAGTTTGGATAATCCTATGTCACAATTAGATTCAGATTCAGATATATATTATAAAGTTTTATACCAAGAACCACAAATTAGATCCAACAGTGTACAATGTTATTTAAGTAGCATTAGCATATTGATATTACACAAAAAGCAGTCATCACCAATTATATCTTGGTTCTCATTTATTAGCCTTTAAATTACAAGCATCGTGAAATGGCATACATTTATGGATTCCTTGATATCTTCACCACTTCTATTCATACGTGTGTTGTAAATACATGTATTCGGTCTTATTTATGTTTATGGAATGCGACATTTAGTTTTATGCCTCTTGTAAGTTTAGACGGTTGCAATCAACCACAATGATGCTAAGTACTTCTTATGTTGTTGCTATACAATTTTTATAAAAAAGGGATAGCGCACTGTGACAAGTAAAATCAAGGGAATTTGTGAATACACAAATTCAGCAATATCGACTTTGCTGATACAATCTATATGTTTACACTTCGTGCTTTCATGTTTTCACTTTTTAGTCTCCTTGGAAACCATCATTTCAGTCCTTTATTCATGAATTATTATTTTCATTTTGTGGCTTGGTAGAAGAGCTTGATGTATGTTACTATAATTATATAAAGCTGCACCAGTTCTTTGACAGAGATCTTTTAAATGATTTCGAAAAGGCGTTCTTAGAAAAAAAAAGTGGGGGAACATACATGATATCGGTCAAACTTGGCAGTTTAAATGAGAAGAGGGAAAATTAAAGGGCTTTATCAGAAGTGACAAGAGAATGAAATAATGGAAACATCGAACAGTTATCGTGGCAAGTGCGCAAGGATGAGGGACAGTGCGGGACAATGCTTAAGATTCGTGGGAGAATTTTCAAAATGTTCACAATTTTGGCACGACAAATTTTGTGTACAACTTTCGTGAACACTACGTGAACTATGCGTACCCTTAACATGCTTAACGTATCCTGTTCGTGTCGATGCTTTCCAGTTCGTGCCAAGGCCCGAGTGGCACGCCTGTTCACGACCAGGTAACGACAAGTACACGACTAGTTCACTAACAGTTTGCTCACAATTTGCGCATAGGCTGCGCATACTTCCCGCATAGTTTTTTTGCATTACTCGCGCATGGTCTACGCATGCGCAATACATCACAAGAAAGGTCATAATCTTTATTCATGTTTTATCATAAAACCCAGCATGGCCACTTGCTTCTCCTCCTCTGAGGCTGAATGCCTGAAGTTTTATTGTATAAAAAGGAAACACAAAATAAAATTATCCCAAGGCCCATGTTGTGACATTCAAAATTGTTGGTGTCAAAATGCACGGAACTCTAAAAACTAAAAAAGTTGACTTCGATAACCAAGTCGTGACCTTCAAAATGAAGTCAAATGTCAAAAAAATATATATCACTTAAGATCACATAATATTTACCATATTTTAACCATTCTAAGCTTACTTTGCACCCATACACAAAAAAAACGCTTTATACAACCTGGTTTACTAGATGAACTGATGAGGTATTGTTTAAAAAGTTTAAACAACTGTTCAAAGTTTTAAACAGCAATGTTCAATTTTTCAAATTCATTGTTCAAAAAAATGACATTAGCCCAATGCAATGGCAGTATTTTAACACATAACTCATTGCCTGACAAAAAAAATTTGAAACCCAACTGAAGCCCTATCTCTGAGTTCATGGAAAGATACTTGTGTTTACTACTACAACCTTTATACATGTAACATATTCACAATAAATGCTTGGAGAACATTTGCTTGTATCTATCACACTATCCAATAACTATACAACAATATCAATTAAAGTGAACATGTCAATTTCTTCTTCCCCAGAAGGAAAAACCAGTAAGACCAGTAAGAATTTTTACTGGTTTCCAGTAGAATTTCACTGGTTTCCAGCCTGAGTAGAATTTTACTGGTTTCCAGTATATTTTTACTGGGCCAGTTGATTTTTTAACTGGACCAGTAAAAATCAACTGGAGATCAGTTCCAACAATTGCATTCCAGTTGAAGCAAATAGTAATACCAGTTAAATTGTTTTTCATCAAGCTGGTGTTACTGGTCCAATAAATGGTTTCCAGTAGATTTTTACTGGTTTCCAGTATATGTTTACTGGACCAGTTAATTTTAACTGGACCAGTAAAAATCTACTGGAGACTCTATACTGGTTTCCAGTATATTTTTACTGGACCAGTTAATTTTTAACTGGACCAGTAAAAATATACTGGAAACCAGTTTCAACAATTTATTATTATTATTATTATCATTATTGTTATTATCATCATTATCATTGCTATTATTGTTATTATCATTACTATGATGATAATGATTATTATGATTATTATGATCATCGTTATCATTCTTATTACTGTTATCATTTTTATTGTTATTGTAAGTAGGCCTATTATTATTATTGTTATTATTATTAATATTATCATAATTATCATAAGTAGGCTTATTAACATTATCATTATAATAATTATTTCCTTTAATTATGATTAAGATCAAAGCAAGATATATTCCTCTGATATAGTCAACTGGTCTAAAGTAATTCATTGTTTGAAATTGAACTGGTCAAGACCAGTAATACCAGTAATTCTGATGATGCTGATCACGTGGTTTACCTCATTTGCATATTTCCTATTTTTAAAAGAAAAATCAGGATTTAGAATAGAATATCCTTGCAATGCCACTGATTGTTGTTTAAAAACTTTCTAAATAAGTGTATGAACTATTTCACAATGAAAATGTATAATTTTACATAACACATTTAAAATAATAGCAGAAAGATTAATTTACTAACCATCTTTTCCACCATATTTCACTGACCATGGTATATAAGAAACCAAATGCATGTAGTAAATTGATCCAGTAAGACCAGTTCAGGGACCAGTACGAGACCAGTTCGAGGACCAGTACGAGACCAGTTCGAGGACCAGACCAGTAGGAAATACCAGTAACACCAGTAAGACCAGCTTGATTGAGTTGGATACCAGTTTGAAGACCAGTGAGACTCCAGAAACAAGACCAGTATAAAATTCCAGTAATTCAAGACCAGTTTAATTTTTAACTGGACCAGTACAATTTTAACTGGACCAGTATGACCAGTTAGACCAGTAAACCGATGTTCCAATTTCCAGAGTTACCAGTAAAAATTCTACTGGTCTAACTGGTCCAGTCGAACTGGTTTTTCCTTCTGGGTCCGTCTGCCTACCAAGTAGGAGAATAGAAAGAAAAACTCAAGAACAAATGAACACCAATTCAAACATGGAAAGAACATCATGTAGGAATCATCATCACAAAGGCAATACGTGCCTGCAATAATGCTCCACTACAAAACACCAATACCTCAAAACCACCCGAACACTATATCTTGTAAGGTAAGAAGTAAAAATAAGAATACATAGTTGTCCTTAACAGACTACAGAAGATGCAACAACGCAATCCAGCTCTCCGTGTACATCTGTAGGTTGCGGTATGGAAGAATCTTAATACAACAATCCTTGACCCAGCCGGAAGAGGATGGGAGTTACACAGTAACAAAAAACTCAGACCAAAGATGCCATCATGCGATATTTCTCCCCAAAACGAAAGAAATTCTTTGTAATGTCAGGAAGGAGATAAGCAGTGTCAACCAATGCAGTCTGGCATGGCATGTACTGCAGCATGTTGTGGACAAAGCCTTAACGATGGAGAGAGAAAAGATGCGGACGAAATGGCTAGTGACAGGTCTTTGAAGTGATAAAGAGAGTACTTTTGACCTTACCTTTGACCTCATATCTTAATGTCAAGATATATGAAATGCTCAACATACTGAGAGTTGTCCACAAATTATATCTCCAATAACTATGTGCCAAACACAGAAAGATTCATATAGGAAAAACTTTATTATTCCTTGTCCGATTTCGTTCAATTTTTTCGCTGATATGCTTTATTCCGTCTTACCTTTGAGCTTTGACGGTTTTGGTTTCCTTTGATACATATAATATGTTGTGACTTTGCCATGGGGACGGTCAGAGTGAGCTTAGTTTGCCTTGTTCCTTGGATACCACCGCGCGATTCGAGTTTTTTTTTAGTGGGAAATGTCCTCATGCATATTCGTCTCGATCCATTTCTATTGTATACCTACTTGTACTTTGACGATCTCATTGTTCCCACCCATGCATACACGTGCTCGTCCATTTAAATAATTATCCTTCCTCGTTCCATATTCATGCATATTCATAACCATCCATTCAAAACCTAAACGTCCTCGTTCCATAGCCATGCGTATTCATGCTCATCCATTAAAAACCTACCCTTCCTCGTGTCATACTCATGCACACACTCGCCCATTCAGTACCTACCTTTCCTCTTTCCCTTCCTTTTGTTGCTCATGCATATTTATGTGCTAAGTGTGACGTAATCGATCATTCATAGTACGTCATCACCATTCATATGCTAATGAGGTATTACATCAGCGCTCTTCCATATGCAAATTTCCTGTTGTTTACCCGATTGGACTTCACTACTCTCTTACAACCTTCCTCTCAAGAGTTTTGTTGTCTATTTTACATCTTTATTTTAGTCACACAGCTCAAGTATTGAATTATTCATATTTTCTTTCAACACAGCAATTCACTTGCCACCCGATGAGCAAGAAATTATCACATCTCCCTATTATCCGGGCTATTACCCTGACGATGCCGATGTGCAGTGGCTTGTAATAGCTCCTTCAGGATACAGAGTTATGCTTCGTTTTAGCGATTTTACAACACAAGAATATTACGACGTGGTGAATGTATACGAAGGATGGACGTCGGATTACTCGAGAAGAACACAAATTAGTTCTTTATCTGGATCCTCCATTCCAAGCAGTATCACATCCAAGGGATCATATCTCTGGATTCGGTTCACTAGTAATTCCTGGTACAATCATAAGGGATTCCGGGCCATACTGAGTGCTGACATACCAGGTGAGTTACATCTGTGCTTCAACTAATATCAGCTATCAAATTCCAGTCAAACGTTAATGATTTTCAGTCGAACCTACTGGAGTATGGGATATCAGAAATATAACTACCGATTAGTTTGGATAATCCTATGTCACAATTAGATTCAGATTCAGAGTGATTTATAAAGTTTTATATCAAGGACCACAAATTAGATCCAACAGTGTACAATTTTATTTGAGTAGCATTAGCATATTGATATTACACAAAAAGCAGTCATCACCAACTATATCTTGGTTCTCATGTATTAGCCTTTAAATTACAAGTATCATGAAATGGCATACATTTATGGATTCCTTGATATCTTCACCACTTCTATTCATACGTGTGTTGTAAATACAATACACGTATGAATAGAAGTGGTGTAAATACATGTATTTGGTTTTATGTATGTTTATGGAATGCGACATATAGTTTTATGCTTCTTGTCAGTTTAGACGATTGCCATCAACCACAATGATGCTAAGTACTTCTTATGTTGTCGCTATACAATTTTTATAAAAAAGGGATCGCGCACTGTGACAAGTAAAATCAAGGGAATTTGTGAACACACAAATTCAGCAGTATCGACTTTGCTGATACAATTTATATGTTTACACTTCATGCTTTCATGTTTTCACTTTTTAGTCTCCTCAGAAACCATCATTTCAATCCTTTATTCATGAAGTATTATTTTCATTTTGTGGCTTGGTAGAAGAGCTTGATGTATGTTACTATAACAGTTCTTTGACAGAGATCTTTTAAACGATTTCGAAAAGGAGTTCTTAGAATAAAAGTGGGTGAACATACATGATATCGGTCAAACTTGGCAGTTTAAATGAGAAGAGGGAAAATTAAAGGGCTTTATCAGAAGTGACAAGGGAATGAAATAATGGAAACATCGAACAGTTATCGTGGCAAGTGCGCAAGGATGAGGGACAATGCGGGACAGTGCTTAAGATTCGTGGCAGAATTTTCAAAATGTTCACCATTTTGGCACGACAAACTTTGTGTACAAGTTTCGTGAACACGACGTGAACTATGCGTACCCTTAATGTATCCTGTTCGTGGCGATGCTTGCCAGTTCGTGTCAAGGCCCGAGTGGCACGCATGTTCACGACCAGGTAACGACAAGTACGTAGTTCACTAACAGTTTGCTCACAATTTGCGCATATGCTGCGCATACTTCCCGCATAGTTTTTTGCCTTACTCGCGCATGGTCTACGCATGCGCAATACATCACAAGAAAGGTCGCAATCTTTATTCATGTTTTATCATGAAATCCAGCATGGCCACTTGCTTCTCATCCTCTGAGACTGAAATGCCTGAAGTTTTAGAGCAATAGGTCCTTGATGATCCTTTTGAAACACAGCCTAATCCCCGTAAGGCCCAGAGCAGGGGCAGGGAGAGATATAGGGGGTCCAAAAAGAATATTCCGGCCTACAATTGGACAGATGAGGCTATACAAATTGTAGCTGAATATATCAGAGAGAAGCCACAACTATACGACAAGAAATTTACTGTCTAGACAGCAAAGTGTGAGAGCGGACTTCGTGCCACTAAATGTCACGTACTGGCACGACTCGATGCGGGGCAATGCGGGACCAAAAATTCGTGCAATTGTCAGAGTAGCATAATAATGATAATAAACAAGCGCTCAAGTGCTTTCAGCCTGTAAAACCCAAGGGGGGCACAGCTCCACTCCCCCCCCCCCCCCCATTTTCCTTTGGTGATTTTTCCTATAATTTAATGGCAAACATATTGGTGGATGAAAAAGGTATGCCCGACATTTTCTATTACCAAGGCATACACAAGTTCAGAAAAATTTCACATTTCAGACACAGTTTCCCTAAATTCGGGTTCATTTGTTTAGATTTTTTTATGAAAGCGAATGTCAACATTTACCCCTCCCCCCCCCCCAAAAAAAAAAGAATTGATAGGCGTGGCAAAGTGTTATTTCTAGGGGTAAAAAGTCATTGATCTTTGCTGAAAACATGAAAAGCTGTATCTTAAGAAACATATGGTTTGTGGATGATCTTGATGTCTAAATGCACAGAACTGTATAGAAATGACACACACACAAAAAAATACCCCAAGGACTGAGTCTTTGACCTTTGCTGAAAAAAAATGAAAATTTGTTTCTCGGGAATAAAAATTGTGCATGATCTGTTGTCAAAATGCACGGAACTGTATAAAAAAAAAGAAACACAAAATGAAATTTACCCCAAGGCCCAAGTTGTGACATTCAAAATTGTTGGTGTCAAAATGCACGGAACTCTAAAAACTAAAATAGTATAAAAGTTGACTTCGATAACCAAGTCGTGACCTCCAAAATGAAGTCAAATATCAAAAAAAATATATCACTTAAGATCACATAATATTTACCATATTTTAACCATTCTAAGCTTACTTTGCACCCATACACAAAAAAAAACGTTTTATACAACCTGGTTTACTAGATGAACTGATTAGGTATTGTTTAAAAAGTTTAAACAACTGTTCAAAGTTTTAAACAGCAATGTTCAATTTTTTCAAATTCATTGTTCAAAAAAATTTGATCATTGTTGTTTAACTTTTTAAACACTTGTTTAAACAGTACATGTCATGCCAGATTTAAAGCAGCTTCATTTCAGTGGTACTTGACACTGCTTACCTGATATTTACAACAAAACTTTTTGAGGAGGTTTTTTTGCAGCCATATCGCCCGAAAGCAACTTTATTCTGAGTTTCATGTTGCTGTGTAACTCCAAGGAGTCCTTCATGTCCTTGGTAATTCCCTTCCTCTTTTGACGGGGTCAGTGTTTCCTTTATCTTCCATACCGCACCTGCAGATGAACAGAGAGAGTTTGTGTCTTGCGTTGTTGCATCTCTCTCTCTCTCTCTCTCTCTCTCTCTCTCTCCCTGTTCATCTGCAGGTGCGGTATGGAAGATGAACACGGAGAGTGTCGCGTTGTTGCATCTTCTGTACGGGTTAGTCTGACAGGGTCAGTTCTTCCTTTTGTTGCTTGCTCCTGAAATTGCAGGAAGCGTGCCTTTTCGAGAACTCGTACTATCCCCACAACCATAAGTGATAGGTATGCATGGTCTTCAACTCCACTACTTGTCTAATTTCTGAGTGAGTTGAAATGCTGCATAAGAATGTATTGATAATGCTTGTTGGTAATGTTCATCTGCAGAGGGTAGTAACGTTTGTGTGTCCATAAATACAATTGAGACCGTGTCATTTCCAGACCATGCAAAGTTATAAAAAAAAAAAAAAAAAACTCTTCTCTAGTGATGTTGTCGAAATGTCGTCCACGCCATCCATTTCTAGCTGAGTAATACCAAAACCGACCTAAGACTCACCCTAGAATTGCTCATATCATAGACAGGAAAAGAATTTCGGGCCAGTGAAAAGAACAAATGAGCTCTAATCAAGATTATCAGCAGAGATGGGCCGCCACAATATCACTGTGCGCCAAGCGAAAGATGATGGTGACACGTTGATTGAAGAGACTGCAATTGATTTGCCAAGAATGTGCATGCTCCAGTGTTGTTGCTGCCTAAGATACTGATGTTTTGGTATTACTCATCTACCATCGACGAAACAACAGTACCAACTTGTACATGTAATGGATGGCCTTTACGACATTTCAACAATTAACATCACTAACAGAGAAGAGCTTCTTTTCAACTATGCATGGTCTGGAAATGACACGGTCTCTTGTATTCATGGACACTCAAAGGTTACCCTCTGCAAATGAACATTTCCAACAAGTATTATCAATACATTCTTATGCAGCACTTCAACACACTTAAAAATTATCCAAGCTAGACTCCGGGGGGGGGGGGGCACTCTCCAGATGACCTGTTACGCATCCGCGTCCAGAAAAGCGTCGAAAAGGGTCCCGTTTCAGGCACTCAGGCGTCGTCGACGTCTTTGGCAAAATGGTTGCTTTTCAGCTCCATTCGCTGGTAAATCGCCTCTTAGTGTAGCCTTTCCTCACTCTTCACGCCATTTAGGGTTGCTAATTTGCTTATGCAGATTACGAAAGAGTCGAAAGAGTCGAAAGAAATTCGAACATGTTCTATTGGGGGGGGGGGGATGACTTTTTACAATCTCTGCAAAGTCTCCGGGACGTCTCCGAGACGTCTCCATTAGTTGCTGAGACTAATTATATCCACGACTGCTGAGACGTCTCCGCGATATCTCCAAGACGTCTCTGAGCCGTCTCAGAGACGTCAGGGAGACCAGGAGGAGACCAGAAAGACTGATGAGACGTTGCAGAGACGTCTCCGCGACTCTACCTGACGATGTTTGACCCACTTTAGAAACCACGCAACTGAACGCTTGCTGATATTCCTCCTGGGGGTGTTTCATGAAAGGACTTGTGGGATGTTTTATCCGACAAAGTCTGTTTTATCCGACAGTTGCCATAGTAACGATTCTTATCAGCCAATCAAAATCAAGGAAAGATGTCAGATCTGACAACTTGTCAGACAACAAATGTTGATGAAACGCTCCCCTGGTCCAAGTTAGGAGCATGATCCTGCAAACGCTCCATTATAATTATTTTGGAACTTGTCGTAGAGACGTCTTCGTTGGTGAGATAGGGCCTTTAGGTACCATATTAATCGGTTTCAATGTTTACGCCACTTAGGGTGGCTTTTCTCATGGGATACGCCATTTAGGGTTGCAAATTTGGTTAATAGGTTACGCCATTTAGGGTGCATTTCTGAAGTTGCCGGACACGGGTGGGTAGCAGGCCATGTGGAGAGTGACCGACAGATCACTAATGGTTTTGGGGATACTCTATGATGGTGATGACGATGATAACCGATGATGATGGAAATAACACTGATAACACAGATTAGCACCTCTATGATTTGTTTTGCATAATACTTCTATACAAATTCCTTTCATTTTTTGAATCATGAAAATGGGAAGTTACTACAAATATTTTTTTTGAGTATGTTACTGCCCTGGAGGCCCTGGGGGCCCTGGGGTAAGTGCGCATTACAGAAACCACTGAATGTGTTACACTGCCATTGTATTTCTCACCAATAATTTTTTTTAATTGCTTGAAGGGAGAGAGGGAAGTGTTAGGCCCTATGGAGGTAGTGAACATTGCAAAGACCAGTGAATGCGTTGTATACATGATTTCCAAATATCATTATACTTTTATAAAGTTTTAGCAGATGTCAGATTGACAAGGAATTTATGGTAGCTTTTGTTTCAAGTTAGTTTTGAAACCTTGTGAAGAATGTAATTTGTGTTTTAAGCACGATTTGGGGTTCTCAGACGTCTAATAAATAAGAAAAAGCCTCTTTTATAAATGACAATTACTATTCTTGATTGACTTCAGAATGAACATCACGTTGAATGTGAAAGGCTTTGTATTTATAATTCTTTCGTGCATGTGTGATCCCCTTTGTTATATGATCAAGTTTTCTTGTATTTCTTAATCTAATGCCTCGGTCTTGGCCTTGGCCTTGGCCTGGAAGGTTTGGGCCTTGACTACAACACTGATCACATCCAAGGGATCATATCTCTGGATTCGATTCACTTGTAATTATAACACGTAGTTATATGGGATTCCGGGGACTTTTAAGTGTTGAGACACCAGGTGAATCACGACTATCAAACAACTAGATATTGAACATAATTCAGTCAAAAATCTTGTAGATATCTTCGAATGCAATTAACTTGAGTATTGGAATATCAGCAATATTGCAGCCAGTTAGCTTTGCCAACCCTCTTTCATACTAATTACATTCAGAGTGACTAATGAAATTAATGATTACAGACTAGGTTGAATCTTTATCCACTTTGGGGAAACTTATACTATACTGAATTATACTACAGATAAGAAGAAACTCAGAGGAAAAGATTATGTATTTTAGTAAGAATGTCCACATTCATCTTGACAATGAGGCAAACTAAACTCCCGCTCTGACCGTCCCCATGGCAAAGTCACAACACTTTATACGCATCAAAGGAAAACGAAACCGTCAAAGCTCAAAGGTAAGACAGAATAAGGCAGATCAGCGAAAAATTTGAAAGAAATCGGACAAGGAATAAGAAAGTTTTGCCTATATGAATCTTTCTGTGTTTGGCACACAGTTATTGGTGATATAATTTGTGGACAACTCTCAGTATGTTGAGTATTTCACATATCTTTACATTAAGACATGAGGTCAAAGATACGGTCAAAAGTACTCTCTTTACCATTTTAAAGGCCTGTCACTAGCCATTTCGTCCGCATCTTTTCTCTCTCCATCGTTAACGCATTGTCCACAACATGCTGCAGTACATGCCATGCCAGACTGCATTGGTTGACACTACTTATCTCCTTCCTGACATTACAACGAATTATTTTCGTTTTGGGGAGAAATATCGCATGATGGCATCTTTGGTCGGAGTCTTTTGTTACTGTGTAACTCCCATCCTCTTCCGGCTGGGTCAAGGATTGCTGTATTAAGATTCTTCCATACCGCAACCTACAGATGTACACGGAGAGCTGGATTGCGTTGTTGCATCTTCTGTAGTCTGTTAAGGACAACTATGTATTCTTATTTTTACTTCTTACCTTACAAGATATAGTGTTCGGGTGGTTTTGAGGTATTGGTGTTTTGTAGTGGAGCATTATTGCAGGCATGTATTGCCTTTGTGATGATGATTCCTACATGATGTTCTTTCCATGTTTGAATTGGTGTTCATTTGTTCTTGAGTTTTTCTTTCTATTCTCCTACTTGGTGGGCAGACGGAAGAAGAAATTGACATGTTCACTTTAATTGATATTGTTGTATAGTTATTGGATAGTGTGACAGATACAAGCAAATGTTCTCCAAGCATTTATTGTGAATGTGTTACATGTATAAAGGTTGTAGTAGTAAACACAAGTATCTTTCCATGAACTCAGAGATAGGGCTTCAGTTGGGTTTCAAAATTTTTTGTCAGGCAATGAGTTATGTGTTAAAATACTGCCATTGCATTGGGCTAATGTCATTTGTTTAGGTGTATACAAACCTCTACTATTCATTTAGTTTGCAGGAGTACAGACTGAATTTATATTGTATAGTCAGTTCCTTTAATAGTTGAAAGGAGAAAGAGAAGAAGTCACGTCATTATATGGTTATGATGATTGTAAAGAGGTAACGTTTGGCTTGCCATACATTGAACCACAGTTGCACTCTATCTCATGTATATTGTACCGATGTCTCGGTTACGGTAATAAACTACACTCAACCTGTATCTGGAATCGTCCTGGTTTCCTTTCGTTTATTGGCGCAGCCCATTAATACATCAACTGATAGATCAGTCAGTCAATGCATCAGTCAGTCATTCAACCTTCAGCCAACAGGTCAATCAATATGGTAATCATTTAATCAACAGCCAATCAATTAATTGATTAATCAATCAATAATTCTTTTACTCAAGCCATCGATCAGTCATGCAGTTGGGCAGTTATGTAGCAAATAGCAATTTCTTTGAATGGGAGTACTTGTTCAGACTGCTGATTTAATTTTCCCCCTTCTTTCAATTTGGCGCAAGTCATTTTTTACACTCTGAACAAAAACAGTCAGTGTTCGTCCAAGTGTGAACAACAATTCATATTGCTCGTTGCACTTGACAGATGAGACTACTGGGCAACTATCAGCATGAATACCATTCACATAATCTCATTTGGCTAGAGTTTTTTTTGATGAAATATATATATATATATATATATATATATATATATATATATATATATTAAGAAACAGGGTGGTTCTTAGTCTAAAAAGAAGTTTCAACTGAAAAAAATCGAGGTTACTTAACATTCCGTTCATGTAATGAGGATCTAATTCTCCGATGTTGTTTGAAGGCAATTTCTTATGTGATTAATAAGAGGGACGGTAGATTAGACTTATTAGACTTTGCTTCGTCGATCCTTCACGTTAGAACCCCACACTCTTTCGCTTCTCCGCTTGTTTGGGTGTCAGCCCCCCGGCCCCCCCCCCCCCGTCCAAAAAACTTTTCCGTGGCCCCTGGACTTAGATTTTAAAAAAACATGTCTGATTTCTAGAATTATAAATTTGACACAATATTACTGTAAGTGCAAAAAACCTTGATATCGACGCAGCAAAAACTTCGAGTGCATCATAGTATTTTGAGTGCAACGAAGGTATTCAGAAATCTTTTACGAATTTTTCCTTTTCATCCGTCTTTTCCTGAACCACAGTTGTAGCATTAGATATGGAGGTGACAGATATAATAACTTCGCCGAACTTTCCTGGGCAATATGACAATGTATTCGACATAGCATGGCAGAGAGTATAGCCCCTCTAGGCTACCGAGTCCATGTTCATTTTAGCGATTTTGAAACCGAGAGGAATTACGATTTCGTTCAAGTGCACGAAGGATGGATATCAGATTTTTCGAGGTCAACGTTGAGGGCGTCTCTGTCTGGACCATCTGTCCCGAACAACATCACATCCAAAGGATCTAGTCTTTGGATTATATTCATCAGTGATCAAATCCAAAATTCGATATGTATATGGAGGACAGGCTAACAAGTTGAAGAATTTTATGGAGGGCAGGCAACGGATTATCTGAATCGAACCTAACTACGCTTTGGAAAAGAAAGTGTAATCCATTAAAGACATTTGCCGATGCTGTATGTGTAATTATTAGTCAATCGTAATACATGTAGAACTCGGTGTGTTCTTTCAGCTTTGAGTGATTACTCTGAATGAAAAACGAGTACGAATGAAGCAATCGGGTGATATTTTTTTTCTCCAGATGACATCGATTTCCTCACAAATCAAAAGAAGTGATACATTACTAAATATTCATCATTTCAATTCAAAGCAAGGTCATTCTAATTTTTGTCACGCAAGTCCAGGACGATTTACTAATAGACAAAAGACCTTCATGCGTAGTTGTTGTTGTGTTGTTTTTTAATTCACAGTCATCAGGTTAGATGTCGACAATACGGAATACCTGTGTTCACCTAGTTATCCCACTGAATACGACACCAACGTCGATATCATGTGGAACGTGATAGCTCCGGAGGGCTACCGAGTCGTTGTGCATTTCATCGATTTCAACACTGAATCGTATAGAGACTTCTGCCATCTCTACGAGGGAAGGACATCCGAATACGAGGAGTCTGCGTCAAGGGTCAATATTTCTGTATCATATATCCCGAGTGATATTATAACTACTGGCCGCTTTCTCTGGATTCGATTCACCAGTGATGATGGACCACGTGGTGGAGACACATACACAGGGTTCAATGTTTCATTAAGTACTAGTCCGATGCCAGGTGAGTATGATCTCTCAAGTTTTATTAGCTTTTGCATTGCATCAACGTATGTTTTATGCCTCTGTTTTTGCTTCTTTAGTGTTTTCACGTTTAAAATGATTCACTTGCATAATATTTCTAATCCCCATCATTGAGAGACTAGAGAGTGGTTTCGAATAAAAGATGTGTACAATGAAAACATTCCAAATCGAGCTGGTTCACTGAATGTTTGTTAGTGAATTCTATCCCTAAGTAACATAACTCATGCTTACTTTGCATAATAAATATCACAGAGACAGTTTTGCATGTGGCCATCACGCCTTTCCCACCCGCACACACCCATCTTTTTTCATCATCTATATTCTGATTAAATACAATGATGGCAGTAACGACTTTCACAAGTCTTTTTTGACATATTTTATCGTGAAAAAAGGACCATCGTTTTGAAAATTGAATTTGAAATAAAAGTTAAGATTTAGGATCAGCCTATAACCTAGCTTGATATCAATCGTTAGAGCGTGTGGAAATAGCTAAAGACAGCCAGAGGACGTCGCTATATATTTCTTTGTTTGCGTGTTTGTTTGTTTGGTTACTTTTAGAACCAAAAATTCTGGTAAACTCAAGATATGATTAACCCCTCAATAAAGAGGAAATTTGTCGACATCGGCGACATTCCGTTTACTGCTTTCAATATTGAGAAGGAACAAATGATTCACTATGTTGCCGACAGGGGCGGCGCCAGGGTATTTTGATAGGGGCAAGATGACACATAGGTGAATTCATTTACGTTTTAAATAAACAAGTAGGGGTATGATTTAGTTGCAAGCCCCAAGCCTCTCTTTTCCCACCCTCCTCTTTTTCTTCTTTTTCTCCTCTTTTCCCCCTTTTTTAACACTTGAAAAATCATAGGGGGGCATTCGCCCCCGCCCCCCCCCCGGTATCACCGCCCCTTTTTGCCGGTAGAGTCTAACCCTTTCTGAATGTTCACAGTATCCACAGCAGTGACTTCGACAAAGCATCCAGAGCCATCTAGTGCATCTGCATCAAGGAAGCCATCTGGTAAACCTTCTCACGCATCTGATACACCAGGCGCCTTGACGGATTCTCCTAATCCTACTTCTACATCCCCCAGAGGAGCACCTCAGAATATTGACCAGCGGCTCTTGTCAACCAGCGTGTTTGCTGAGTCGACTCTTCCTTCCGGAACAGCTGAACTAGCTCTGAAAAGTAAAGTGCAAATAAGTATTTGCTTACAAATTATAAATTCCTGCAATAAAGCTTCTTCATTTACTAAATAAGTATTTGTATAAGAGGGCATGTGTACACTGGAAGAGAGGCACATAATTTCGAAACTCATAATTATTCCGTACAGTAATTTGATTTATGAGTTTCATTTGTATCGACAATTTCTTCAGGTAAATCTTTTGAGCATATTCCAAAGCAGAAAAATTACTTTAAGTTTTGTTGGTACCATGATTATAGACATGCATTTGGTTTGCCATCGATTATACTTTGCATAGATTAGTAGTTGTTGCCTCCAAGTTCTAATGCAACGATTGTTTATAATATATCAAACTTGCTTCGAAGTACTACTTTTAAACATAAGGACTGTTTCAAATGAGAGGCTTTAACATAACGTATGCTTATTAAGCATACTGAAATGTGCCACTAACAATACCACCCATAAGCTCATTGCAACGCTCCTATTTGCCTCCTCCTTGCCACTCATGTCTAAACCCACTCTCGTAGCAAATCTGCCACTTTAATTATCAATATTTTCTCGTTATCCCTCATCCCGATACATAGGTCATTCTTTCAGATACAAATGATCACTACCCCATTATGACATAAACGACTTCTGCCGATCATCTAATGTTTAATCCTTTATACGTTTTGCTGACGACACGAAATCCCCTCACCAGCAGTCCATACACTGTTGTTCAAACGATTTAGTTAGAATTATCTAAAATGCTACAAATGATTAGAGCAAGCAAACTTTCACTTAATCCTAAAAAAAAACTTAACACATACTATTCAGCAAAACTATACCCTCGGTGCCTATTCATTTCGAATTTGAAGACTTCCTGTTTGTTTAGTACATTAAATTCTTAGACGTAACAGTAGATAGCAAACTCTCCTATAAGTATCATATTGACAACATCTGCAAAACCATTTTTCGTATAAGGTGTCATAAATGGATTTAAAACACACCTTCGGCTTCCTTACTTATACTATATTACTCTGTGGTTTTACCCTATCTGCAATATGGAATCCTGGTTTGGGGCAATAGGCACCATACTCTGCTTAATTATTGCAAAAGAAAGCCTTTCGAATTATTTGCTTCTTTCACGCAGGCAGATTCTATTTTTCTTGAAAACAAAATATTTTCAAATTATGGGCGACCCAGGAGAGTACCTTTGTGTCGGAATGGCCTTTCATAATACCATGATTGAGGGATGTCCATTGATGCATGTCAGCTTCAAAACGTGCCATTCACATGCCATATAAAAGACCATTCGCGACACAATTATACTCTCCACTGTCGCGAAAAACACGCGAAATTCGAAAATGATTGAATTTTAAGAAACGGACATAGCATCAAACTTACTTGACCAAATTTAATGATCTTGGTGTCATTCTCTTTGGGAGCAGATACTTAACCAACTACAGCCAAAAGAATATCTACTTTCTGAAGGTAAAGTACTGAAAATCCACCGTTCCACTTTTTTCTGGGACACCCGGCATATATATATATATATATATATATATATATATATTAAGAAAGTTCTGCATCGGTGTGTTGAGATAGATTGCAAACAAAGAGGTAAAAATGAAAACACCGCAATGCATTTGTTTATTACCTTTTCTTGCGGTGTTTTCATTTTTACCTCTTTGCTATATATATATATATATATATATAAAACTTCCGATTTGGCCAGTTTATGTATAATTACAGTAATAATTTGCTTTACCCCCGTCTTTCATGAAATGTTTCGCAAAAATTATTTTTTCTCATAAGTACCCAACTAGACACTGTGACGACTTTCATTTACCTGTGCTCAGAACCCTTCTCGTTCAAAACCCGTTTATTTTTTACAGGCCCCAAATTGTGGAACTCTCTTCATAATGACACTCACCTTGGCTCCCTCACTTAAATCATTTATGATGAAATTATTTCTCGTACAATCCCTCAAAACAAATTAATTGCAGTGCATAGTCTATTTATGTCTTACCCATTTCTTTAGTCTTTTCATCCTTGCCTTAGTCCCTAATTGTTCCCTGTATCTCACAACCACTACCCTTGCAAAATTCACATTGTGCCTCTTCCTCTCAATCTGTCTCTCTTCTCTTCTTTTCTTTTAATGTTCACATATGCAGCCAGGTTTATTCCTCTTTCCACCTCCCTTATTTTATTTTCATTTTTTGGGTCATAAATTTATTTTGCGTTTATGTCTTATGTCATTCTTCACTGTCTCCTTTGTGCTTTTGCAACTGGCGTATACGAGTCGTAATAAGTTTTTAGATTAGGAATCTACAATTGTGCTGTTATTGTTGTTATTATTATTATTATTATTATTAATATTATTATTATTATTATTATTATCACTATTATCATAAAGATTATAATATGGCATGAGTATTCTTATACTGCTTGTATCTGCTTGTTTGATACATGCTCCTTTCCCTAATTTATTTGTCTTGTTGTGTAGAGAGCCCTAAGTCTGGTCAGACGGGTTTGGCTATTTCCCTAGTGATAGTGGCAGTTCTCTTGTGCTTATGCCTTGCTGGATACATCAAATGGAGAAAAAGGTACGATGATCAGGGGCGACGCTCGGGGGGGGGGGGGTCAGGGGCGGCCAACCTTATCACTTTTGAAGTGATCAAAAAAAGGGGGAAAGAGTATGATGAAAAGATGGCAGGGTCATGCAACTAATAGCCCTTTTTGCTTCGCTCAAGCACGACGTGCGACGTTGGAATTAACTCATCTTCTTACCCCATTCTCTATCAAAATAAGATTTGCACGACGATAAAGTTATAGGGACTTAAGAACTGTATGGTGGTAAATGCGTAATCGTGTATCCGTAATGGGGGAGTGTAAGTTTTTAACTAGTTTCCTTTGTTTTGTTTTTTTCTTATTATTTGAGACACAAGTTTCAAATAAGGCATAAACTTTGCATGTTCGCCGAGTGAATTTAAAGAATAACATTCTTTTCATACGATGTATAGAAAATACATCGAGAACGCTTTTGGCAAAACATTAATCTACCTTTGCCAGACTCAGCCCATGGTGTAATAAGTGCGTAACATTCTCAGGTCATTCTTTAAAGCCCCGGGGTAATAATATCAAAGTTCGTTGGAAGCGCAAATCATAATGTGATATGATTCTGTGAGGTTACAAAATGTGCCGTCCTTGTCCTGCACATTTTGGTTTTGTTACCAAAATGTGCCGTAACTTACACTTGACAATAAAACTAAAACCAGTAGTACACTATCTCGGTTTAAAACACTGTGTCATGAAGCTATCTTAACATCTATTAATTAACGATCCAACTGCTTTTCCAATATTTCTCTGTTTTGTCCTCCTCTCTCTCTCTCTCTCTCTCTCTCTCTCTTTCTCCCCTTCTTCCTCTGTATTTTCCTACTTCCTTCTTACTTTCCCTTCTTACTTTCCCCTTATCTCTCTCTCTCTGCCCTTCCCTTCCTTATTGTTTTTTCCCTAGCTTATACTCTAATGACTTCATGATGCATGCCAATTGATGAACGTTAGGTGTGTGACGTGTGCGTGTTTCCGTGTAAGCGTGTCTGGGCGGTGACTGAGTTTGTAAGTGTGTGTGTGTGTGGGGGGGGGGGCATTCTCGGGGTATGGGAGGTGTGAATGTCTTGTGTGTCTTTCATTAAATATCTTATGTATTCTTCCGATTCTTGTCTTGTAATTTTCCCTTTTTCCCCCTCATTTTTAGGAACTCCCCGCTTAACAAGCGTGACAAGCATTTGCTTTTTAAAGGGTATTCCTTACATTTTATGTTATAATTATAATTATGATTATATACTTTGTATTGTTATATATATATATATATATATATATATATATATATATATATATATACATGATTTATATGTATATATTTGGGGTTTTTTAATGGTTGTGGCGCTACATTGTTTCGTCTTCACACATGGTGGGACTTTGTGTCACCACATATGCTAATGAACGCGCTTTTTAACGCATCAACTCTCAATAAGAGAGCATATTGTCAAAACTTGCGCAAGCAATCCCATGGCAACAATTTTTGCACTAACTTTTTAGAAATTTGATTGGTGCGCATTTTTGTGTATCTAGGAAGCAAAAAAGTGTGTCCTGCCTCGGCGACATTTTTGGTCGCCCTATACCCCAGAGGCTTGTACACAAAAAAGTGTGGCGCCACAGTATGGTACCACACTGTCGCATCATGTGTGAAAGCACCGTAAAGGTCAATTATTTTCACAAAATTTGCTTGTCTTCTTGACAAAGCATAATGATAGTTTCTTAGTGAGTAATAAAGATATACAGATAAATTGCCATTTACCCACAGTATTGATAACATTAATTTTTCTTTTAAACAGACGTAATCATGGCAAAAGGAACAACCCATCATCTGAAACGTCAAATAACCTCCGAATGCCAGTTGATGCAACAGAACTTCATGATAGTGGTAATGATCCATACATTGCCCTGAATGCCCCCTCCCCACCCAAAATATACCAAACATTAAAGCAAGTAAACACTCAGGAGGATGGGTATGAGGAGCCTGTTCACGTGACACAGGGAGAACCCCATTATGAGAGTCCCAATACAGAGCACCAAGCCGACGATGAACTCGAAAAAAATAGTCATCAGTATGAGAGTCACATTCAGCAGATCTTAAATCAGCCAAACACTCAGGAGCGCGATTACGAGGTTCCTGTGTATGCTACACAAGGACTAACTCTTCAAGATTATGAAAGTTCCATTCCTTAGCAACATATTAACTCTGAACTTGAATATTCAATATGAGAGTCACATTCACCTGCTCTGGGGCCAACCGGAGACTATACGGAAAGAAACTATGAAATTGCAAATTAGACGGTTACCTGCGATCGGGTTCATATACCCCTAACTTGCTATCTATTTTTCTGTTACTTACCCCCCCCCCCCCCCTCCACCCCCGGTTGGCCACTTATACATGGCAATATGAGACTGGAATTCTTACTCATATTTTACCCCATTTTATCGTATTTTCCTTTATCCTACCCAATAATTTCCATATGAAATGTATTATCTCATTTACTGTTCTATGAATTAGTTTTTTGACTGTTTTTTTTTAAAACTACGATGACTATCGATAAATCTAAATGGTCTGAATTTAAATAAATATTTTAGAATCATATGTAAATATATCTGAATATATCAAATTAACCCCTTGACTACTGGAAGAGGTTAGCCTCTGTTAAAGGCCTTTGGGAATCAGAGAATTTAGTAGTCAACGGGTTAGCT
>CM057164.1:2402665-2413665 GCA_029962745.1 Echinometra lucunter | reverse complement strand
CATGAATAGACTATGCACTGCAATTAATTTGTTTTGTAGGATTGTATGAGAAACAATTTCATCATAAATGAATTAAGTGAGGGAGCCAAGTTGAGTGTCATTATGAAGAGAGTTCCACAATTTGGGGCCTGTAAAAAATAAACGGGTTTTGAACGCGAAGGGTTCTGAGCCGAGGTAAATGAAAGTCATCACAGTGTCTAGTTGGGTGCTTATGAGAAAATTAATTTGGGGGGAACATTTCATGAAAGATAGGGGGAAAGCATATTATCACTGTAATTATGCATAAACTGGCCAAATCGGAAGATACGTATAAATTTTCTATATTACGTTTAAA
This sequence comes from Echinometra lucunter, assembly GCA_029962745.1. Lineage (NCBI taxonomy): Eukaryota > Metazoa > Echinodermata > Echinoidea > Camarodonta > Echinometridae > Echinometra > Echinometra lucunter. The sequence continues at coordinate 2,413,331 of CM057164.1, read as the reverse complement.
AAAAAGGATCTGCCTGGCTGCGTGAGAGAAGCAAAATAATTCGAAAGGCTTTGTTTTGCAATAATTAAGCAGAGTTTGGTGCGTATTGCCCCAAACCAGGAGTCCATATCGCAGACAGGGTAAAACCACGGAGTAATAGAGTATAAGTGAGGAAGCCGAAGGGAGGTGCGTTTTTAATCCATTTATGATACCTTATACGAGAAATAGTTTTGCAGATGTTGTCAATATGATACTTCCAGGAGAGTTTTTTTATTCACTGTTACGCCTAAGAATTCTGATAAGAAGTCTTTAAAATCAGTATGAATGAGCAGTGAGTGTATAGTTTTGCTGAATAGTATGTGTTTAGTTCTTTGCAGATTAAGAGAGAGTTTACTTGCTCTAATCCTTTGTAGCATTTTAGAATTTCAACTTAATCGTTTGAACAACAGTGTATGGACTGCTGGTGGGGGGATTTCGTGTCGTCAGCAAAACGTATAAAGGATAAAATATTAGATGATCTGCAGAAGTCGTTTATGCCATAATGGGGTAGTGATAATTTGTACCTGGAAGAATGACGTATGTATCGGGATGAGGGATAACGAGAAAATATTAACAATTAAAGTGTCAGAATTTTGCCACGAGAGTGGGTAAGGAGTGGCAAGAAAGAGGCAAATAGGAGCGTTGCAATGAGCTTATGTGTGGTATTGTTAGTGGCACATTTCAGTATGCTTATGTTAAAGTCTCCTATTTAAAACATTCCTTATGATTAAAAGTAGTACTTCGAAGCAAGTTTGTCAGATGCGTGAGAAGGTTTACCAGATGGCTTCCTTGATGCAGATGCACTAGATGGATCTTGGGTTGACGCAGGTGTACCAGGTATTGTCGCAAGTTTAGTAGTTGGCTCTTGTGTTGTTGTAGTTGGATGCTTTGTCGAAGTCACCGTTGTGGTCACTGTGAACATTCACAAAGGGTTAGACGCTACCGGCAACCAGGGGTGGTGCTACGGGGTGTGGGGAGGGGGCGGGGGCGGGGGCGAATGCCCCCCTCTAATTTTTCAAGTGTTAAAAAAAAAGGAGAAAAAGAAGAAAAAGAGGAGGAAGAAGAAGAGGGTGGGAAAAGAGAGGCCTGGGGCTTGCAACTATTATAATACCACGTATCGATTTTGGTGACGCATTTCCCTTTCATTTGTACAAAACCACCAATATGTCCTATCACCCTCCCCCCTCCAAAATTTTTGGTAAAATTTATAGGTCAACACAATAAATCTGACGTTCAAAAGGATTTCTGAAAGTTGATTACTCCTTCGTTACTGGTGTCAATGTAGCTGAAATAAAATGAAAAGTTTAAATGTCGTTGAAAGCTAAATGTAGGAACACTGACTGTAATTTAGTTGTTTAAAGAGTTTTTCAAGCTTACGAAGTGAATACAAATAACTCACCTGTTGTTTTTACAGTCGTAATCAAGGCCTTGAAGCCTTTGTGGTGGTATTTCCGCTGGTGTGAATAAGAGTGCGTGTACCAGTTAGTATTATGATCACTGGTAAATCGAATCCAGAGATAAGATCCAATCGTAGTAATATTGCTTGGGACCCGTTGTCCAGATAGAGATTCCCTAAAAACCGAGGACCTGTACTCGGACGTCTTTCCGTCATAAACGTATACAAAATCTTCGCCATACTCTGTATCGATTCGGTTGAAGTGAATCTTGATTCGATATCCAACAGGGGCATTCACCTGCCAAATGATATCGATGTTGTCGTCATAACCTGACGAAAAGTTTGGTGAAGTGAGGGCTTCTCTCCCACTCGCAAGTAGATCAATGAAAGTATCTGAAACAAAAATAGATAAATAAATAGATAAATAGATAGATAAATCAATCAATCAATCAATCAATCAAATAAAAAAAATAACTTGAAAAAATCGGTATTTGCAAATTAATTAGCGCCGCCACCCTTTGCTTTCATCTGGGAGAATAATAACGTTATTCTCAAAGATTATTTGAGTTTAAATTTATTGCATTTTCCTGTTGAATTAGAAGACGAGGTCCTTTTTCACTTCTAGACTTGTACCGGCATTTAAACTCCAGTTGAAAATATTTCATGATTTCATCAACGCATTTACGTCATATTTTCTTTCTACTCGGCACTTTCTTTCTGTTTGTATTAGAGTATTTGACTGCTGTTTCAAGTGTTTGGTTCATGAACATTGTGTTTCTTGTTAGATGGATAATGAATGATGTGGTAAATTAACGATACTCACCTGGTATCTGAACGCGTCTCAGTACGGCCCCAAAACCTGTATATCTGTTCTGGCCATCACTGGTAAATCTGAGCCAGAGATGAGATCCAACAGATGTGATGGTTCTCGGGCCTTGCCCTCCAGACAGAGATGCTCTCCTCGTTGATCTCGAGTAATTCGATGTCCGTCCTTCGTATACAGTTACGTTGTCACAATTAGGCTCAGTATAAAAATAGGTAAAATCAAGCCTCACTCGGTAGCCTGCTGGAGCTACCACCTGCCATATAATGTTGACATCATTGTCGTATGCCTGGGGATACCCTGGTGAAAAGAGGATTTTCGTTTCTTCTCTATCTAAAGTGATTTCTGCATCGTAGAGAGAGAGAAAAAAAAATATTTAAAAAAAAGGTATGATCTAAGGCATAGGCGGATCCATGGGGCCGAAGCGGCCGAACCCCCCCCCCCCCCCACTATTGGCGGAGCAAAAAAAAAGAGAGAGAGAGAGAGAGAGAGAAAAGAAAAGAAAAAAGAAAGAAAAGAAAGAAAAGAAAAAAGTATTAAAAGAAGAAGAAGAAGAAAGAAAGAAAGAAAGAAAGAAATGAAAGGGCTATGGCAAAATTTCCGCTTGCGCTCCACGCTCGCATGCTTTCATCTTGAGACTGGGTTGGCCGGTAAATACCGGGGTGGGAAATACCGGGCGGTAAATACCGGTATTTACCGATAAATACCGCCTAGCAAATTTGGACGAAAACGGGAAATACTGTGAAATACTGGGAAATACTCTAAAAACAATATTTGCCTTCAGTAAATTGCAGTAAAATGCACATATTACAGAGAAAAAGACAAGATTAAACACCTACAGCCAAGAAAAGGTGACTCTTTTATGGTAGGGGATCACACCACAGCTTTATATATACAATGTATATGGATACACTATATATGTATGCTAAACGCCTTTGGGGCTGTGTTGAAGCAATAACTGGTAAATACTGGGAAATACCTCAGAGAGAATATTTTTTGCCACTATATTGGGCCAAATGTACACATTATTGAGAATATGGCAAGCTTATACAAACAGAGCAATAAAAATCTTTTTCTTGAATGTTAAGGGTCATATACCATGTACCTGATTCCCATACTAAATTAATTTTGCACTATCAGACTATGTAATACTGGGGATTGCGGGGAAAAACACCCAAAACAAATCAGCTGTAAATTCAAAAGAGGTCGAGAAATAGGCAAGATCAAACACCAAGTGATGTCTGATCAACAGAAGAAACGGGTGTACTAGATTTGAATTTCCTATTAAATTTCAACTAAAAGCTATTGACTGACTGTATAACAACCAATTCATGTCTTGACAAACCAGTGAGTTGTGGAAACCATCAAATTCAACATTTGAAGTGTAATGAAAAGATTTAGATTTAGTCACAATCACAGTATTGATATGAATGCTAATTCATGTCTAATGTAAGGAGAGGGGGTCATGTGTCGTCTGGATGATGTCGTCATAATGATAAAGCTGTTAACTTTGGCATATGATTTTACCCCCCCCCCCCCCCACAAAAAAGTACATCAAATAGTTCCACCAACAATAATAAAATGTTGTCTAATGTAACTTTAAAAAGATTTCTGACATATTGAATATGAAGTTGTTCATATTAGCATTTAGAGTCACCTGTCAAGGTACACAACCTGAGAAGTCACACAACGTGGTGGTACACTACACATTGAGGTATAAGGCCCACATACTGACCATGTATTTCCGGGTATTTCCTAGTATTTGCCAGTATTTGCCAGTATTTGCTAGTATTTGCTAGTATTTGCTAGTATTTGCTACCCGTCCGGGAAATATGGGTATTTCCCGGGAAATTGCCAACCCTGTCTTGAGAGTTATAAGAAAGAATTACAAAGAAGTATAATTCATTTTATGGGGGTTTTTCCGCTCACGCTTTGGGCTCGCATATGGGGGAAGTTGATTAGGTTATCATCAGCTTTAAAATGAGTTCAAAATAAATGAGAGGCAAAATTGCTCTGCCTTAAGGTTATTGCAAACCAAAATTTCGGCTCGCGCTTCGCCCTCGCAATTGTCACTTCCTCCAAATGGTCTACTATTTCCAAAGTTGAACCACAGTAAAAAAATCCTGGGTACAGGACTGACGGAGACTTACACCCATAATGTAAAACTGGGGTAGAGGTACCATTCCCAATCGACAATTTCGCAATTGCTGTCGACAAAAAAAAAAAAAAAAGAGAGAGAGAGAGAGAAAGAAAGGAGATGGAATAGGATGAAGGGGAAGAAGAAAGAGAAAGAGCAGTAAGGTGCCCATATTCGGCTTATTTACTTGTTCATTTTGACGACGAAATAACGCTGGTACCACGAAAGAGAATAAATATTCTTCCTCGCTCGCTACGCTAGTTCGTGAGTTCGGAAAGCTAACACATTCAGCAGGTGAGATGAGCAAAATTATAATCTAGATATTTTTTAGGCAAATCGTGTATTTGGATGAAGAATTATCACTTCTACCACAAAAGGGGTATATATTTCCCCCCGCTCGCTTGTAGTATACAAGACGGTCTTTGAAAGCAAATAAATTAGGTAGGAGAGATGACCACATATTTCAAGCCCCATCGTTTATTTTGATGAAGAACTTTCACTTCTACCATGAAAGGGAATACATAATTATGTATATTCCTCGCTCGCTATGCTCGTTCGTACAATACTCAGATACAAAATGGATTCCGGGAAAGCAAACGAATTCGGCAAGCGAGGTAACCAAATGTACCTGCACACATATAAAAAAAGGTAAGTCATCTCATAATTGATACCATCGTGTATTTAGATAAATGCGCTCGCTCGGATTAAATTTAAATACAAGATGGTATGGAAAAGCAAGCGAATTGGGCAAGAGAGATGACCAAATGTACCTGTATACATAAAAGTCACATATCTCATGATTAATACCATCGTGTATTGGGATGAATAATTGTCACTGCTACCATAAAAAAATAGTACATAAATTTTTCCTCGCTCGCTTGGATTAAAATCTAATACAAGATGGTTTGGAAAGCAAACGAATTCCGCAAACGAAGTGACCAAAATATGTATATGTATAAGTAAGATATCTCATAGTTAATTCTTTTGTGTTTTGGATGAAGAATTATCACTTCTACTATGAGAGTTATATTTTTTTCCTCCCTCGCTGCGCTCGCTCATATAACATCAAGATTTAGGATGGTCTTTGAAAGCGTATCAGGCGAAAGAGGTGACCAAATAGGCCTATGTTATCTTTAAGCCCATCATGTAGTTTGATAAAGAACTATCATTTAACTACGAAAGAGAGTGTATATTTTTCCTCGCTCGGTACGCTCGCTCGTATTTAGACACAGGGTGTTTCCGGAAAGCAAACACATTCGGCAAGTGAGGTGAACAGTTATATCATTTAGGAGAAAAATGTGATAGAGGCACACAATGCCTCGCGGGCTTTATACGGTAGAATTTATCGGCATTAGTTGTCGGTAATCACTGGCATTGTTTGCTGGCAATCTGGCCTCTACACCCTCCCCCCCCCCCCCCCTCCACCACTGAAACAAGTCTAGCGACGCCCCTCACGATTTTCTTTATTTTGGAATCTCAAAAATTTTTAGCGCGCGCTTCGCGCTCGCATTATGCATCATAGGAAAAGGAGTTTTATAATTCCTCAATCAAAGATAACTATTTCAAGATATATAGGCGCATCTACCTCGGGGGGGGGGGGGGGGGGGGACCTACAACATATTTTCATTTATTACGCCACTGAGTGCAGTCTCTACACCAGCACCATTGCATTGTAATGACATGACATTGGAGGACACCGCGCGACTAGTCTCACGTCCAGACAACAATCAGAAGGGAAAAACCGTGCTTCCTATAGCCTTAACACGCACTATGCCCCAATCTGTGCCGCAGAAAAAACATCAAAATGTAACTAACCTGGTATCTCAGCACTCAGTATGGCCCGGAATCCCTTGTACCTGATCCTCCAATTACTAGTGAACCGAATCCAGAGATATGATCCCTTGGATGTGATATTGCTTGGAATGGAGGATCCAGATAAAGATCTAATATATGTTCTTCTCAAGTAATCCGACGTCCATCCTTCGTATACATTCACAACGTCGTGAGTACGTTGGGTCGTAAAATCGATAAAATGAAGCAAAACTCTGTATCCTGGAGGAGCAATTATAAGCCATTGCACATCGGCATTGTTTGGGTAATTGTTCGGATAATTAGGAGACGTGATAACTCTCTCCTCACCGGGTTGCAAGTGGATTGCTGTGTTAAAAAGAAAACATGAATAATTCAATACTTGGTTATCTAGCAAATTAGAATTGTGTGACTAAAATAAAGACGTAAAAAGGTAAGCGAGTAGGGAAGCCCAATCGGGTAAACAATAAAAAATTTGCATATGAATGAACTATGACGTAATAGCTCATTAGCATATGAATGGTGATGACGTCACACTTAGCAACCATGCATATGTATGAGCAACAAAAGGAAGGGAAAGAGGAAGGGTAGGTACTAAATGGGCGAGTATGAATATGCATGATGGGAACAATGGAGATCGTCAAAGCTCAAGTAGTTATACAAGAGAAATGGATCGAGATGAATATGCATGACGACATTGCCCACCAAAACTCTTTTGCAACTCGAATCGCAAGGTGGTATCCTAGCAACGAGGTAAACAAAACTCCCGCTCCGCCCGTCCCCATGGCAAAATAACATTTTACATGTATTAAAGGAAACCAAAACCGTCAAAGCTCAAAGCTAAGACAGAATAAAGGAGATCAGCGAAAAATTTGAGCGAAATCAGACATAAGAAAGTTATGCCTATAGTTATATGAATCCGACTGTGTTTAACACATAGTTATTGTTTATATAATTTGTGGACAACTCTCAGTATGTTGAGAATTGCAGATCTTGACCTTACGATATGAGGTCAAAGGTCAAAAGTACTCTCTTATCATTTTATCATCTTATCATTGGCAATTTCTCCGCATCTTTACTCTCTCCATCGTTTAAGCATTGTCCACAACATGCTGCAGCACATGCCATGAAAGACTGCACTGGCTGATACTGCTTATCTCCTTCCTGACATTACAACTAATTCCTTTCGTCTGGGGGAGAAATATCGCATGATGGCATCTTTGGTCTGAGTTTCTTGTTCCTGTGTTACTCCCATCCTCTTCCGGCTGGGTCAGTGATTGCTGTATGAAGATTCATCCATACCGCAACCTGCAGATGTACACGGAGAGCTAGATTGCTTTGTTGCATCTTCTGTAGGGGGTAGTCTGTCGATTCATCCTTTAGCTGCTTCTGAAATTTCACGAAGAGCGCCTTTTCCAGGAGAGTATCCCCACCACCATGAATGATCTGTATGGCCTAATTTCTAAGTGTGCTGAAGTACTGCATAAGAATGTATTGATAATGCTTGGTGGAAATGTTCATTTGCAGAGGGTAACCTTTGTGTGTCCATCAGTACAAGAGACCGTGTCGTTCCCAGACCATGCATAGTTGAAAAGAAACTCTTCTTTGTTAGTGATGTTTATTGTCGAAATGTAAAGGCAATCCATTACATGTAAAAATTGGTACTAGTGTTTCATCAGTTGTAGATGAGTAATACCAAAACATCAGTATCTTGTGTAGCAACAACTGGAGCATGCAACATTCTCAACAAATCGATTACAGTCTCTTCAACCAACGTGTCACCATCATATTTCACTTGGCGCACAGTGATATTGTGGCGGCCCATCTCTGCAGATTATTATGATTTTGATTAGAGCTCCTTTTTCTTTTCACTAGCCAGAAATTCTTCCCTGTCACATGATATGGGCACTTCTGGGGTGACACACATAATTTCAGAACTCAGTTAAATTTTCGTTCTGCAGTTTTGTTTATCACCAGTTGTGTATATATGTAAATATGTTCTTGCCTTGATGTTTCCGTTATCTGATATCATTGATTTTTTATGTATGCTGGATGAGAGGCTTTATTTTATAAGGTTGACCCCCAGGTGTTGTATTTGCTATAATGCTGTAACTGTAACTTTTCATGTTTTCATGTTTTCTCACTTTTCTTCACTGTCAAACTTCTACTTGACCATTCTCTTTCTTACCTTGTAAGCTATTTCTCTAAAAGAAAAAAAAAAAGAGACGGGATGATTGGAGTATAGTTTAGATGATTGGAGTATAGTTTAAACGATTTGTTTCTATGGAAATGTTTCTTTAGAATGTCAAAAGCTAAATTCTTTGTACTAAACTTTAAAAAAAAAAATGTTAAGAACACATATGACTTAGATTTAAGACTATTTAGTGTGAGAGTGAAGCAAATTGAAAATTGTTGTGCCTTGAAGATGTTATGGTACTTCGAGGAAAATATCTAAATTCATTATAACTACATAGCTACATTTTTAAAATAACTAGGTTGCGATTTAAAACAAACAAACAAACAAACAAACAAACAAACAAACTACGATTACTGTATGTAGCAGTTACTCATGGTACTATTGAATGGGTTTCAAAAAAATATACATGTATATGTATTATATAATTTCTTGTTCCTTTTTGTTGAAAAAAAATCACTTCATTTTCTGGCAATCTTGTTTCGATGGTTTAACAGAAATTTAAGCAGTATTTCATTGATTATATATGTATGTTTCAGTGGAATTCATCTATGTTGATGTCGATCATGATTCTGTAAAATGAGATCCAGTGATCGCATTAGTGAGGATCTTATTGTGGTACAAGTTTTCTTCTAAAACAAGGGAGGGATATTGTGTTCATACACACATTACATTCTTCATCAAACCATCCTCCCATTCTATCACTCTATCATTTTCATCCACTCATACCTCCATGACCCCTCCATGACCATTATCTCAACTATTGACCTCCATTCCCAGTATGTCCTAATCCATGTCTCCATCCCCCAGACCTCATGTAAACACTGACCATCTGTTTGACCACCATCACTGCAATTCCAATGTACATTCAGGGATACTTCCCTGGGACAGATATTATGCTGAGTTAGATAATTTGGTGAATAAAGAACACTCTCGATTTGGACTCCAAAGTGTGTGGATGTGATTATTTCAGAGTCCTTCTACATGTAGCTAGAAGTATACAAAAATAAATGTGGGATAGGTCGATTTATCCCGGATCCTTTCAAAATGGCTCCGCCTAGGTAGTGAGCAGGACAAACATATACGTGGACTGCAGATTATGGATATGGGTACGATAACTGGTTCGAAGTGGCCAGAATTACAGATTAACAGGTATATATATGGGGATTACCCTTTTGATCTTGGCATTACATTTGAAAAAAAGAGGAAACTTTCAACTACTCATTACAGTACTTCGAAAAGTGGTTTCGTAGGAGCATCCCTAGGGGAAAAACTATAATATTCAAATTCGTCCCACATATATACTGTCTACTGATGGACAACGATCCAGTCACAATAACACATGGAGTGTAAATACGAAATTATATACTTTTGACGACATAGCGTTCCACATCATATAATAATTTCTATATAGAAAAAAATCAAAGAAAAGTAGCAAAAATCAAATTATGAGAGAGCAAAAATGGTAAAACACCCGAAACCCTCAATTTAAGGGCCCATATAACACCTGACGAATTCATATGACAAGATGATCAGTTTGCTTGAAAAAATTACGAATTTGATCCAGCATGCACGCAAAAAACTGAGGTGCTAAATGTTGGGTGCTCAGTGAGATTCTGCAATTGCAGTGTCAAAATCAGCATTTGACGAGTTAACTTTAACAAGGAAACCGAAACGTGTTGAATATTTGAGTGCTGAAAATGAGTGCTACGCGAAAAACCAGATCTGATTGGTTGATTACGTAGTTCGAGCGCTGGCGAGCTAGCTTGTTTGCTGCAGTTTCTCTCCGCACCGTATGCAGGTATGGCCTGTACTGCAGGTTGCTGCTATGCTGTGTAGTAGCGCGCACCGTAGGCCTACACATCGACAGTTTGATGCTCCTTACAATTGTTCCAAGCCGGAACTGAAAAATGCCGATCGCCACATCGGTTGTGGGATGCCGCAGCGTAAATTTAGCACTTGAAGATCCAATTCTAGCCATTTTTGAGAGGTCGAATAGTGGTCTTCTGGGCAAGAGCTCCATATGTACCCCCCCCCCCCCTGTTAAATTTGAGGGGGAAAAAAAAAAAGATTTGCAATCAATCGCAAAGTTGTAACTGCCAATCAAGACCATTGTTTCATGCACATCTCGTTCAAAAAGGTGACTCTGGACCAATCAGAATAGTTGTTTTAAATTTCCGATTCACCGCAAATCTTTGTGTTGCGGGCCCCTCATCATAATATCAAGTACTGAACATGGGAAAATGCGATGAATATCAAAATATTGGTTTATCCCGTCAGAATTAAAAG
>CM057164.1:2352122-2397784 GCA_029962745.1 Echinometra lucunter | reverse complement strand
TCTACGTAAAATATCTGTAAGTTACTTTTACTTAAAATAATCAAGGTAATCTGTTGAAGAAAATTTTTTGAGTAATTTCAACGATTTTTTTTAGAGTGCATAAAAGGCGTTAGAGAATCTTTGACTCTGCAAAATTAATGAACACCCATTTTCCGATCCCCCCCACCCTCATGTATTTGATACGACAGGAACTCACATGCAGTCAGGCAACTATCATGAACTATGCTCACAGAAAGTTAGCATTATACGTTCAAATTCTGGCCCAAAATCTTCTATAAATATGTCTTGTTGCTTTTTGCTTTATGACATGCACATCCCCAATAGCTGCATTAGAAGTGTATGTTCTTATCCTTTTTTTCATGTTTGTGCGGTTAAGTACGAGAGGTTTTTGTTTGTGCAAGCATTGCGAAGCTTGCCTCCGAAACAAATCAATCATCAAATCTCTATATCCATGACGAAAGTCTAGTTTATTTCGGGTGTGGATGTGTGTTTGTGTATGGAGAAATAAAAATTGCTAATTGCTGAGAATTCCACAGCATTTAGTATCGATCACGTGTTAATCTCGATCACTATACTCTCTTTTTATGTTCCGGTCACAAAAAGCTTTATTTAGCATGTTTGATGCCTGTTTTTAACACTCATGTTTAATGAGTTCTGTGGAAGCTTTAGGATCAGATACAGGTTTATCCAATACGAGAGCAGGAATCATTCAACTCGGAAAATATGAGATATACAACTCCTTTTGCATACCAGCTTCGTAACAACAGGGAATGATCTTTAACACCTTCTAATTTTACATCGTAGATGCAAGGTCTATGGTACATTACATTTTTATCACCACTGAATACACTCTCTCAAAAGTATTGTTTAAGCTAACACACCTGGCATGCCTGGAGAAGGGCGTATACACCTAAGAGGACTTGGGATCCCTTAAGACTGAGCGTTTATTCAGAAAACATTGCTGCAGAAATGGAGTTTTTCTATGTGACCTTTGTTCTGCTTATTTCGCTGAATTTTTCAAAGGCACGGCCTGAAAGTAAGTAACCTGCATTTTTGAAGGATCGAATAATAGACCTGTTTACTAATTTTATGCATTGTTGTTGAACAAAAAGTTTCAATTGACAACCTGAAGCTTGCTAGAGGCTTGACGACATAGCAACAACTAATGTGTGCAAACTGGATTCCTTCTATTCAGATGCCATTATGCATATTAACAGTTGAACTGAATAGGCTAGTTGGTAACCAAGGGTTCTGGAGAGAAATGTGCACAAATTTGAACAATATTAGTAAACAGGTTTATTCCAGATTCGTGTTTTTTTTAATAGATCAGTTCGCTCTATTATACGCTCCCTCAAGTGCATCAGATATGATCAGACCCATATTGATAAAGGTTCTGTTATTTTTATAACGTAGATGATGATTAATTGTGTTTTATTGCAAGGCATAAACAAGGATATGACTGTGTATGCAAGTGCTTTAAAATGCCACTGTTTTCCAGTGCTATGAGATGCCGAAAAATAAACTTGGTTTACCCTGGAAAAAGATTTATAAGACGGGTGCAAAAATCCCATGCAAATTAACGTACATTACTCAAGATATTCGTAGTAATCTAAACCAGGCGCACCGAAAGGATCCCAGCTTTCATATATAGGCCTAATTCCTTATATTTCAAAAGTGCAAGTTTTGGTAGTTTTCCATAAGAAAACAAAAGGGAAGAAACTTTGCTTTACTTGATCACGGTTATCATAAATTATATCCCATCATCTCTCATCATTATTATTGAAATATGATTATTTTTTAACAGCTGGTAGCATGGTGGGATTGCGTGAGAGCACTTATGTTCATGACGCAATTTTCGTGCTCGCAACCATGTTGAATGATGATGTCTAAACTTATTGTATGAAATCAGCCAAGCGATTCAGTGAGATGCGGCGACACTGAAAGGACCATCCAAAACACCACATCCCTCCATAATTAGGGGTGTATCCTTATCCATCATTCAATACAAATCATATATATATAAGGCAAATGCTCTGGAAAAACCTAATGGCAAATCGTCCCGAAACGAGAATTCTTCATCATGTTAATGAAACTTCTTTGAATCTCTATTCTATCAACATAGCAACCCGCTTTATTTATTTATTTTTAATGAATCAATTTAATTCAATTTTAAATTGTGTCGCGGTTCTGTTGTCTGACAAAGCTAGAATGGCTTCCACGCCCTTTCCTTCCTCTTCTTATGCCTATCTGAACATTCCTTTCCTTCAGTACAAAAAACATTCACCTGCCTAATTCATTCAACCCATCTCGCCTTGCGGGGATCGTGGCATCTCGCCACTCTGACGTTACGTAATCATTCATGAAAACGCATATACAACATTTTTCTGCTATACGCTGTACCGCAGGAAAATACAAGTATATCCTTATCCATCATTCAATACAAATCACACTCTAATAAATCACGAATCACAGATTGATATCATCAATTCCGGGGAAAGCCTGCCAGACCGACCTATCAAATTCTATCAAATTAACTTCTATGGCTATTTTTAAAACCAATTAATTATACATGTTCCATCACGAATATTCATATGCTCTATAGATCTGCTTCATGACTGTATAAACAAACCAGCTGTAAAGCGTGCGTCTTTAGCTTCAAATATACCTTGTTTCCTTTTAACTCTTTGTATACTTAGTCAATTTTGATAAAATAATGACAACTGGTCTTTTGCTATTGTTTTTAATTCTACTTCTGTCAGTGAAATATCGATACACAAAGTGGTAACTATTCTATAAATCTCCATTAAGTACTAGTTCGAATAGTGGAACAGAAAATAATGTAAAAATTGACTTGACGCCACAAGTTAAACAGATCTTAATATTTGATCTAATCGCATCATACTTTCACTGTAAAGCCATAATTTCCAGAAATGCTTGAATTAAAATAAAACGGTTTCCTCTTGAGAAATAACTGCAATTACGATCTGTTATTACGATCTGTCTAAAGCATCAATGATTTTGTCACTTTGAGCTTATTATGTATACTATCTACAATGTATCCATCTTTAGCTTTATCGGTCTTCCACCGGCCATGTACCTTCCACAATCTGTCATTGATTGTTGCATTAGCAGCTGTAGTGGCTCCACCTGCCCTCAGTGAATGTAAACCAAGATTAGCATCGCCACATACCTCCTTCAACATAGAAATGACCCTATCTTTAGCTGTCGTGTAACTTACAGGTTTGTCTTTCGTGACAAGTGCACTAATTCCTTTAGACCTGTATGCCGGCTTAAAAACGAACTGATCAGAATTTACAGAAATCTGAGCAAATTGAATATACTTCTTTACCATTCTGACTGGACAAGCTTCACTGTTGCCGGTGCTAATGACTACAGTATTACCCTGTCTGTACTGATCTGTCTTACTCTTAGCGATATTAAGAGAAATATAATCATCCTGTATCGAAATATCGTTACACTTCAATGATCTTGCTTCATCAAATCTTAGGAATCCTGAGAAACATAAAATTATCAATGTTAGGTCTCTTAGCGAGACGACGTCCTCCGTATGAACATATTTCTTGCATAAAGTCTTTATTTGTTACTGGATCCTTCTTGTTTACTGCCTTCTTACATTGGCGTTTTGCAGATTCTAATAAATTATTTACAAAACAATTGTCTGTGGGGTCCATTAGCCCTCTTAGATTGTGAGCCCATTTAATAGCGTATACGGCACCTTCTATGACGCTTGATGAATGTCCTTTGTCGATGAGATGAGTCACATACAGGGCAACGTGGATGGATTCTGCTGGAAGGGAATTCCCTCCTTCAGCACTGATGAATTGATCCCATCTATTGAATGCTGCGAAGTATTTTTTGTTGGTATTTTCGCTCTTCGATTTGATGATATGTGATGCCATCTGGTCAGCCAAGTCGATAAGCACAGAAGAAGTAACTTTAGTTCCTTTCATCTGTTCGTTGATAGCAGTCTTTACTCCTAATGCTGTAGGTAAAGATAGAATTAAAATGTAATTTTCATTGCAATCATACCAAACTGTATCTGTTATTGCCAAATATACCATTATTCCCTCTGCCTTTCTTTGTTATGCTAGAATCAAATGCTTCAAGTTCTCTGATAAACTCTGCAAATTTATCGTTGTGATAAATTTTTGGCCAAAAAGGGTCAGATTTCCAAACTGGTACAATAAGAGTGCCTTGAGCTTTTTCATTAATTATTTTTTCTATTGTCTCTCTGGCTAGTTGTGGTGGTGGTACCCACCAGTTCGTGCAATTTGTCCAACTTTGACTGAATGCATTAATGCCATCCGTCCCGTTACACCAAGATCTGGAATTAAATCTACTACATTTTTTTTATTGTATTCGTTAGCGAATCTGTCAACATCATGTGGGCCCCATTTTGCATTGAGATACCGATATACCTTCTCTTCGATATGCCAGTCATCACTATCTCCTTTCCTGCTTAAATCATCTGCCTTACGATTTATTTCTCTCTTTATCCATACTGGATATATGTTGATATTATTTAATTCACACTGATCATGAATATCGATAGCTTGTTCTTGCAATTCACTTTTCTTACTACCTTTCTTCAGGATAGTAACAACGTTTCTGTTGTCTGTGTTCAACTGAACACTCTGACCATTCAGTTCTCTTTCAAATGAAAACAAAGTTCGTTCCAAGTGGAACTCTTTACGGCTTCTTCATTTGACCAACTACCTAGAACTTCTAGTTCACTATCTCCAGAGGCGTCGATCCTGGGGGGGGGGGGGGGGGGCAGGGGGGGGGGCAGTTGCCCCCCCAAAGAAAATTTCGGGGGGGCAAAGATATCATTTTGCCCCCCCAATAATTTCCCAATCAAAAAAAAAAAAGAAAAAAGGAAAAATAAAAAAAGAAAGAGAAAAGAGAAGAAAAGGAAGGAAGTGAAATGAAAGCGTAAAACAAGGAAAAAGAAAGAAAACGGGACACTGGGAAGCGCTCGCTCGCTTCGCTCGCTCGCATTTATTGTATCTCAACCAATGCCGATGATAATTACTATTCTTATGAAAGGAAATCGGTTTGCGTCTTGTGTTTCTATCTACTGTTATACTATTCTTCTACTCATAGGAAGTAATATAACCAAACAAGATATCACTCCTAGAAATCGAACGGCCAGTTGACCTAAAAATAGATAAAATTTCAGGAGATAACGGCCTGGATTTAAAAAAAACCGCAAAACAAAAACATATTTTTCGTTAACTCGCTCGATACTCCACTGTACTCTCGCTGGTAAAAGCTGATGGTTTCGGGCAGCAAGTAGCTTATTATCAGATTATAGCAGCGAGATTCCAAAGTATCATTATATTTATATATATATATCCGAAGGTTCGTTAGTCCGAAAATGAAATAAGGTTCATTATTCCGAAGGTTCATTAGTCCGAAAATTAAAAAAAAAAATTATTTCATTTTCGGACTATCGAACCTTCGGAATAACGGACCTTATTTCATTTTCGGATAAACGAACCTTTGGAATAACGAACCTTCGGAATAACACCTCGAATGTTCGGATTAACGAACCCTTTTTCATTTTCGGACTAACGAACATCTAGGTACACGCAGTTTGCGTGTTTCGGAATAATGAACCTTCGGAATAACAAACATCACCCGGTTTGAGTGGGTTACAACTTGGCGCAGTTTTCTTTGTATTGTGCTTGCCTAAAAAGCAATATGCGCCATGTTGTGCCCTACTGAAGCCGAGAGGATACACTCTGTAATAAAGGGCTCTGGACAGCATTTTCTGCATTGAAGGCCTACAGTGTGAGTAAATAAAACGAAATCCTTTCTCTCTCTCTCTCTCTCTCTCTCCCTCTCTCTCTTAATGTCTTAATTGCATATACTCAAGTTTCGGATGAATGACGTTATTTCTAATTCTGTGTGAACTGCATTCTATAGGTATAGAGACCGTTCAAGCAAACCTTAGGTTGGCACTCCATTTCATTCAAAACCTGTAGACAGAGGCAAATTTGAGCTCACCTGGGGAAAATGATACTGTTTAGCTGTCCATTCTCCGTAGTTATCGATCAAACTTCCTTGTCTGGATTTTGAATATCTTTACATATATTTACAGTACTTATAACAACGATAGTAGTCTATAGGGTTAATGAATGGGTTTCCTTTTTGTGGCTCACACTGAATCTGCATAACATCATTTAAACTGGAAGAATTCAGAGAAACATGTTCGTAAAATTCAAGCACAGGAATACAGAAATAGAGCATCATGTAAGATCTCCATATAACTAAGGCATACAGTGCTATATTTAAAAAAAATAATAATAATCAGACGCCGAAGTGTCATTCAACATAGGGAGGGGAGGTATTTCAATCGCGCTGACGTTGTCATCAGGTATTTCCCAGACTGCAATTTTACTTCACAGCTTTTCTGCATATCTAGGTTCCTGGTATGGGGTAGGATGCAGAATTCAGAAATGAAAAAGGAAGACACTTTTCACTATTGATTCTAACACAGTAATCATCTGGCCTAGGGGATTCATGGATAGAAATATGAAACTTTCTCTTTCCATCAATAAAATATCAATATACGATTACAATGCATAACATCAGTATATGATTGCTATATATAACCACAAAGTGTGCGGGAATGTTGAAAGGGGACAATGCATTAACGATTGAGGGGGCATAAATTATTGAGTTATACCAAGGAGTGCTCGTTATACGATGTTTTCCCCCTCGACATGCTCGATGAGTTGTCATCTCTCAACGTTTTAGCACGACTTTTTGTTATGTATTGCAATCGCACTGACGTCGTATATCATATATTGTTATGCAATTGGTGAAGAAAGTTTCATATTTCATGTCATGAATTGCTTGGGCGAGATGAACACTTTGATAGAATCAATCGTGAAAATTGCCTTCCTTTTTCATTTTTTAAGTCTACACTCTACCATCGGCCTATTTCATCATGTCAAAGAACCTAGAAAGGAGGAAAAGCTGTGAAAATAATGTTGCAATCTCGGAAACATTTGAAAAATATGAATTTTATTTCCTTGTATGGGCATGGACATTTGTATAGGCCCAGTACGCTTCACAAAGAGACCGATGTAGACGTCAAAATAGGATATACACAACGCAACGTGTATATTTGAAACAATGTTTTGTCTTGGAGTCATTGAGTGATAATCATACTTCAGCCGTCCTTGCTCAGTTGATTTTCCAACAACATCAACATCATTACAGCCAAAGCTTTCCAAAGTCATGAGAACCGTTTGAATATATCCCTAAGATTGGAGTCCTCACACCTAAACCATGGATGTTTACAAGACAAAGAAGACTGCAATATTTGTGTGGGCCTATGCCATCTTTCTGTCAGTGTGCTTCAGCAACACTTTAGCGCAAGTGACAAGTGAGTAACATTCCTCATTCTGCACAATCAGTTATAATGAAGGCTGCCATTTCGGGATGTATTTTCACTCGTAGTAATATTGGTATAGCGGATAAAGAGCTTTTTTATATTTTGGGAAATGAATGGTGGTTTGAAGTGGCTTGAAGGTAATCATCCGTAAAAAGTAGGGAGGAGGGGCGTGGGTATAAAGAAAACAGTGCTATTCATATACGTAGGTATGGAAGATGGCAAAGCACTTAATTTTGACTTGTCATAACCTGATAAGGTTTTGGCAAGTTCTTATTATAGTCAGACCCTCTCTTTCCCAGTAGTGCAAATAATGACTTCGAACCTAAACGTCTAATTTTCTGTAGAAAGCACCATGTGATGTTTTCTTGCTATTACATAGATTATATCTGACACACTAAGTATGTATTATACGTAGTTGAAACCTGAAGTTGTACCTTTTTATTTTTCTTCTACTATTGTCATTCATTTTTGTTACCCTGTTTACAGCCTCTTATTTCCAGTTCCAATGATGGACCGTTTTTGTTAGTGAAATATGAGGATCTGGTGAATTCATGATCATTGGGTCATGTCTGAAACAAGAACCCAGATTTCCTATTGCTTTTGTGAAGGTTTTTTTTTTTTTTTTTTTTTTTTTTTTGTCTGTTTCTGACTAGCGTAAGAAGTTACACAAGCTATCGTACAGATAAACTGTTTTTAGTTTTTTTCCCCCCAAGGAGGGCCGTACGAAACATTTCTCGAAGTAATGAGCAATTTACCACGTAAAGGCGTTTGTTCATGGACTTGCTACGCTTTGATAAAGACTAAACCTTATTCATATTTACTTTACCAATTTAGGTCATTTTAGTTATTTCATTTTATTCATTACGTTTTATTACAAAAAAATCACCAAACGTAGTCTTTTCCAGACTCTAAATGCTTGATTTAAAAAGGGTGATGTGTACATACATAGAAGGAAATTTTAAAATGCTAAAACACAAATATAATTACATGAATTAAACATGAGCACAGGTATTCAATACTAGAGTAGCAAAATTAGAAGAAAAAAAAGTATACTGAGTGTATAAAACGAAATTGGTACAAGCTACATTATACAGGGAAGGAAACAAAAGAAACAAACGAGTAGAACATAATGTATATTGCATGCTATACAAGCATGACCATTGTATGTACTGATAACGAGCGGATCTGATGTTTGAAACTTGGAAATGAGGTGACAATTTTGATATGCATACGCAGACTTAGTAAAGTTATCTTTCTCTTTAAAATAATATTTTGAAACACTATTTCTCGCTGAAAGGGCATCAATAATTGCATAAAAATGACTTATGAAAAATGAACTAAAGCTTTATTTCGGTTTTAAAACTGCGTTTCTTTAACATGAGAGACATAGAGATGAATGCCGGCCGAATTGGTCATTGTGCAAGTTATTACATCTGAAATGGTATGAATGCTCATGGATTCTTTTTAAACACTTTGCACAGTCTACCTCTTAGCGATTTTTTAAAGATATTTGAATGGGCCTCTCATAGGAAATTACTATATTGTTTTATTCCCACAATCAGCGCCGGATTCAGAAATTTTCAAAGGGAGTGGTCGGTTTTTCAGGTGTTTGTTTTACCTGCAAAATATGCTGACAAGCAATAAAAGGGGGGTCCTTGGTTTCAAAAGAGGGCGACCGATACGGCAGGTCCTCGGCTCCAAAAATGGGGGCTGCGACCGATTCGCCCCCCCCCCCCCCCCCCGACCCGCTCCTGAACAGTATATTACATAGGCAAATAAGTATTCATATTTTCCTTTCACAGTTAGGTTGAAAGCCGGTGAGCAGAGAGTTATCACATCTCCTGATTATCTAAACGATTACCATAACTATGCCAATGTGATGTGGCGAGTAATAGCTCCTTCAGGATACCGCGTTATGCTTCATTTTAGCAACTTAAAACTTTAAAAAAAAATATTGACACGGTAAATGTATACGAAGGATGCAGTCGGATTACAGGGAAAAAATCACTGGATCTCTGAATCCTCCATTCCAAGCTATATAGCATCCAAGTGATCATATATCTGGATTCATTTCACGAGTAATTACAACCGTATGATTATAATGGATAACGGGCCCTTTCAAGTGCTCAGATACTAGGTGAGTTACATCAGACAACTATATACTGAACATAATTCAGTCAAAAATCATGTAAATAACTTTGAATCCACTGTACTCGAGTATGGAATATCAGCAATATCGTAGCCAATCGGCTTTGACAACCCTCTTTCATACTATAGATTCAGAGTGATTAATGAAATGAATAATTACATACTAAGTTTAATCTTTATCCAGTTTGAAAAAAAACCCTAATTTTTATACTATACTGAATTATACTACGAATCCGAAAAAAAAACCTCAGAGGAAAAGATTGTATTTTAGTAAGAATATCCACATTCAATTTTTTTTTCCAGAAGATATTGATTTTGGGTTCCTTTCTAAAATTTATTGTAAAAAAAACCTTTAGCCCATACTTTTTGTTTGGGGGAATATAATTTTATTTCTTTCTCTACGATGCAGAAATCACTTTACGTACAGAAGGAACGGAAATCCTCACTTCCCCAGGGTATCCCCAGGCATACGACAATGATATCAACATTATATGGCAGGTGGTAGCTCCAGCAGGCTACCGAGTGAGGCTTGATTTTACCTATTTCTCTACTGAGCGTAATCGTGACATCGTAACCGTATACGAAGGATGGACATCGAATTATTCGAGATCAACGAGGAGAGCATCTCTGTCAGGATGGCAAGGCCGGAGAACCATCACATCCACTGGATCTCATCTCTGGCTTAGATTCACCAGTGATCATAGTTATAACAGATATACAGGTTTTAGGGTCATACTGAGCCGCGTTCAGATACCAGGTGAGTATCTTTAATTTACCACATCTTTCATTATCCATCTAACAAGAAACACAATGTTCATTAACCAAACACTTGAAACAGCAGTCAAATACTCTCATACAAACAGAAAGAAAGTGTCAAGTAGAAAGAAAATATAACGTAACTGCGTTGATAATGCATGAAATATTTTCAACTAGAGTATAAATACCAGTACAAGACTATAGGTGAATAGGGCCTCTACTTCTAATGTCACTGGAAAATGCAATGAATTTCAACTCAAATAATCTTTGATAATAACGTTATTATTTCTTCCAGATGAAAGCAAAGGGTGGCGGCAGTAATGAATTTGCAAATATCGATCTTTTTTTTTTTAATTTCGTTTATTTTTTTTATTTTTGTTTTGTTTTGTTCTAGATGCTGTCATTACTCTACATGCGAATGGGAGAAAAACCCTTACTTCACCAAACTTTTCTTCAGGTTATGACGACAACATCGACATGATTTGGCAAGTAAATGCCCCTGTTGGATATCGAATCAAGATTCACTTCAACCGAATCGATACAGAACAGAACAGAGATGTTGTGTACGTGAACGACGGAAAGACGTCAGAGTACAGGTTATCGGTTTTGAGGAAATCTCTATCTGGACAATGGTCTGGACAATGGGTCCCAAGCAATATTACTACGATTGGATCTTATCTCTGGATTCGATTTACCAGTGATCATAATACTAACCGGTACACGTACCGTAGGCCATACCAGCAGGGCTACTTCCACAAAGGCTTCGAGGCCTTCATAACGACTGTAAAGACAACAGGTGAGTCATTTATATTTATAAAAACAACTAAATTAAGGGATTGGGATTTAGTTTTATCGACAATAAGACTTATCATTTGATTTCAGCTACATTCACACTAGTAATATTTGAATGTTTAGCAATGAAAGAGTAATCAACTTTCAGAAATCCTTTTGAACGTCAGATTTATTGTGTTGACCTATAAATTTTACCAAAGATTTTGAAAGGGGATGATATGACATATTTGGTGGTTTTGTACAAAGATCGATGAAAGGGAAATACGTCATCAAAATCGATACGTGGGCATGGAGGGAAAGGGCGACCAATAATGTTGGGTAGGTAAACTGACACGTGCAAACTATATGAGGAAAATGACAAAAAGGGGATTAAATAGCGGGGGAAAAAACAAACAAAAACAAATCGAAAAAAAAAACCGAAAACGAAAACAAAAACAAACCTACGGGTGTCTATGAATTCAGTCAAAGGAAAGTGGCTTGAAATTTCGTGTGAAGAATGGTGGTGTGTAAGTAAGGGGGGAGGTATATTCAAAAGGGGACGGGCAGCTATCATTTTGAAAATGTAGTCGCTCCTCCACCCTTATAAATGGTGATTTAGCATTTTAGTTTTTGGAGTGTATATTTATGTATTTTGTTATTCATTTGGGTTATTCCTGATTTTGCATACTGTTATTGTTACTTTTATTGTTATCAGTGCCTCATGAAAGACCACCACTTTTGGTGATAATGAGTCACCCTGTCTAGATATCAGAAATAAACAAACATGAATAAATAAATAACCAAATAAATAATGTCATAATCTTCATGACCATGGCTATTTCTTTTTAAAATCATTATGCGTTTTTATTTAGTATTGGTGTTTCAAAAGTTAAAAGAATATTACAAGATAAACAATACATACGAATTTCAATCAACCTCTCTTTCCGCAGCAAATTGTCTCATTTCACTCTCTCGAATGTACCTTTAATCCAAAGGAAGTAAGGGCAAAACAAAATCTGAAAACTATCTGAGAGAAAGCGAATTGACCAAATATGTAATTAAAATATCTTTTAGGCATATAATTATTTTAGGCGTATGAATTAAAAACGTTAAACTTTTGAAAGGTCTGTCAAAATTACATTTCAACATATACAGCAGATTTTATAGGTTGATAAATTCCCAATAGTCTCTTCTATCAAGTGCCACCAACTAAACCATTTTTTTTTTTTTTTTTTTTTTTTGTTCACGCTTGCGCGAACACTGACGTATTTGTCCAGAGCGCGAAAAATGGTCTTGTGCCAAATTGAAAGAAGAGAGAAAATTAAACCAGCAGTCTGAATAAGTAATGTCATTCAAACAAAACGCTCTTTTGGGATGATTATGTTATGACAGTGAAGGAATTTCGTGTCAATTATCTATCATAATTGTAATGATATCATTGCTTCATGCACGAGTGGGAATTAATGTGTAAAAATTACTACTAGATCTACTAAACACAGTATTCTTTATTCACAGACACATCAAATCCACATGCCAGTCATTTGTCAAGAGGAAAAGTATCAAATTAATCCATCTTCAGATCATTTAATCAATCGATCAATCAAAAAATCAACAATCAGCCCATTAATACATCAACTGATAGATCAATCAGTCAATGCATCAGTCAGTCATTCAACCTTCAGCCAACCAGTCAGTCAGTCAATCAGTATCAATATGGTAATCATTTAATCAACAGCCAATCAATCAAATGATTAATCAATCAATAATCATTTTGCTCAAACCATCGATCAGTCATGCAGTTGGGCAGTTATGTAGCAAAGAGCAATTTCTTTGAATGGGAGTACTTGTTCAGACTGCTGATTTAATTTCCCCTCTTCTTTCAATTTGGCGCAAGTCATTTTTTTTACACTCTGAACAAAAAGAGTCAGTGTTCGCCCGAAGTGTGAACAACAATTCATATTGCTCGTGGCACTTGACAGATGAGACTAATGGGCAACTATCGACAAGAATGCCATTCACATAATCTCATTTGGCTAGAGTGTATTTTGATGAAAATATACATTTTTAAAATAAGAAACAGGGAGGTTCTTACTCTAAAAAGAGGTTTGAAATGAAAAAAAACCGAGGTCCCTTAACATTCCGTTCATGTAATGAGGATCTAATTCTCCGATGTTGTTTGAAGGCAATTTCTTGTGTGATTAATAAGAGGGACGGTAGATTAGACTTATTAGACTTTGCTTCGTCGATCCTTCACGTTAGAACCCCACACTCTTTCCCTTCTCCGCTTGTTTGGGTGTCAGCCCCCTGCTCCCCCCCCCCTCCCCCCCGTCCAAAAAAAATATTCCGTGGCCCCTGGACTTAGATTATAAAAAAAAAACATGTCTGATTTCTAGAATTATACATTTGACACAATATTACTGTAAGTGCAAAAAACCTTGATATCGACGCAGCAAAAACTTGAGTGCATCATAGTATTTTGAGTGCAACGAAGGTATTCAGAAATCTTTTACGAATTTTTCATTTTCATCCGTCTTTTCCTGAACCACAGTTGTAGCATTAGATACAGAGATGACAGAAATAATAACTTCGCCGAACTTTCCTGGGCAGTATGACAATGTAATCGACATAGCATGGCAGATAGTATAGCCCCTCTAGGCTACCGAGTCCATGTTCATTTTTGGCGATTTTGAAACCGAGAGGAATTACGATTTCGTTCAAGTGCACGAAGGATGGATATCAGATTTTTCGAGGTCAACGTTGAGGGCGTCTCTGTCTGGACCATCTGCCCCGAACAACGTCACATCCAAAAGATCTAGTCTTTGGATTACATTCATCAGTGATCAAATCCAAAATTCGATATGTATATGGAGGACAGCTCAGGCTAACAAGTTGAAGGATTTTATGGAGGGCAGGCAACGGATTATCTGAATCGAACCTAACTACGCTTTGGAAAAGAAAGTCTAATCCATTAAAGACATTTGCCGATGCTGTATGTGTAATTATTAGTCAATCGTAATACATGTAGAACTCGGTGTGTTCTTTCAGCTCTGAGTGATTACTTTGAATGAAAAGCGAGTACGAATGAAGCAATCGGGTGAGATTTTTTTTTTCTCCAAATGACATCGATTTCCTCACAAATCAAAAAGAAGTGATACATTACTAAATATTCATCATTTCAGTTCAAAGCAAGGTCATTCTAATTTTTGTCACACATGTCAAGGACGATTTACTAATAGACAAAAGACCTTCATGCATAGTTGTTGTTGTTTTTTTTAATTCACAGTCATCAGGTTAGATGTCGACAATACGGAATACCTGTGTTCACCTAGTTATCCGAATGGATACGACATCAACGTCGATATCATGTGGAACGTGATAGCTCCTGAGGGCTACCGAGTCGTTGTGCATTTCATCGATTTCAACACTGAATCGTATAGAGACTTCTGCCATCTCTACGAGGGTGGGTCATCTGAATATGAGGAGTCTGTGTTCAGGTTCAATATTTCTGGATCAGATATCCCGAGTGATATAACTACTGGCCGCTTTCTCTGGATTCGATTCACCAGTGATGATGGACCACGTGGTGGATACATATACACAGGGTTCAATGTTTCATTAAGTACTAGTCCAATGCCAGGTGAGTACGATCTCTCAAGTTTTATTAGCTTTTGCATTGCATCAGCGTATGTTTTATTCCTCTGTTTTTGCTTCTTTAGTGTTTTCACGTTTAAAATGATTCACTTGCAAAATATTTCTAATCCCCATCATTGTGAAACTAGAGAGTGGTTTTGAATAAAAGATGTGTACAATGAAAACATTCCAAATCTAGCTGGTTCACTGAATGTTTGTTGGTGAATTCCATCCCTAAGTAACATAACTCATGCTTACTTTGCACGATAAATATCACGGAGACAGTTTTGCATGTGGCCATCACGCCTTTCCCACCCGAACACACTCATCTTTTTTCATCATCTATATTATGATTAAATACAATGACGACAGTAACGACTTTCACAAGCGTGTGGAAATAGATAAAGACAGCCAGAGAATGTCGCTATAGATTTGTTTGTTTCGTTGGTTGGTTACTCTCAGAACCAAAAATTCTGGTAAACTCAAGATATGATTAACCCCTCAATAAAGTGGAATTTGTCGACATCGGCGACATTCCGTTTACTGCTTTCAATATGGAGAAGAAACAAATGATTCACTATGTTGCCGGCAGGGGCGGCGCCAGGGTATTTTGATAGGGGGCAAGATGACACATAGGTGATTTCATTGACGTTTTAAATGAACAAATAGGGGTATTATAATAGTTGCAAGCCCCAGGCCTCTCTTTTCCCACCCTCTTCTTCTTCCTCCCTATTTTCTTCTTTTTCTCATTTTTTTTTCTTCTTTTTTTTTTACACTTGAAAAATCATAGGGGGGCATCCTTCCTAGAGAAAAGCCTCAGATTATTGACGAGCGGCTCTTGTCAACTAGTGTGTTTCCTGAGTCGACTCTTCCTTCAGCAACAGCTGAACCAGCTCTGAAAAGTAAAATGCAAATAAGTACTTGTTTACAAACTATAAATTCCTCCCATTAATCTTCTTCATTTACTAAATAAGTATTTGTATAGAGGACATGTGTACACTGGCGGAGAGGCACGGAATTTCGAAACTCATAATTATTCCGTATAGTAATATGATATCTGAGTTTCATTTGTATCGAAATTTTTCTTTACGTATATCTTCTGAGCATATTCCAAAGCAGGAAAATTACTTTTTGTTTGTTGGTACCATGATTATAGACATGCATTTGGTTTGCCATCAATTATACTTTGCATAGATTAGTAGTTGTTGTCTACCGTACTCCAAGTTCTAATGCAACGATTGTTTATAATATCAAGTTTGCTTCGAAGTACTACTTATAATCATAAGGACTGTTTTAAATGGGAGATTTTTAACATAAGCACACTGAAGTGTACCATTAACAATACCACCCATAAGCTCATTGCAACGCTCCTATCTGCCTCCTTCTTGCCACTCATTTCCAAACCCATTCTCGTAGCAAATCTGTCTGCCACTTTAATTGTCAATATTTTCTCATCATCCGTCATCCCGATTCATACGTCATTCTTTCAGATACAAATGATCACTACCGCATTGTGACATCAACGACTTCTGCAGATCATCTAATATTTTATTCTTTATACGTTTTGCTGACGACACGAAATCCCCCCATCAGCAGTCCATGCACTGTTGTTGATTATCTAAAATACTACAAAGGATTAGAGCAAGCAAACTCTCTCTTAATCCTCAAAAAACTAAACACGTATTATTCAGCAAAACTATTCGTACTGATTATGAAGACTTCCTATTAGAAAATGTTTCGTATATTATTGGCGTAACAGTAGATAACAAACTGTCCTGGAAGTATCATATTGACAACATCTGCAAAATCATGTATCGTATTAAGGTATCATAAATGGATTAAAAACACACCTCCCTTCGGCTTCCTCACTTACACTCTATTACTCCGTGGTTTTACCCTGTCTGCAATATGGACTCCTGGTTTCGGGCAATACGTACCAAACTCTACTTAATTATTGCGAAAAAAAGCCTTTCGAATTATTTTGCTTCTCTCCTTTTTATTAAAAAAAAACAATAACGTAATATAAAAAATTTATACGTATCTTCCGATTTGGCCAGTTTATGCATAATTACAGTGATAATATGCTTTCCCCCTATCTTTCATGAAATGTTCCCCCCAAATTAATTTTCTCATAAGCACCCAACTAGACACTGTGACGACTTTCATTTACCTCGGCTCAGAACCCTTCGCGTTCAAAACCTGTTTATTTTTTACAGGCCCCAAATTGTGGAACTCTCTTCATAATGACACTCAACTTGGCTCCCTCACTTAATTCATGTTTGATGAAATTATTTATCGTACAATCCTACAAAACAAATTAATTGCAGTGCATAGTCTATTCATGTCTTACCCATTTCTTTAATCTTTTCATCCTTGCCTTAGTCCCTAATTGTTCCCTGTTTCTCACAACGTGGCCACTACCCTTGCAACATTCACGTCGTGCTCTATCCCTCTCAGTCTGACTCTCTTCTCCTCTTTTCTTTTCATGTTCACATATGCAGCCAGTTTTATTCTTGTTTCCACCTCCCTTGTTTTATTTTTATTTTTGGGTCATAAATCTGTTTTGCGTTTATGTCTTATGTCATTCTTCGCTGTTTCCTTTTTGCTTTTGCAACTGGCATATACGAGTCGTAACAAGTTTTTAGATAAGAAATCAACAATTGTGTTGTTATTGTTTGTTATAACAAAATTGAAGTAAAACTTACATGATTGTTTAAACCGAACATTTATGTGTTTGATTTCTTTTCAAAATTGTTGTTTGAAATGGAAATGAATTGAAGTGAGCTGAATTAAAACATGGTACGGAATAAAATGATGCCTAGTATCTGCAAGATACGATACAAAAATTAATAAGAAACTGAGTGCAATTGGGATCAACTGTACTTACTACCAGGGAAAGGACTGCTGGAAATTAATTGTTATGTTTCTATGAATCAGTTAATGACAGGGCTTTAGCCTTTATATGAGACAATGCCTTGAGCATTTGATTCTCGAATGGATTCGGTGCCTTACAAATCATATATTGTTATTATTATTATAAAGATTATAATATGTCATGAGTATTCTTATACTGCTTGTATCTACTTGTTTAATACATGCTCCTTTCCCAAATTTATTTGCCTTTTTTGTGTAGAGAGCCCCAAGTCTGATCAGACGGGTGTGGCTATTTCCCTAGTGATAGTGGCAGTCCTTTTGTGCTTATGCCTTGCTGGATACATCAAATGGAGAAAAAGGTACGATGATCAGGGGCGACGCTCGGGAGGGGGGGGGGGGGGGGGTCAGGGGGGGGGGGGCAACCTTATCCCTTTTGTAGTGATCCCCAAAAAAGGAAGAAGAGTATGATGAAGAGATGGCAGGGTCATGCAACTAATAGCCCTTTTTGCTTCGCTCAAGCACGACGTGCGACGTTGAAATTAACTCATCTTACCCCATTCTCTATCAGAATACGATTTGCCCGACGATAAAGTTAGAGGGACTTAGGAACTGTATGTTGGTAAATGCATAATTGTGTATCCGTAACGGGGGAGTGTAAGTTTTTTCCCCGTTTCCTTTGTTCTCTTTTGTTTGTTTTTTCAGGCATGACCTTTGTCATGTTTGCCGCGTGAATTAAAAGAATAACATTCTTTTCATACGATGTATAGAAAATACATCGAGAGCGCTTTCGGCAAAACATTAATCTACCTTTGCCAGACTCAGCCCATGGTGCAATAAGTGCGTAACATTCTCAGGTCATTCTTTCTGGCCCCGGGGGAATAATATCAGAGTTCGTTGGAAGCGCAAATCATAATGTGATATGCAGTGAAGTAATCATTGCCCAGATCATGTAGAGAGAGAGAGAGAGGGAGAGAAACCCTATCGATTAGCAATCCCTTCAGATCATAATATTATCATGATATTTACAGTAACATGTCATGCAAAATATATATTTTTACCGATTTCCTCTTTTAATACTGTAAAATTGTGCCCTCATTCATCGAAAGCAAGTCGGCCCCATATGTCTCACAATGACAACGAAAACAGAGGACATAACCAGATCAGTATACCCAGATCGGTGAATGACCAGCCTCCTACACCAGATCTTCTGTCAACGCTCCATGCTTCATCGAGCAGTAGATACACATTAACTGACACCAGATTTCACAGACCAGGGTCTGTTCTCAGCAGCGAATATGAAGACTTTCACGAAGGTCGGAAGCACGGCAGGTATGGTAGGTCTGCAGCCCGCAATGAGTTCAGTTACAATGGTAACACACGTTCCTCAATTCCAGGACCGTCCCATCCTCCAGCCGCGAATGGAGCTAAGGTGAACAACTACAAAGAATATGGAGAAATAGATGAAGCTGTTTCTAATAATGATGGTTGCACGTCATTAAATAAAAGAGACTATTGCAGCACTTTTCCTTCTACTGACGATGTCACCGAAACGCCTACCTACTTCACTCTTGAATCGCGATATGCGAATGATGATGTTGACACCCTGACTGACCACAAGAAATTTGTTGAAACTTCCTTCAACGAATCTCATGTTGCAGACGGATCAACAAGGGGATTTGTGGGTGCTATCGAAAACTTCCGCGCCCTACAGGATCACCAGCGCCAAAAAAAGGCAGATCCGTACTGACTGATCCTGATGATTGTTTTGAAAATCATTATGTAAAGGTGTCGTGGTCTAGTGGATATGTCACCGGACTGTAGATCTCGTGGTCCGAGTTCAAATCCCGGCGCGGCACTAATGTCCTTTGGCAAGATATGAATCTACATTTGCCACTCTCCACCCAGGTGTTAAGTGGGTACCCGGTAGGATGCGAAAGTCATTGTGATTTGTTTAGCATTGTGCGCGCCTGCAAAAGGCGACTGGCTGGAATGCTCCCTAGGGAGTGGAGAAGGTGCATGCATTGTATGCGGGCAAGCCTGAATCCGATGACCGGGGTAATAATATTTCTGTAAAGCGCTTAGAGACTCTCTTGGAGATGTATTAGGCGCTATATAAATCCAGAATATTATTATTATGTAAACGAGGACTTGACCTCTGCGAAAGATGAGGCAGACCGTGGACTCGCACTGGATAGTTTGGCTTACTCAAAGGAAGGCACAACCCTCCATAATGAAGAGGAATATGATTTGTTGAACTTTAGGTCACCATCCACTGTAAAGCCAGTGAGCTCCAAAAGATCTTTCCAAAGGTCACTTGGACAAACAAATGAGGAAATGGGAAGTAACGTATATAGTTCTCTGGGTCTTCCAAGATCTACACTTTTGTCTAGCTCAGCAAGCAACTCCATGTACGACATCGTGCACGGTACCTTAGATGGAGTGCAGTCTGATGTTGATGAGAGCCGATCACAAACGCGGATGTCATTAGATGGACAATCTGAAGAAGCTGTTTCCAATTATGATGCTTGCGAGCCATTGAAAAGAATAGATTATACCAGCACCGTTATTTCTAGTGATGACATCACAGAAACACCTGAGTATTTTACTCTTCAATCACAATTTGAGAGTGCACTGAAAACCTAAATTGGTCTGCTTGACTAGCTTAAAGTTAGTCCAAACGGTGCCCACCTGGACTAGCTTTATGTTAGTCTGCTTCGCTAGACTAACAAGACGGACTAACTTTGCCTAGTCCGTCATGCTAGACTAGCCTTTCATTAGTCGGTTAACGAGCTTGTGGCTAGTCAAGCGACTAGCTTGAATTAGTCGTACACGCCTGACTAGTTTGTACTTAGTCCAGCGACTAGTTTGAGGTTAGTCCAGCTTGCTGGACTAACACAATGTAGTCGCTCGACTAGTTATTGACTAGTTTTAAGTTAGTCCAAACGGTGCCCATTTGGACTAACTTCAGGTTAGTCTTGCCTGCTGGACTAATGTTTTGTTAGTCCATCAAGCTGGACTAAGCTGCTTTACTAGGAAGATGGACTAGCTTGACGGACTAGCCGTGATCCATATTTTATACTGAAATCCAGTGGATCAAGGCAAATTAAACAAATATGAAAACACCTTCCGACGTTCCGACCACGTTGACAGACATCGCCAGGCTAAATAAAAGAAAACCTTGTCAGAGACACGTAGTCTGAAATAAGGGAAAGTATACATTCAAATACAGTATTATTACAAACTTTATTTTTCAGTATATTTTTGCGTAAGAATATACAAGCTTGCGTTCCATCAGATGTACATACACACAGGTTATTTACACACGGATTAACAAGGGCTGCATAAAACCTAAACAATTTTTAAAGAAATCAATTTTTTAAAAGTAATATTTACAATTTAGGTTATAATTATGGCTGAAGTAATAAAAACAAACATATTCAGCAGTTTAAGCTCTCTTAGCATCTATATCCGTAGGCTAATCATGGTTCACCGTTTTTGTATAGCATGAAGTGAAATTTAAAAAAAAAAATAGATAAAAGATGAAAAATCAGATGAAATGAAAAACGAATGCAAAATCGGATGAAATGAAAAACGAATGCAAAATCAGATTATTTATGCCTCCTGCTTAGTCAGTGTTTGCATCTCGATGCATCTCGATTTTTTGCCAAATAAAATGTGTGACATAAGGTACCCTATTCTGTTTGTAAAGACTCTATCAGACACTTTTAAAACAGTGTCAACGTTATACTCTGCAATTTCTACATAGTTTAAAAAAAAGCACATATTAATTTTCTTAACACACTTCACAATGCACATGTATACAGTGTATGTATTCAGTATATAGGCCTGCATAATCATCTCATAAGCATATAATTGGACATTTTCTGGAGAATTTTGATAGGGAAAAAAGAATTTGCTTAAAGTTTTAACGAATTAGTTTATGCTTGTGTCAGAAGGGTTGGCTTCGTCCTTTACGTTGTTAATCACATGTATGTAATATCTTCAGCACCTTTAAATATGAAAATATTTTGATTGAAACAAAAAATGGTTGGAATTCCACTTAGCTGCGAGGAAAGAAAATGCACCAATTTTCTCAGCATTTATGAGATTTTTTTTTTAAAAAGCCCTGTGGGATTTGACAAAATCCTTACATCAAGCATATACGGTTAATGTAATCCTTTCAGTTAAATTTGAATAGTCTAAACTTTATACTGAATAAAGGATAAGAGATAAATCTTCCACTTGGATCATAATGTACACCATGATAAATACTGCTCAGCGGTGCCCAATTATACCGATACTCGATAAAAACTAAACACTTAATACGTGTAGAATGTAATCTCTGATCTGCATGCATGATATAGTTTTTAAAATTTTGGTTAATTAATAATTGTTGCAAATATCAAAACACCTCCAAACTTAATGTTATTCGGTTTCTTATCACACTAATGATGAGAGGGAGAGAGAAAAAAAGAAAGAAATTTCATCATCAACGGCTGTAAAAGTTAGGTAACTACAATAATATTCAAGATATACATGACGACCGCTTCAAAAAGACGATTCAGTTTTGAAAATGTTTAAAAAACATATTTTTATAACTCATGACACATAAGTTTGAGATCAAATCTAATCACCTCATGGAATAAACAATTGTATAGTTTTACAAAACATGTTAATGTAGCAAGTTTTTCCATGTTACTATCTAGATGACTGACATTGAAAAATTGCTAGGAATGATTACTGTTATTTTTCATGAATGTCTTTTCTGATTTCAAGATTTATATGGATCAATTACACTTACCAACTCTCCTGGCTTTCTCATCAGAGCTCACTGGTTTGCATTTTCAATATTCAGTTTATTAGTTAATGTAACAACTGGTCGTGGAATACTGTTTCCATCTTGAATATTCAATAAACTTTTTGCATGAATACAAGCGTCTTGGTCAGACAAGTGGGGTACTCCAGATTAAGTATGTAATAAGAAGAAATCCACATGGTTACTGCTGAAAGCATGTCTTTGGTTGTAGCGACCGTCTCTCCGTCCGCGGTCAGCTCATATGAGTGGGTGTCCAGCACTTCTTCCTTGTCCATTCTGAGATGCACTGGGTTCTGTGACTGAATGAAAGATAACAGAGCAATGAACGAAAATCAGAATGGAAGAAACAAATGGAGAATCAAATAATGAGAGGTATATCTGTAAATTCATTTGATATTCTTAATCAAATCCTTTTTACAAATTGAAATGAATAATTTGGCTATCACATTGTGATGAATGTTGAATATCATGTGCAGGAAACAAAATTCTCATGGTGTGCTCTTTGTTGGATCCAAATGTTGTGTTTGTCCTATACAAGTCCAATTCACATATACGGTATACATAATTATGTACATACCAAAGTCAGCAATTACTTATTAATCTAGATCATAAGACACATAACTCAAAATTTACTAACCTCTACTTCACGTGGCACAAAGAGGTGATCCAACTTCTCCTGCAGAAGCCCTGGTACTGCCAAGAATGCTGCTTTCATCATTGCCTCTATAAAATTTGAATGCAAAAAAGTGTGGAATGGGATGGATATAAATTATTTCATTATCTATAAATTGTTTTGTTTTGTTACTCGTAATAAAGTATTATGCATCTCCTTTCCTTATACTTTTTCCCTATTATTTCTCTCAACATCACTCTGTGCTTCTGAATAGTGTAGTAAATCGATGCAAACACGGCAGAACTGCAAATTATTTTAAGCCCATGAGACGTAAAACGGAATCAATGGATATATATGACTTATTTAGATTCAAATGATACTGAAATTAAACAAAACAGAGAACATAAGATAGAGAGTTAAACCATATTGAAAGTCCATTACTTTGAGAAATTAAACCTAATGTGTCGTGCACCTCCACAATACCTAAAAATAAAACACATTTAATTTTTGACATATATTATTCCACATCATTATCAGTGGCGTGCACGGGGGGGGGGGGGGGGGGGGAGGCATGCCCCCTTGTTTCGTATGGGGAATTTGGAGTGACTGAATGAAGAATATCTCATGCCTAGATTTTATATGGCGTCTGAAAGTCAACACATTAGAGTAAACCTTAGCACAACCGTGTATGGAACATGTTATCCTAAATTGAGGGTCAGTACCATGTCCAAACTTGTAACGCTGTATTACAGTTGCAAAATCGACACAATCCAATTAACAATGGGAACACGTAAAACCTGCCATTTTATCTGATTCTGAAAGAGTTTATTTCAAAGATTCATATTGTGAAGATTTGTCTGACATATTGTATTAGAGAAAACACAATTAAACTAATAGCAATAATAGCAATAGTAACAACAACGATAATAATAATTTACTGCAAGATTCCAAATTGCCTCTAAAAATAGGCGCTTGAAAAAAAAGAAAAGAATATACGACTAGAAAGAAAGAAAAAAATTGCACTGATAAAAACCCTAGCAGTCTCAACTATCTTGAGTTATATGTGTATTTTACATGTATTTGTATCTTTCTTTTCAAAATTGTTATATCTCTTGCAATTAATTACAAAGATTCCACACATTTAGTGCACTGAGTCATATGCAAACCTGTGAGAACAAACAAAATTAGTCTCACTTAGTAGCTTCCAGGTGAGGAAAATAAAAGTATATATTCAATTATAATATTCTGGGAATTATTACATGTATATGCACGTATAGGCCTACTCTCTTGAAAACTTGAAAAAGGTTAAGATAAATGAAATGGAAGTTGAACTTCAACTGATAACAATCTTAAGATTTTAACATTTAAATCGACATGACCAGTTTGACAGTTGGTACTCTATTCATACTCAGCCAGTGTAATGTTCATTGAAAACAAGGATGGGAAATGGTATGCTCACTACCCCCCCCCCCCTCCCCCCGAAAAAAAAGACAAAGAGAAATATAAAATCATTCAGAGGTTCTCACACAAATCTTTGTAATGACAAGTTCTCCACTCCACTAATATTCCGTTTACATCAGAAAAACTATATTGGTAATATGGATCTACATGCATAGGAATAGCGATGAGAGTAGTGTAACTGGTGTACTGACAAACAACCCACTAACATGACTATAATGCTCCCATCCCAAATTTGCCTTCAATATTTTTTAACTAACTTATGTGAAATTTGATAAAAACAATAAACAGTCATACTTACATTGAAATTTCCGACATGATTTGACTGATTCTTGAGGAAATGTGGCAGGTTTTCAGCAGAATGTCTTCAGACTTGCTTCTCTGGGTGAGCTAAGTGAGTTAAGTGATGCTTCTTTCGTTCAAGAAACGTTAACTTGAGCGGGAAAGTTTCCACAGTTAATATGAAAAATATCAGTGGGGTTAGGGACATTGGATCAACGACTGGAGTTGAGAGCGCATTTGACCTCCATTCATGAGTCATGAGGGAAGACAAATAGGGTGTCAGATATTTTTGGCATTTTTATGGTCTTTAGCCATAGACAATCCTCACAAATGGAATGCGTAAGGGCAAACACATTCCCAAAATGCGACGAAATGGTGAAAGTTGTGGAAATAACTCAAGGTATTCAGGGAAATATAGTTCATTTCCTTTCAGATTCAGAACGCCCCAAATTGATATGATCTGGGCCTGTAAACTTCTGTGATAAACTTCTCTGGATTGATATCACAAGCATTGCACTGAAATTTCTCTATTTTGTGTAATATTAACTCACTACCACACCACTTCACTGTCGCGGATGTAAATAAATCCGAAGTCGACAGAAGGTGAGTGATAAACATTTTAGAAGTATGAAAAAACAAATCCAAATTATAAGCCTATATATGATATAGATCTAATGTTAAGTAATGCCTAAAGATTTCCTAAAGCCCCGTCAATATCTTGCAGTAATCAACTTCACATTTCATGGTTGAAAACAAGTTTGAATTTATTCATAAAATGAATATGGGTTTTTTTTTCTTTATTTCCAGATTTGACAGTGAAATGACGGTTCCATCACATTACAAATTAATTTTACTTGACACACCCGACTGTGACATAAACTGCAAACTTATGCAAAATACTCCAAAGAGTTGAATACAATAATGATTTGTTTATTACAAAAAGGCTAATCGAGGTCATCCAAGTAGAGTGGCCTCAAACTAGTCCGTCTAGGCTTGACTTGCTGCAAGCTAGTCCGTCCAGGCTTGACTTGCCGCAAGCTAGTCCGTCCAGGCTTGACTTGCCGCAAGCTGGTCCGTCCGGGCTTGACTTGCAGTTAACTAGTCCGTCCGGCTTGACAAACAGCAAGCTAGTCCATCTCTAAGCTAGTCCAGCGCGGTAAAGTATGTTAGTCCAGCAAGCTGGACTAACGTAAAGCTTGTCAAGGAGATCAAAAGCTAGTCTGGGAGGCTGGACTAGTTTCAAATGCAGGTTTTTCCTAGTCCAGCAGTCTTGACTAACATGCCTGACTAGTTAAAGGCTAGTCTAGCCTCTGCACGACTAGTTTAGGTTTTCAGTGTGATGACGATGCCACAGTCACTGACAATCAGGTAGATCAGTTCCTTGAAAGATCATCAGCACCAATAAACGGCGAATCCGAAATTGCAGAGACTGATGACAAAATGACGGATCTCTATCAAAATGAGGAAATCATAAGTCAGGGTACTAAGACAGGACATGATCGCTGTTTGCATAGTTCAACCTCCAAACAGAGGGAGCCTAATGAAGATAGGGGTGCCATCCTTCACGATGAAAAGGAATATGATTCATTGAACTTTAGGCCCTTATCCGACTTAAAAACACGGAATTCAAAAAAAACCTTTTCAAGGGTCATTCGGACAAACTGATGATACAATCTTGGATGAAACAAGAGGAAATGAGTACGGCGTTTTGAATTTCCCAAGCACTAATGTCCATGCAGCAGGTACCATGTACAACGACAACGTGTATGCTACTTTAGGTGGAACGGAAGCTGGTTTAGACGGGCTTTGATCGTAGGGTAGGTGGTAAAGAGAAGGCTCATGACGCGATTGATCAAGAAATTCCGCAATCCGATTCGATATACAGCAACTGCATACTGTGAATATTAAAAAATCACGACACAACAACTCAGTTATCATTTAATTCAGCTCCAAAGGTGGATATCGTGAACAGGTATATTTTGAACTGATACTTTGGGAGGAATATTTAGCCATGATGTCGCAGGTTTCGGCGATATACTTTTTCTTTTCCAAATGGAAATGAAATGTTGCTTCTCACAAGTGCAAAATAGGTTGCAAGACGGCGATGCAAATATGATTGTAGAAGGATGTTTGTAAATATGTATAAAGCAAAATATGTAGATGAGAGTAGGGTTACCACACAATCTAATTTATCTTACAACTTCCACATACGCGAGCCCATTTACATACAAATTCTGCTTCCGTAAAGGTGTATATTTTGGATATTTAACATTTACTCCTTTGAAATTGTAAATAAGTGTGTACTTTTATTTGTATCTTTATCCATTGAACTGCATTAACATATCCATTATCCTTTTGTCTTAATATAACATCAGTAATTATAAATAATAATATCACCACACGACTAGAACAGTCTATAGAAGTAAGTTTAACACAAGTAAAAACCCACACTTATGTAACTTATGGTCAAGTAGAATGTCGTTTCATTAATGTGTCGTTATCAGATTATGTAAAATTAATGTATGTAAGTTGATGAGAGCAAGAGCTAATACCTTACTCTTAAAACACATTGCAAATACAATCAAATATTTGTATTACGTACACTGTGTATAAATACGTTTAAAATTTGCATGCTACTGATCGATAGCAGTATGCTTACTGGATGATCATCAAAATCGTGGATTGTACGTTGTACAAAAAAATATGGTCGATATTTTGAATACATGAATATAAAGCTAATATGCATTATACATATTCTAAACATTCGATTGATTCATATATGATGATGTCTATAAATATTCACTAAAGAATGTCAGACAACAAATGTGAAAGTGAAAGATTTGATTACGACTCTCGCGTGCACAATTACGAGGAAAGTTATTTTTTTATAGGCTTCGATGTCGTCGTCGGGTCACAGACAACATGGACGTGTATTCAAATCATTAATCAAATCACTGTATTATGTCTTATAGCGCAATGATTCACTGCGCTTTCAATATATATGGGTCACGTGGTCTTTGATGTGAGAATGTGTACATCCATATTTACCTTAGTTTTTAATCTTCAAAAGCCATTATATATGTATATATATATATATATATATATATATATATATGTGTGTCTCTCTTTTCGAAATTACATGAATGTTATAGAATACGCTTGCCGTTCGAACTCTACGTTGGTTAACTCTTTCACATTTCTCTCCTGCGATGACTACAACGAGATCTACATCTATGATGGTGAAGGAAGTATTAGTAAGCTCTGACATTTTAAACGCTATTACAGACGCAATCGAGATTAAAAAAAACTTAATGAGCTTCTCACTGAAGTTGATGAGAGAATGAAATCTTTGAATCATCTTTGAAAAAAACTGAGAAGCTATGTGCAGATATTCAGACACAAGTTAATGATCTCACTGCTCATTTTTTCCTCAAGATGTGACCAAATGGAATCATTACTTCTTGACATGAACCAGGATAAGGATGACAAAAATAGAAAGATCTCATCACTTGAAAGGTTGTTGGACAGCAAATCTAGTACTATGACATCTCTTAGTAACTCCATTATTCTTTAAACTAAAAACTTTACCATTGAAACATTTGGTGTAGTTTGGCACCCTGATTTTCATGTTTAAATATTATGCCGGTTTATTGCCCCTCCCCCATTTTTGACAACATGTTTACTCTGAACTGTAATATCCCGAAACACTCGTCATAGTTATTCAATCCATACGCCCGTGGTACGCATTGCTACTCTCAAGCATTCTTTTTTCCCAATGCAATCAGGCTGTGGAATACTCTTGTTACGGCACATTTTGGTAACAAACCAACATGTGCAGCTATACCAAAATGTGAAATACTAGGTTAATGCATATTCTGGTACATTGCACATTTTGGTAACGGAGCTCCGTGACTAAAATGTGCCGGTAGTGCACCTATACCTGCCTTTGGTAGTGGCAGTTAACTGGGGGAGGGGTAGTGGGCTCCATGTGTAGTTGTCATACGGTGTGGAGGTACGTGGGTGTGCGTGCGTGTGTTTGTGTGAGTCAGGGTGTTGTATGTGCATTTGTATGTTGGCATGGGTGTGTGAATGCGGGAGAAAGAAAGAGAGAGGGAAAAAACAGGAACGACTATCAAGAGTGTGATTCCGTGAGGTTACCAAAATGTGCCGTCCTTGTCCTGCACATTTTGGTTTTGTTAACAAAATTTTCCGTAACTTACACTTGACAATAAAACTAAAACCAGTAGTACACTATCTCGGTTTAAAACACTGTGTCGTGAAGTTATCGTAACATCTCTTAATTAATTAACAATCCATCTGTTTTTCTAATATTTCCATGTTTTGTCCTCCTCTCTCTCTCTCTCTCTCCCTTCTTCCTCTGTATTTTCCTACTTCCTTCTTACTTCCCCTTATCTTTCTTTCTGTCCTTTCCCAACCTTGTTATTTTTCATAGCTTATACGGTAATGAATTAATGACGAATGCCAATTGATAAAAGTTAGGTGTGTGACGTGTGCATGTTTGCATGTAAGCGTGTCTGAGCTGTGACTGAGTTTGTAAGTGTGTGTGTGGGGGGGGGGGGGCATTCTCGGTGTATGGGAGGTGTGAATGTCTTGTGTGTCTTCCATTAAATTTCTTATGTATTCTTCCGATTCTTGTCTTGTAATTTTCCCTTCTTTCCCGTCATTTTTAGGAACTCCCCGCTTAACAAGCGTGACAAGCATTTGCTTTTTAGAGGGTATTCCTTACCATTTTATCTTATAATTATAATTATGCTTATGTACTTTGTATTGTTTTATATATATATATATATATACGATTTATATGTATATATTTGTTTTTGAATGGTTGTGGCGCTACACTGTTTCGTCTTCACACATGGTGGGACTTTGTGTCACCACATATGCTAATGAACGCGTTTTTTAACGCATCAACTCTCAATAAGAGAGCATATTGTCAAAACTTGAGCAAGCAATCCCATGGCAACAATTTTTGCACTAACTTTTTAGAAATTTGATTGGTGCGCATTTTTGTGTATCTAGGCAGCAAAAAAGTGTGTCCTGCCTCGGCGACATTTTTGGTCGCCCTATACCCCAGAGGCTTGTACACAAAAAGGGTGGCGCCACAGTGTGGTACCACACTGTCGCATCATGTGTGAAAGCACCTTAAAGGTCAATTATTTTCACAAAATTTGCTTGCTTTTTTGACAACGCATAATGATAGTTTCTTAGTGAGTAATAAAAA
The DNA here is from genome assembly GCA_029962745.1 of Echinometra lucunter. NCBI lineage: Eukaryota > Metazoa > Echinodermata > Echinoidea > Camarodonta > Echinometridae > Echinometra > Echinometra lucunter. The sequence goes on along the minus strand of CM057164.1, from coordinate 2,367,768 downwards.
TGTACAGATAAATTGTCATTTATCCACAATATTGATAACATTAATTTTTCTTTTCAACAGACGTAATCATGGCAAAAGGAACAACCCATCATCTAAAACGTCAAATGACCTCCGCATGCCAGTTGATGCAACAGAACCTCATGATAGTGGTAATGATCTATACATTGCCCTGAATACCCCCTCCCCACCCAAAATATACCAAACATTAAAGCAAGTAAACACTAAGAAGGACGGGTATGAGGTGCCTGTTAATGTTACACACGGAGAAACCCATTATGAGAGTCCCATTACAGAGCTTCAAGTCAACAATGAACTCGAAAGAATTAGTCATCAGTATGAGAGTCGCATTCAGCAGACATTAAATCTGGCAAACACTCAGGAGGATGGATATGAGGTGCCTGTCCACGTGACACAGGGAGAATCCCATTATGAGAGTCCCAATACAGAGCATCAAGTCAACAATGAACTCGAAAGAATTATTCATCAGTATGAGAGTCACATTCAGCAGATGTTAAATCAGGCAAACACTCAGGAGCACGATTACGAGGTTCCTGTGTATGCTACACAAGGACTAACTATTCAAGATTATAAAAATTCCATTCCTTAGCAACATATTAACTCTGAACTTGAATATTCAATATGAGAGTCACAATCACCTGCTCCGGGGCCAACCGGAGACTATACGGAAAGAAACTATTAAATTGTAAATCACACGGTTACCTGCGATCGGGTTCATATACCCCTAACTTGCTATCTATTTTTCTGTTAATTACCCTCCCCCCCCCCCTCCCATCCCTGGTTGGCCACTTATAAATGGCAATATGAGACTGGAATTCTGACTCATGTTTTACCCCATTTTATCGTACTTTTCCTTTATCCTACCCAATAATTTCCATATAAAATGTATTATTTCATTTACAATTCTATTTAAAATGTCAAGCTTAAGTCATGTTTCCGTCCTATAGAAACAAAGACAAATGTTTTTTTTTTAATGAAAACTTCTTAGGAGACGTTAACCGCAAACGGCCAGCTGTAAGGATATCACCGGAGGGGGGGGGGATATCCACCCACGGCATGGTAGGGTTAATAATGTATTATTCTTACAAATTTTCTACCTTGTCAATATTTGGGATATGTGTTGCGTCATTTTATGTATCATAGTTTTTCATTATGTTAGAATTGTAAGTTTTGTATGAATTAGTTTTTGGCTGTTTTCTTTTTAAAACTACGATGACTATCGATAAATCTAAATGGTCTGAATTTAAATAAATATTATAGAATCATATGTAAATATATCTGAATATATCAAATTAACCTCTTGACTACTCGAAGAGGTTAGCCTCTGTTAAAGGCCTAAGTGAATCAGAGAATTCAGTAGTCAACGGGTTAAGCTATATTGTATTAATTAAATGGCAAATTATATTTTGGAATATATTCATATAATAAATTTCTAACAGATCATATATACATTACACAACAAATTACCGGTATAATTTTTCCATGTAAGAGTGTCAGATATGTAATATGATTATATGCACCTTGTTTATAAATACCTCTATTATACCTTGATGATGCAAAAGCACAAATATACTGCATGAATTCAAAGAATATGCATCGATATATATGTATATTTACATATTTTATGAAAGAAAAGCATGTTTGATTTAGGATTTCCTCTCGGAGTTCATTCTATAATATATATTCATATCTATATAGATTATTCATCCTATAGATTTATATTGCAACATCACCAGCACACAGTATGCAGGAAGAGATTTTCATTGAGGGCACGTACATTAATAAAGTAAATGATTGTGTGTATGATAAAACCAGAAGAAGGGAAAGAAAACTTATTACTATTCAAATTATGTATGTATATACATATATATATATATATATATATATATATATATATATATGTGTGTGTGTGTGGTGTGTGTGTGTGTGTGTGTGAGGGTGTGTATGTGTATACTGGGCATTTGATAAGAAACAAAACTCAATTTTGAAAATTCCTGTCAGTTAACTTTACAATTTTTTCCAGGTATTCAATTTCGTATCTTAAGAAAGAGTTATTCATTATGCTTGCCATTTGTAACTTCTTTAGGTTTCCAGGGTCATGCATCACTAAACACCATAGTTTTGTACAGTATATCAGGCGGTTAACATTCTTGTGAAATACAAAACGTGGGGTGTGAGTTGAATGGCTTTGTCATTTGTCTTGGTAGCTCTTCATAGGCACCTGTCAGTAATCAACTAAGCAATTCTCATTATCATTGAATTTATACATGAACCCGTTTACTGCTGAATCCTGTCCTTCCCATGTGCGTAATACGGGGGCCACCCGGTTCCAGTAGCCAATGAGTTAACAAAGAGTTTCATGAAATTCTCTTAAAATTGAACAAGATGAAAGCCATAAATCTTGACCATGGAGTGAGATTTTCAGAGAGAACATTTTCGTTTAGCTCGAGTGCTAAAGGCATCTTCTACCAATTTTCAATTAAAACATACATTATTTTGTGACTGAATAGTAGGAAGGTCAAATCTTCATTTAAAAAAATATGCATTTGTTATTTTCCTCCTTTCCTCTTTGTCTTTAATGTGTGAGGCTCTGGGATCTTACCATTCTTTTAGGGTACACTGGTTCTTTGGTAGGCAAATTTGTCTTATTTGCATAATTATTATTTGCTTTACAAGCAAGAATCCTAACGCTTTGATAAATAAAACGCCATTGACATTCATTTTATTCATCCATCATAGAATTGGAGGACCCTATGACCAAAGTTTTTTTTTTTTTTTTTTTTGGTCTTTCTTTTATTAACTTCGAACCATCTGGGATTCTGTACAATAATTTGAAGGCAATGGTATTCACTCATGCATGACCCTGGAAACCTAAACGAGTTAGTAATAGAAAGCGTATGAATTACTCTTTTGTATGATATGAAACTTGTTACCTAGAAATAAATATATATATAGTTAATTTACAGGAATTTTTCACATTTGGGTTTCCTTTTTTTAAAACACCCATATTAAATAAATGTTCACTTTTTATGTCTAAGTACATAATAAGGAAAACTTATATTGGATTAAACAAATTCTTATTCATTATATACATTCAATAATATATTCATTTCACATACTATATGCAATAAGACTTATTCATATACATTTCTAGACTTTTTTCATTTCAATATTGTCAATTTTGTCAGTTTGCAATATTTCCAAATTCGTGGATGCTGAGAAGAATGATATTGCAAGAGCTCTTCACTCTATGGAATTATTCCTTTTTGAAGTACAAGTCATTTTGTTATCTTACTTATATGCATATATCTATTGGACTATATCATATATTTCTAACCGTTTGCTTCCATTTTCAGATATTTCAAGCCAGTAAGTGCTAGCAAGAATAAGCAATAGCTCTTTTCTGGAGGGCAGTTGCTCTTGAGAAATATATTTAATGTGAAATTTAATATTAGTTTGGATTAAGTATATTATAGTTAATTTATAGGATATTTTTTCCAAGTTTGGTTTCATTCTTTTTTTTTAAATACCAAGTGAAGATTACATGAATGTTAAATATCACTTGATGTATATAGTAAGTACATAATAAGGAAAACGTATTGGATTAAATAGATTTGTTTATTTCTGACATACATTCAGTAATATAATTCACATATTATATGCCATATTACGCACTAAGATATATTACTTGACTTTTTCATTCCAATGTTGTCAATTTTGTCAATTTTGCAATATTTCCAAATTCGTAGATGCTGAGAAGAATGATATTGCAAGGGCTCTTCGCTCTATGGAGTCGTTCCTCTTTGCAGTACAAGTAATTTTGTTATCTCACTTATATGCATATATTTTATTTGACTATATCATATATTACCTTATATACTTCTAACCTTTTACTTCCATTTTCAGATATTTCAAGCGTATAAGTGCTAGCAAGAAGAAGCTATAGCTCTTTTGATATGTGATATGAAATTTGATACTCTGGATTAAGTATATATAATTAATTTACAGGATTTTTTTTCTAAGTTTGGTTTCATTTTGTAAAACACCAAGTATAGATTACATAAATGTTAAAAATCACTTGATGTAAATAGTAAGTACATAACAAGGAAAGCTAATTTGATAAAATAGATTTGTTTATTTCTGACATACATTCAGTAATATACTTCATATATTATATGCCATATTACTCACTAAGATATATTTCTTGAATTTTTAATTCCAATGTTGTCAATTTTGTCAATTTTGCAATATTTCCAAATTCGTAGATGCTGGAAAGAATGATATTGCAAGAGCTCTTCACTTTATGGAGTCGTTCCTCTTTGAAGTACAAGTAATTTTGTAATCTTACTTATATGCATGTATTTTATTTGACTATATCATATATTACATTATATACTTCTAACCTTTTACTTCCATTTTCAGATATTTCAAGCGTATAAGTGCTAGCAAGAAGAAGCTATAGCTCTTTTGATATGTGATATGAAATTTGATACTCTGGATTAAGTATATATAATTAATTTACAGGATTTTTTTTCCAAGTTTGGTTTCATTTTTTAAAACACCAAGTATAGTTTACATAAATGTTAAATATCACTTGATGTATATAGTAAGTACGTAACAAGGAAAACTAATTTGATTAAATAAATTTGTTTATTTCTGACATACATTCAATAATATATTTCGTTATTTGTCAAATAAATGTCAGTTTCGCAATATTTCGTATACTGGATGCGGGGAAGAATGATATTGCAAGAGCTGTTCATTCTATAGAATTGTTCCTCGTTTGAAGTACAAGTAATTTTGTTATCATACTATATAGGCATATATTAATTTGACTATATTATATATTACATGATATCCCTCAACATTTTGCTTCCATTTTCATATATTTCAAGCGAGGAAGTGCTGGTAAGAAGAAACTATAGCTCTTTCTCGAAAGCTGTTGCTTCTGAAGTATCAGCTTACATTTCTATTCAAATTTTACTCAGACTCAAAAGGGAATGTTTCCTTCTGCTACACAAAGGCTTGCTTAAAGGTATTGGCGAACTTTGTGAGCAGCTGATTTAAAAAATTCTCAGACTAAGATGAAACATGTGTATGAGTACTTGTATTTGTACTCAAAAACCCTGAAACCAATCATGATTTGGAATGAAAAAGTGTAAGTTAGACGCAAACGGCGATTTTATAATCCTCCGTCTCACGAGACAATCACTAAGAGGACCATTTTGCTTGAATTTGAAAGTGCCGTTACGTGCCTCCCGCCGCGTGATACGCCAATACACACAGTGCGGTCCGTTGAGTCATGCGCGCATGCACACTCCTTACGTCTGGTCTGTGCAACCAACGCTCGTATATTTTTCAAACATTGGTTAACTTTTCTAATATTTAAAATACTTCCTGTAGATATTGTACTCTGAAACTTTCAGACTGGTATTTTTACACTATAACCCTTATGTTTATCCCATTTTCAAGTAACAAAATGAGATTTTTTAAGAATCGTAACAGTGTTAACTGATGTCTTTAATTAGTAAAAACAAATAATGGAAAGGCGATTTTTTTTTTTTATAGACAAGCATTGCTTGACAGTTTGCAAGCTTCTCTTATAGTACTTGTAAGGACATGATGAAAATGACCATTTGCTTTTGTATTTTTAACTTACCTCTCTTTTTAAAGACGCTAGGTCGTGGGCTTTCATGGGGAATGGATCATTATTTGCTGACACCAGACTTTGTGAAAAATACCTGTAATAGAGCTACATTTCTGGAGCACAGTAAAACAAGATTTCCCACCACAAATATTCTTCGGCCTGCTTCGGACATTCTCGGGCCAGGGAAAGTGATATAATGACTTTGCCATGTGGGGAAAGCGTGAAGTATACATCGCGTTACATAAGGTCTGTTGGTCATAAAACTCACAGTGATGGACAACACCTGTTACTGGGTAAGCACCCATGCTGTCAGATTCCCCATGAAAGCCCACGACCTAGCGTCTTTAAATAAAAGAGAAAGCGAAAGTTGATACTTCGCTTCAGTTAGAAAATTTTTGACAAGTGAATGTAATCAGCCATAAAGCATTTGGGGGTCACATTAATTTTAAGAGTTCGCAGATAAAGGAAAAGGTCGAGTTCTAGCAATTGCCTGAACATTTACTTCAGCATATAAGCTTTTATACGGTAGCTTTATCTTCTGATACCCTTTCTATAGTAGGAGTTGGAACGCCCCGAGACCAGACCTGGAATGCCCCAACTCCCAGTACGCATGGCTTCTCTAGAGCTCCCTGCAGAGCTGGGCTCCGTCTTACAAAGAGATTGATTCAAATCGATCGCAACTTTGAGATTGATCTCAACTGTGTACTTAAGAGATATGAGTTGGGATTAATCTCATAGTTGCCATCGATTTGAATCAATCGCAACTCTTTGTAAGACGTGGCCATGGGGTACCCCAAATTTGGAGCCCTAGTGCACCGTGATGCGCAGCAAATGACCTCATAATGTAAAGCCTAGCTGGTGCCTGTAAGCAATTATGACGTCATGAGAGTTTACGTGTGTCACTTTCACTTGGAACGTTACGTTTGTTTGGCAGTCCGCACGCAGCTCGGGCAAATAGCGGTGTAAACTGACATAGGGCGGCCGCAGTATGAAAACAGTATTGGCTTATTCTAATTTTAGATAATTGCCCCAATGGACCGTATAAGACTGTATGGTTGCTATTACCATGTGTATATAAACCGATACATAAATGTGTATCAAAATTGTCAACCTGTTATTTTATGTCTTATTATTCATAAGATTTTTTTTCAGTACCGTTCTAGTCATTAACATCATTGGACCTGCCCCCTCCCCCCTCCGAAATGAAATCTCTGTTTTCGCCAATTTTCAGTCTTATTCGGACATGTTTCCATCACATTAAAGAATTGAATTTTGATGTCTGTGTTGTATAAAGATGTCCAGAAAGATAAATAAACAGCCAGGAATATCAAGGATTTGAAATACATGTACATGTACATATACCGTGTGTCTCAAAAAAAACGTAACACTTTTGAAATGGTTGCCAAATTGAGCATATGTAATTTTATGAAGAAATGTCGATATGTATAGAAAGCTGAAGGACCAACCTTTCATATGATATGAAAAATTGGAAAAAAATCATGCTTCGATGAACAGTGTTCACTTAAGTTAGAGGTATGAAAATGTGCCTGCGCAGGATTTTTCCTTCCAATTTTGGACAGGTAAGTTACTTGTAGCTTACAAAATAAGGTCGATATGAGATATTCATGATCGATGGATCAACAGGATATTTTGAATACCTTGAATACCATTCCTTTTTCTCTGTTATTTATCAATCCCGAAACACCACCGCCCACCCCCCCCCCCCACACACACACACACGCACACACACTTCCACTCCCATCTTATTGTATCATTGATCTGGTAGATGTGAACGAGATTAAGGATGAATGAGAATTGGCTAAATTGAAATATTCCAAATCATAATTAACATTACGCAACCCACTGTCCTCCCCCTCCCACACACACACACACACACACACACACACACATACAACCTTCTTCCTATCCTCTCACCTACTCCTTCCTTTTTTATCACTTTTCTTCTGAAAGTTTGGTGGATCATTTTTTTCCATTAATAATCAAATTATTAACCAGTCACTCATTTTGATCAATGAAATCAATCGATAAATCACTGAAACATTAATTCCATCAAGCAATTGCTCAAACCAATTATCACACGCACACAAACCACACACACACACACACATTAGGGCAGACATGACAAAAACAAGTTAAATTTTTTTTTTTATAGATGTTCATGTTTCTTTTATTTTTTTTTCCAATTCTTCCTTCATCCTGTTCACATCTACCAGATCAATGTAACATTAAGATGGGAGTGGAAGTTGGTGTGTGTGTGTGTGTGTGTGTGTGGCATGGGTGGTGTTTGGGGATTGATAAATGACAGAGAGAAAGGACTGGTATTCAAAACATCCTTTTAACTCTTAATCCATCGATCATGAATATCTCATATCAAATTTATTTTGTATGCTATACCTGTCCGAAATTGGAAGGAAAAATCCTGCGCAGGCCCATTTTCATACCTCTAACTTAAGTGAACCCTGTTCATCGAAGCATGATTTTTTTTCAATTTTTTCATTTCATATGAAAGGTTGGTCCTTTAGCTTTCCATACATATTGACATTTTTTCATGAAATAATATATGCTCAATTTGGCAACCATTTCAAAAGTGTTACGTTTTTTTTTTAGACACACGGTATATAAGATGATTTCATCAAGATATTTTGCAATGAATACCGCCGTTTGCAAAACCCGTCCTGAGTATACTTTTGCCCAGTAACACTGCAGTCAATACGGCAAAATAGGGTCTGGTATTTCGGGTCACTTGTGTGTTTTCAATTTTTGTGAAGCACATGATGATGCTCTTAGATTGCATTTTTGAGGGTTTCATTACAAACAACATGAACAATGATAGTAGATAGGGCCAAGTAGCTTAGATTTTTAATAGTTACTCGACAAAAAAGAGTGAGCTGTTAATCGTTACACCATCATAATCGGTTTCTTTTTTTAATTAGTTCTTGAAATATTGGCGTTTAATTTGGATTTAACACAATTTATGGTTGTTTAATGTAGATTTTACATTTTACGTCTATATTACAGCTAGCACGTTCGAACTCCACCAAGCAATTACGCCTCTGTATTTTACAGTTTATTCAAATTATGTTTTCCCATTGTGCATTTCAACCTCCATGCTTCTATGCAGACATGCAGATCATAAGATATAAAAATTACTTTAAATGATTAGCATTTTTACATTTCTGATGTATATTTCAAACTGTCTATACAAATCTTTTGCTTTTTGAAACGATTTCTTCTCTGTCCTTTTCCCTATCCCTGGGATATCTCTGGAATTTACTGAACAAAAAACAGATTGAGCGTTTCACACGTTTTAAAAGATATGAAAAAATGTACTGACGTTGAACAATAAATGAATGAAAGATAAGTTTTTATTCAATTTGGTATTGCTTCTGAATGATAATTCGACATGTTTTCATTATAACATCATAAACATGATCTCAGAGGCAAACAAAATGTACATCTAATATAGAAATAGCCGATTACCAGATAACGCAGTTTCACTTTTCTTTTTATCATTTAGACCTTCTTCTTTCTATATTGTGGTTGAATCCTACCCAATATTGAAGTACTATCTAAAGCAGAAAAATGTCAACTATAGAGTTTAAGTCGAGGAAATATGTACGTATTTTCAAGTACATTAGAATTATTCTACTTTTTCTTATTATCACTTCCTTGTTTGAAATCTAATTGTAGTTCTCCTTTGCTACTTATTGCAGTTATGTTTGTTCTTTATCACGAATTCTTTATAATATGATAACAACAATAACAACAATACTAATGAGAATAATGATAATGGGAATAATATACATGTCAGTGATGATATCATCCTAAAGACTTTGTGTTTAAATGTAATTTCTTGTACACTAAGATCTTTTAGACGAGTGCCTCTCCTTCATTACATATCATCCGTAATCATCAAAGGACATTTTGCTAGGGAAGGGGACACATTGGGCAGGCCTATTTCCCCGGATATCAACTTTAAATTTTCGACTGAAAAAAAATATATAAATTGGTGTCATTTTTTCATTTTTCAGTCATAAACAAGGAAAAAAATAGGTAAAGAAATACCATGTTGTTCTTCCTAGCTTGTGATGGCGCTCTCCATTCGACAGCATCAGCGCCCTTTATTGCAGAGTTTGGCCAACTCGGTTCAGGATTACATTTCGTTATTCCGAAGGTTCGTTATTCCAAAGGTTCGTTATTCCGAAGATTCGTTTATTCCGAAGATTCGTTATCCCAAAAGTTCAGTAGTCCGAAGGATCGTTAGTCAGAAAATGAAATAAGGTTCATTATTACGAAGGTTAATGAGTCCGGAGATTAAAAAAAGTTCGTTATTCTGAAGGTTCGTTCGTCCGAAAATGAAAGAAAAAAGTTCGTTAGTTCCTTACTTCATTTTCGGACTATCGAACCTTCGGATTAAAGGAACATTATTTCATTTTCGGATAAACGAACGTTTGGAATAACGAACCTTCGGAATAACACCACGAATGTTCGGATTAACGAACCCTTTTTCATTTTCGGACTAACGAACATCTAAGTACAAGCAGTTTGCGTGTTTCGGAATAATGAACCTTCGGAATGACAAACATCACTCGGTTTGAGTGGGTTACAACTTGGCGCAACTTCCTTTGTATTATGCTTGCCTAAAAAAAAGCAATATGCGCCCTGTTAGGCCCTACTGAAGCCGATTCGATACACTCTGTAATAAAGGGCTCTGGACAAAATTTTCTGCATTGAAGGCCTACAGTGTGAGTAAACAAAACGAAATCCTTTCTCTCTCTCTCTCTCTTAATGTCTTAATTGCATATACTCAAGTTTCGGATGAATGATGTTAGTTTCTAATTCTGTGTGAACTACATTCTATAGGTATAGAGACCGTTCAAGCAAAACTTAGGTTGACCCTCCACTTCATTCGAAACCTATAGACAGAGGCAAATTTGAGCTCACCTGGGGAAAATGATACTGTTTAGCTGTCCATTCTCTGTAGTTATCGATCAAACTTCCAAGTCTGGATTTTGAATATCTTTAAATATATTTACAGTACTTATAACAACGATAGTAGTCTATAGGGTAAATGAATGGATTTCCTTTTTTGTGGCTCACACTGAATCTGCATAACATCATCTAAACCGGAAGAATTCAGAGAAACATTGTCGTGAAATTTAACCACAGGAATACAGAAATAGAGCATCATGTAAGATCTCCATAAAACTAAGGCATACAGCACTATATTTAAACAAAACAAACCAATCAGACGCTGAAGCGTAATTCAACATAGGGAGGGGAGGTATTCCGATCGCGCTGACGTTGTCATCAGGCATTTCCAAGACTGCAATTTTACTTCACAGCTCTTTCTGCATATCTAGTTTCCTGGTATGCGGTAGGATGCAGAATTCAGAAATGAAAAAGGAAGACATTTTTCACTATTGATTCTAACATTGGGGATTCATAGAAAGAAATATAAAACTTTCTCTTTCCATCAATGAAATATCAATATACGATTACAATACATAACATCAGTATATGATTGCTATATATAACCACAAAGCGTGCGGGAATGTTGAAAGGGGACAATGCATTAACGATTGAGGGGGCATAAATTATTGAGTTATACCAAGGAGTGCTCGTTATACGATGTTTTCCCCCTCGACATGCTCGATGAGTTGTCATCTCTCAACTTTTTAGCACAACTTTTTGTTATGTATTGCAATCGCACTGACGTCGTATATCATATATTGTTATGCAATTGGTGAAGAAAGTTACATATTTCCTGTCATGAATTCTTTAGGCCAGATGAACACTTTGATAGAATCATTCGTGAAAATTGCCTTCCTTTTTCATTTTTAAAGTCTACACTCTACCATAGGCCTATTTCATCATGTCAAAGAACCTAGAAAGGAGGAAAAGCTGTGAAAGTAATATTGCAATCTCGGAAACACTTGAAACATATAAAGAGAATGTCATATACCTACATAACTTATTTCCTTGTATGAGCATGGACATTTGTATAAGCCCAGTATCCTTCACAAAGAGACCGATGTAAACGTCGAGGAAATCAGTAACAAAATACCATACGATATACACAACGCGACATGTATATTTGAAACCATGTTTTGTCTTGGAGTCATTGAGTGATAATCATACTTCAGCCGCCCTTGCTCAGTTGATTTTCCAACAACATCAACATCATTACAGCCAAAGCTTTCCAAAGTCATGAGAACAGTTTGAATATTTCCCTAAGATTGGAGTCCTCACACCTAAACCATGGATGTTTACAAGACAAACATGACTGCAATATTCGTGTGGGCCCATGCCATCTTTCTGTCAGTGTGCTTCAGCAACACTTTGGCACGACCGACAAGTAAGTAACATTCCTGATTCCGCACAATGGAGGCTGCCATTTCGGGATATATTTTCACTCATAGTGATATTGGTATAGCGGATAAAGAGCTTTTTTATATTTTGGGAAATGAATGGTGGTTTGAAGGGGCTTGAAGGTAATCATCCGAAGAAAGTAGGAAGGAGGGGGCGTGGGTATAAAGAAAACAGTGCTATTTCTATACGTATGTATGGAAGATGGCAAAGCACATAGTTTTGATTATCTCACACACTCAAAAAATAAAGTGCTAATTTTAGCATTTTAATATTCAATTTTAGCACTTTTTTAGGAGCTCGGATAATGACTGCACTCGACATGCTGTTTTTGCGCTTACATCCGCGGGCTACTTTGCTAAAGCCCCCCTCACACCTAACCGAATTGCCTGAAATATGCCTTGCGATGGCTGGCGAAAGGCATTAAAAAAAAAATCACTACTGTTACCACAGTTTAATCATTTGTTTATGTCAATCCCAGCTCCTACAGCTAAGTTAATGAAAGCAATAAAAGTAAAGTTCTTTAATTTCATATGGAAGAATAAGCCTGATAAAATTAGTAGGAAACAGGTTGTGGGCACTTATGAAGAAGGGGGTCTTAAGATGCTAGATGTCGAGTTTTTTAGTATGTCATTAAAGCTCACTTGGATTCGAAGATTGGTCTTAGGTACATGTAATGATGTTAATCATTTAATGCAGTCGTTTTTAACAAAACCATTTGTAGTAGGGTTTGGTGATGAATATTTTTTAACATTATCCCATGAAGTTGCCAATCCATTTTGGAAAGATGTATTTTATGCTTTGTCTTTGCTTTGTCAAGCAGAAGGAGATGAGTGGTTAACTTATCCATTGTGGAGGAATAGTTCTATCCAAATTGGGCAAAAATCTGTATTTTTTAGATCTTGGTATGAAAAAGGCATCAGATGTATCAATGACTTAATTGATAGTAAGGGGAATTTGTTAACTCGTGAAGAATGTGAACAAAAATTTTTCTTGAAACTGAATTATTTGTCTTACTATTTTATCAGTCAAGCTATAAAGTGTCAGTATAGAATTTATATTGAAAAATGTGAAAAAAATGTAGAAGGTCCATTGATGCCGTCACATGTCAAAATACTTGTATATGACCTACAAGGATGTCGATACATCTACAAATCTCTTATTGGAAAAACAAATTGTATACCCTCAGTATGTTTAAAATGGGAACGACATTTAGATTACAGCCCTGATATTTCATTTATGCAGAAATGTCATACTATGATATTTCGATTTACTCCGGATATTGTTTTAAGATATTTTCAGTATAAGATAGTAAACAGGATTTTGTTTTTGAATAAGCAACTGTATAAGATGAAAATAGTCAGTAATGAAACCTGTTCGTTTTGTAAAAAAGAGGTGGAAGACATTGTACATTTCTTTTACGAATGTGAAATCAGTAAATCAATTTGGAAGGAAACAACAAAATGGATAAATGAAGGTTCTTTAGTACAGATAAGGTTTAATTTACGAAATATAATTTTTGGCTTTGAAGAAAAGAGAAATGATGCATTAAATTGCATAGTAATTTTGATCAAACAACAAATGTTCGTACAAAAGCTTAATAATAAAATTCCTATTTTTAGTATCATAAAGAAAAAGGTTATTCAATATTATGAAGATGAGAGATATATTAATCTTATTTCAGGTACACATAACAAATTTGTTGCTAAATGGCAGTCACTTAAATCTTTGTTTGTTTAAAACTAAAAGAGAGAAATGTAAAGTATTGTATTTCATTTGAGTGTAAAATACATTTTTCTACGTTGTGAAATGTTTATTTAACTCAATAAAATAGCCTATGGAGGGCTAAAAAATTAAAAAAAAAAAAAAATTAAAAAAAAAATCGTTTTCAATGGTAACTGATAGTAAATCATATTTACCCTTCGTGTTTGGGTTCGTACACCTTCTGAACTAACAGCTGCGATTATTCAAATTCGCGCGGAAATTTTGAACATGTTTAAAATTTCCCGACGAATTGAAAAATCGTTGGTCATCTGTTTGTATTCGCATCCCTTATTTAGTCTGCGGTAATCGTTCGTTTATCGTTCGTATGTTATTGTCGCGCATAGTCCCTCATCGCGCTTTTGCCAAAGTGGACCGATCTCGAAAGAACCCCTAACGAAGCAACACGATGACAAAATATGAGTTACTATGACAAACGGATTTTCGCTTGCCATCTTCTATGCGAAGGGAAACCAATACTAACTTTTACTAAATTTTAATAGCGATACATACACGAAGACAAGGCTAAGAGATTTCTCTTCACTGGCGATCTCTGGAATGGCGAGCAGTGTCCAAGAAGCCCTGCACCGACTCGAGCGCCACTGTCGCGCAGTAGTCGTGAACTGCTCGTGAACTCGTCGTAAACTGCTCGTGAACTTGTCGTGAACTGCTCGTGTCATGCGCAAACTGTTCGTGAAGTGCGTAAACTAGTCGTGAACTGCTCGTGCCATCAATGCGTGAAGTACACGTGACCGTGTCAGTGGGAAGGCACGGCCACGCTGCGACGCGCACCAATTCGTGAACATGTCTTGAACTACTCGTGAACTCGACGTGAGCTGTTCGTGAACTATTCGTGACAGTCGTGGCATGGCGCGCACTGCCACGCACTGGCACGCATCCCCTTCACGACGAGTTCACGAACAGTTTGCGCATAGTTCACGACCCGGTCGCTAAATTTTGTCGTGACCAAAATTTTGAACATTTCAAAATTCTCGTCCCGACATGGCACGCAGTCACGACGTGTCACGACGTGTTTACGCACACTTCACGCCAGTTCACGACTAGTTTGCGCACTGGCACGACTTGAGTCGTGCTAATTTGGCGAGTTCTGAGCTGCTCACTGTGACTGTGACTGTGTCTGTGACTTTCACTGTAGGCATGTTGCGTGGATGACTTCTCTAGCTGGCCGTACTGAAATTCGGACGGACCTGGTCGCTTTTTTACACCCTGAGGAGCGCACACAAACGTACAAGAACGCCCGATCTATTCCCTCGTCTTCGTTTCTAATCGCACGCCATATCAAACCATTGCTCACTGTTCGTTCGTCTTATTGGGTTATATCAACCCTTCGCTCGCCTTCGGCTGCAATATAGTCAAAGAGGTGAACCGAAAAATCGATATCCTTCGCATGTCATATTTATTCTTCGCTTACCGTTCGTTGATAAAATTTGACAATAGTTACTGATCGCATGATTTGACGGAAATTTTATTTCAATTCGTTGAATTCGCGTGCATTTCGTGCATTTTTCCCATTCGTCACCCTTCGTCCGCCTACATTCGGTCAGGTGTGAGGGGGCCTTTACACCTGAAAAGTAACTGACTGTAAAGTGCTGAACTTCAGCTCTTCCCCCGCTCACGACGGGAGTCGAGCCAGGGTCTTCTACCTCTCAAGACCGAGGCGCTACCCATTATACTAGCGAGATATCGCTGGAAATGAATGGTCTCATAATGATTATAAGTCGGGATTAGTCTTACTTCCAGGATGCATTGCTCTTATTTCTCTGACTAAATAAATCGATGTCAATGTGAAATGCGTGGTTTACGGGTAAG